>CM063510.1:117250623-117258123 GCA_032207245.1 Pardosa pseudoannulata
CGTCTGTGAACTTTAAAATTTGGACACTCAATTAAGATGTGCTGCACGGACATAGCGACATTGCAGCTTTTACAAATGAGGTCAAGTTGAGGTGCCCATGGGTAAAACGAGTATGCCCAATCCGAAGCCGAGTCATGATTACATCGTTCTTCCTGCATGGAAGGGTAGCCCAGCATTTGATGATAGGCTTAATAGCATGAAGCTTATGCAGACTACGTCCGTCCCACAAATTTACTGAATTTATAGAAAATATATGAAATTGTACTAATAGCTATTCAATCATCATTAAACGTTTTACAGAATATTTTAAAAAACAGACGAAGAAAAGTTTTTGTATATGCCTTTTTAATTAAAAAATTGCATTTATTATTTTGTTAAATTTATCTATAGATATCTCAAAGTGCAAAAAAGTTCAAGTTATAAAGCGACATTAATACTGCTAAACAATGAAATTCACATCAAATTGGAAAAATTATTAATTTTCTCTAAACCTTACAGCAAAACTATTTCTAATCCTTATGAATGTTGGGTATTCAAACAATGTTATCTGAATATATCTATTCTATTACAAATTCCTTTCGAAGAAATCAATATTATTTTTGTATAACTGCTTTGGATTAGTTTAGTAAATTGAACTAATAGCTATTCAATCATCATTAAACGACTTAGAGAATACTTTAAAAAACAGGCGAAGAAAAGTTATTGTATATGCATTTTTTGATTGAATAATTTCATTTATTATTTTATTAATTTTATCTATAGATATCTGAAAGTTATAAAGCAACATTAATGCTGCTAGATAATGAAATTTCTATTGAATAGGAAAAATTATCCATTTTCTATAACCTTAAAGCAAAAATATTTCTAATCCATATGCATACTGGGTACGCAAGCATTGTACTCTGAATACATCTATTCTATTACAAGTTCTTTTCCAAGAAATCTTTATTTCTTTTCTATAACTGCTTTTTATCACTTTAGTAAACACAATCATTGGTAATATTAAATTTATATGTAACTACGTCTGCATAAATTACTTTGTTTTGAATATTACCCCTTCACACTCCCTTTCCGATGGTTACTCAGTAGATCAGTCTACTAAATTAGTGCTTTCTTTCTTCCAAATATCCGGAAACTTTCAAATTAGCCAATAACATACCAAGTGAGCAAAACTCATCAAATTAACCTTCATCAAACAAAACTCCCTTTCCTTCGCGATGCTAAATTAGTGCGTGCCCATTGTACCGGAAATAGTTTGAATAAAATTTTAAGAAAATTTCTTTGAAAGTAGATAAAGACAGTCAACACCATCTCTGCAAAAATTTTTAACCATTTGAATAAACTGAAAATCTGGTTTTTTAAAATAAAGAAAAATTCTTTACATCCGCAATACTAGTCTGCTAATTCTATTTAACGTCTTCTCTCTTATATTTGAATATCCTTAATGAACTCCCAGTTCCTCTGTCTACTTTATTGATTTATCTAAACGTCTGTGCTTATTTTAGGATTTATGCTCTAGCTTTATTAACATTCACTTCTTTAATTAGGAAGAATATTGTTTCGCCTTCTGAACACCTAATCCATATTTATTTTCTCCTCCGTTTCTATAAGAAAACGGGTAAAAAAATGAGGGTGGTTAAATTCCTTTGATTTCTTTTTTACTTCTCTTGTGTTGCCAGGAATAATTAAAAAAAATAAATTCTTTTGTATAAAAAAGAATATGAAATTCTAACATAGGAAATGTATGAGTCCCTCTCCGTACTAAAATAGCGTAATTGAATATAAGATTTCATTGTATTCAATTTGTTATTTGATGAACCATATATATAATCTTGATTAGTCACATTTACTCTTCATTTTAGGTAGTTCTCGTGTGTTTGCGATTTCAGTAAAGAGAATTTCAGTAAAACTATTACCCATTACTTTTGGACAAGCCTACTTCTTACTAAATTTATAGAAAATATATGAAATTGTACTAATAGCTATTGAATCATCACTAAACGTTTTAAAGTTTACTTTAAAAAAACAGGCTAAGAAAAGTTTTTGTACATGCATTTTTTGATTGAATAATTACATTTATTATTTTGTTAATTTTATCTATAGATATCTGAAAGTGTGGTACCTGTAAGTTATAAAGTGACGTTAATATAATTAGACAATGAAATTTCATCAAATTGGAAAAATTATCAATTTCCTCTGAACCTTACAGCAAAACTATTTCTAATCCTTATGTTTATTGGGTATACAAACACTGTTATCTGAATACATGTATTGTATTACAAATTCCTTTAAAAGAAATAATTATTTCTCTTGTAGGACTGCTTTGGATTACTTTAGTAAATACAGTCATTGGTAATATTAAATTTGTATGCAACTACGTCTGCATAAATTATTTTATTTTGAATATTACTATTTCAGATTACCTTTCCAATGTTTACTCAGTAGATCAGTCTACTAAATTACTGCTATCTTTTCTCCAAACAACTTTGAAACCAGCCAATAGCATACAAAGTAATCGGAACTCATCAAATGACTCTTCATCAAACAAAACAGTCGTTCCTTCGCAATGCTAAATTAGCCCATTCTATCGGAAATAGTATGAATAAAATTTCAAGAAAATTTCTTTGAAAGTAGATAAAGACAGTCAACCCCATCTCTGCAAAAATTTTTAATCATTTGAATAAACTGAAAATCTGGTTTCTTAAAATAAAGAAAAATTCTTTACATCCGCAATACTCGACTGCTAATTCTATTTAACGTCTTCTCTGTGATATTTGAATATCCTTAATGAACTCCCAGTTCCTCTGCCTACTTTATTGATTTCTCTAAACGTCTGTGCTTATTTTATGATTTATGCTCTAGTTTTATTAACATTCACTTCTTTAATTAGGAAAAATATTGTTTCGCCTTCTGAACACCTAATCCATATTTATTTTCTCCTCCGTTTCTATAAGCAAACTGATAAAAAAAATGAAGGTGGTTAAATTTCTTTCAATTTTTTTACTTATGTTGCCAAGGATAATTAAAAATGAAAAGAATATAAAATTGTAGCATAGAAAACGTATGATTCTCTCTCCGTACAAAAGCAGATTTCCTTCCATCCAATTTGTTATTACATAAATCATATGTATAATCGTAATTAATCAAACTTATCCTTCATTTTAAGTAGTTTTCATGTGTTAGCGATTTCACTAAAGAGGGTTTTAGCAAAAATATTAACTTTTGCTATTGGGCAAGGATATTTCTTAGTGAATTCTTAAAAAAATATATGAAATTGTACAAATAGCTATTGAATCATTCTTATACATTTTACAGAGAAGTTCAATAAAAATTCCGAAGAAAAGTTTTTGTTATGCATAACTCGATTAAATATTTTCGTTTATTATTTTGTTAATTTTATCTATAGCTATCTGAAGGAAGAGCGGTATCTCAAAGCTATAAAGCGACATTAATACTGCTAAACAATGCAATTTTCATCAAATTGGAAAAATTATCCATTTTCTCTATACCTTACAGCAAAACTATTTCTAATCCTTATGCATATTAGGTATGCAAACATTGTTATCTGAATACATGTATTCTATTACAAATTCCTTTAGAAGAAATCATTATTTCTTTTGTATAACTGCTTTAGGTTACTTTAGTAAACACAATCATTGGCAATATTAAATTTGTATGCAACTACGTCTGCATAAATTACTTTATTTTGAATATTACCCCTTCAGAGTACCTCTCCGATGTTTACTCAGTAGATCAATCTACTATAATAGTGCTTTGTTTCCTCCAAACATTCGGAAACTTTCAAACCAGTCAATAACATACCAAGCGAGCGTAACTCATCAGATGACACTTCATAAAAAAAAAACTCCCATTCCTCCGCGATTCTAAATTAGAGCGTGCCCATTGTCAACCACATCTTGAATTATATATAGGTTCATCGAATAACAAATTGAATGAAATGAAATCACGCACGCTACTTTTGTGAGAAGGAATCATAAAATGAATAACTTCATTTATTATTTTGTTAATTTTATCAATAGATATCTGAGTGTGTAGATAAATTATAAACTGATAATACTACGGCTAGATGAGGAAATTTCAATCAAACTGAAAAACATTACTATTTTCTATAGATGTATCACTAAAATATTCCTAATCCTTATGTAAATTAGGTATGCAAACAATGTTATTTGCGTACATCTGTTATCTTACAAATTCTTTTCGAGAAAATAATTATTTCTTTGTATAGCTGCTTTGGACTACCATAGTAAACACAGTGAATGTTAACATTAATTTTACATACAATCACGACTAAATTACTTTGTTTTGAATAATACCCTTTTCTACTCCTTCCCTTTATTTACTCAGTAGATCAGTCTACTAATATAGTTCTTTCTTTCCTCCAAACATCCGGAAACTTTCAAACCAGCCAATAACATACCAAGCGAGCGAAACTCATTAAATGACCCTTCATCAAACAAAACTCCCGTTCCTTCACGAAGCTAAATTAGCGCGTGACCATTGTAGCGGAAATAGTTTAAATAAATTTTCAAAACAATTTCTTTGAAAGTAGATAAAGACAGTCAACCACATCTTTTCAAAAAATTTTAACCACTTAAATAAACTGAAAATCTTGTCTCTTCAAATAAAGAAAAATCCTTTATATTCGCAATACTAGTCTGCTAATTCTATTTAACGTCTTCTCCCTGATATTTGAATATCCTTAATGAACTCCCAGTTCCTCTTCCTACTTTATTAATTTCTCTAAACGTCTGTGCTTATTTTATGATTTATGTTCTAGCTTTATTAACATTCACTTCTTTAATTAGAAAAAAATATCGTTTTGCCTTCTGAACACCTAATCCATGTTTATTTTCTCCTCCATTTCTAAAAGCAAATGGGTTAAAAAATACTAGTGGTTAAATTTCTTTAATATTTTTTAACTTTTCTTGTGCTGCCAAGAATAATTAAAAATGAAAAGAATTCTAATATTCCATTAAAGAAAATTTATGATTCCTTCTCCGCACAAAAGTAGCGTGCGAGATTTCATTCCATTAAATTTGTTATTCGATGAACCGTATGTATAATCTTGATTACTCAGATTTTATTTTCATTCTAAGTCATTTTCGTGTGTTTGGGATTTTAGTAAACGATAATTCTAGCAAAAATACCCTTTACTTTTGTGAAAGAATATTTCTTACTGAATTTTATGAACTAATTTATATAAAATTGTACTAATAGCATTGAATCATTAACAACCATTTTTTAAGTGTTTATTGCAAAACTGTCAAAGGATATTTTAGTGTGCTTATTTCTTTATTGACTAACCTTATTTATTATTTTATTAATTTTATCCATAGATATCTGAAAGTGCAAAGAATTTATAAATCGATAATAGTACAGCTAGATGATGAAATTTACATCAAACTAAAAAAAATTATCCATTTTCTCTAGACGTACCACTAAGCTATTCCTAGTCCTTATGCAAACTGGGTATGCAAACAATGTCATTTGCGTACATCTATTCTCTTACAAATTCTTTTCGAGGAAATTATTATTTCTTTGTATAACTGCTTTGGATTACCATAGTAATCACAGTCAATATTAATATTAATTTTACATGGAACCACGAGTAAATTACTTCGATTTGAATCTTACCCTTTCCTACTCCTTCCGTTATTTAATCAGTAGATTAGTCTACTAAAATAGTGCTTTCTTTCCTTCAAACATCCGGAAAATATCAAACCAGCCAATAACATATCAAGCGAGAGAAACTCATCAATTGACAATTCATCAAACAAAACTCCAGTTCCTTCGCGATGCTAAATTAGTGCGTGCCCATTGTAGCGGAAATAGTTTGAATAAAATTTCGACAAAATTTCTTTGAAAGTAGATAAAGACAGTCAACCACATCTTTACAAAAATTTTTAACCATTTGAATAAACTGAAAATCTGGTCTCTTCAAATAAAGAAAAATTCTTTACGTTCGCAATGCTCGCCTGCTAATTCTATTTAACGTCTTCTCGCTGATATTTGAATATCCTTAATGAACTCCCAGTTCCTCTGCCTACTTTATTGATTTCTCTAAACGTCTGTGCTTATTTTATGATTTATGCTTTAGCTTTATTAACATTCAATTCTTTAATTAGAAAAAAAAATATCGTTTCGCGTTCTGAACACCTAATCTATATTTATTTTCTCCTCCGTTTCTACAAGCAAACGGGCAAAAAATGATAGTGGTTAAATTTCTTTGAATTTTTTTACTTTTCTTGTGTTGCCAAGAATAATTAAAAATGAAAGGAATTGTAATATTCCATTAAAGAAAATTTACGATTCCTTCTCCGCGGAAAAGTAGCGTGCGAGTTTTCATTCCGTTCAATTTGTTATTCGATGAACCATATATTTAATCCTGATTACTCAGATTTTATTCTCATTCTAAGTAATTTTCGTGTGTTTGTGATTTTATTGAAAGATAATTTTAGCAAAAATATCCTTTACTTCTTTCCAAGCATATTTCTTACTTAAATTTCTTAACAAAAATATACGAAATTGTTCTAATAGCAATTGAATCATTACCAAAAAATTTGCAGAAGATTTTCTTGCAAAATAGTCGAAGGAAAGTTTTTGTGTGTGTATTTCTGGATTGAATAACTTCATTAATTATTTTGTTAATTTTATATATAGATATCTGAAAGTGCAAAGAAGTTATAAAACGACAACAGTGCGGTTAGATGATGAAATTTCCTTTAAACAGAAAATAATTATCCATTTTCTATAGATGTACCACTAAAATATTCTTTATCCTTATGCAAATTCGGTATGGAGTGTTATTTCAGAACATATATTCTCTTACAAATTCTTTTAGAGGTAATTATTATTTCTTTGTATAACTGCTTTGGATTACCATAGTAATCACAGTCAATATTGATATTAATTTTACATGGAACCAAGACAAAATAACTTTGTTTTGAATAATACCCTTTTCTACTCCTTCCCTTTATTTACTCAGTAGATCAGTCTACTAATATAGTTCTTTCTTTCCTCCAAACATTTGGAAACTTTCAAACCAGCCAACAACATACCATGCGAGCGAAACTCATCAAGTGACCCTTCATCAAACAAAACTCCCGTTCCTTCGGGATGCTAAATTAGCGCTTGTCCATTGTAGCGGAAATAGTTTGAATAAAATTTCGAGAAAATTTCTTTGAAACTAGATAAAGACAGTCAACCACACCTTTTGCAAAAATTTTTAATCATTTGGATAAACTGAAAATCTGGTATCTTCAAATAAAGTAAAATCCTTTACATTCGCAATGCTCGCCTGCTAATTCTATTTAACGTCTTCTCGCTGATATTTGAATATCCTTAACGAACTCCCAGTTCCTCTGCCTACTTTATTGATTTCTCTAAACGTCTGTGCTTATTTTATGATTTATGCTCTAGCTTTATTAACATTAACTTTTTTAATTAGGAAAAATATCGTTTCGCCTTCTGAGCACC
>CM063510.1:117263123-117268123 GCA_032207245.1 Pardosa pseudoannulata
AGGAATTGTTAAATAAGCAACAGCAGTCACGTTAAGAATCCCCACGAGATCTACCTTGTCTCTCAGACCTTCTATATTACTCGGATTGAAAGAGAAGTCCTTTATAGTAGCTGTTGTATGTGTCTTCGATTATACTCCACTACCCCACAAATATTATCCTTCATGATATGCTAAATAAGCAACAACAACTAAGTTATCAATCCCGATGTCTTCCAGCCTCGTCTATATTACTCGGATTTAAAGTCATTTTATAGATACTGTAATATGCGTGGAAGTTTCCTGTCAATTGTAATAGTTTTTGTGTTATGTAGTAGTGTAGTAGTTTCTTTGGTACGTGTAGTAGCTTCCTATTCTCTGCAAGTATCAGCCTCCATAATAAGCTAAATAAGCAACAACAACCACGTTATCAATTCCAATAAGATCTACCCTGTCTCCCAGCCCAGTCTATATTATTTAGATTACAAGACAAGTTTAGTTTATTGATCCTGTGTTATGTATAGTAGTTTTCTGTAGTACGTAGTAGTTTCCTGTGGTATGTGTAGTAAGTTTTATTACTCCACAACTACTAGCTCTCAGGATTTGTTAAATATGCAACAACGACGTTATAAATTTCTATGTCTTGTAGCTTCGTCTATATTACTCGGATTAAAAGGAAAGTTCTTTTATAGATACTGTAATATGTATAGAAGTTACCTGTGGTATATAGTATTGTAGTTATGTGTAGTATTTTCAAATACCCTACAAATATTAGCCTTCAGAATAAGTTAAAAAAGCAACAACAAACAGGTTATCAATACCGATGAGATATACCTTAATTACCTCCCAGCACCCGTCTATATTACTTGAATTAAAAGACAAGTATTTTTATTGTTCAAATGGTATATATCAGTGTAGTATTGTAATAGTTTCTGTGTTATTCATAGTAGTTTTATCTAACCCATAAGTTTCAGTTTTCAGAATAAGCTAAATAAGCAGCAACAACCACGTTATCAATCGAGATGAGATTTACCTTAATTATCTCTCAGCCTCGTCTATATTACTTAGATTAAAAGACAAGTCTTTTTATTGTGCAAGTGTTATGTATTAGTGTAGTATTGTAGTAGTTTCTGTGGTACGCATAGTAATCTTCTATAACTGACAAGTATCAGTCTTCAGAATAAGCTAAATAAGCAACAACAATCACGTTATCAATCCCGTCTCCCAGGTCTGACTATGTTATTCTGATTGAAAGGCAAATCATTTTACACTGGCAGCTCAGAAAATAAGGCAATATAAACGTCTTACGAGTGCACATATTCGAAGGAAATTACATGTATAGGTACGATAGGCAATCATATCAATTCAAAGCCACAGGTAGCTGAAGCTAGCAGTGCCATAAAGATTCGAAATTTGAGATTAAAGAGGGAGGAGTTGATGTAAACATGTTCAGCTATTAAAGTGAAGTGTAAGATTTTCATGCAGAACACATCTTCAGAGAAATTTATCGTCAATTAGTGAAAATTTTAGGACAGATTGTAATTTCAAGAAAGATGAAATATCAACATCGGTTTTCTGGAAGAAAATTCAAAAAGGAAGAATAGACGATCGAGACAAGCAAAGGAACATATTAAAATTTCACCCAATAGCTCTGATCTCGCTCCAAGAAATTTCTATCTTCTCAAGCCTTTGAAAAGATCCTGGTAGCACAGCATTTCCAAATCGATACCAAATTCTAGGACCTCTTCATTAAGTGGCTTAGTGACCAAGGGCTTGATTTCTTCAACGATTTTCACAGATTGTTTTACATAGAGAACATATGTTTTGATGGCCATGGAAACTATGATGAAAAATAATCAGTACGAAATGCTTTGCTATATCTCTACATCACGTGGGTTTCATGAATAAGCTTCTTTTAAAGGATTTGTTCTTTTACGGCTCCTGTGGCATGAGTAGTAGATGCAGAATAACATTAGTTCTACAGCTTTTTCAAAGTTTCTTTGTTTTATAAGTATTTAGTCACCAAAAGCTGCCAATCTTTTACGAAATCAGATATAACTCCTTCAGTATGGCAAATATTTATGGGATCAAGTTTAGGGTTGTCAGAAGAAGACCGATACCTGCATGTTGCTTTCTTTGCTGAGCCATTGTATTTTACCTTTCAAAACGGTAAAATAAGACTCTTACGGACATTCACACTTTAAAAAAACTTAATTCTGTAATAACGTTAAACTTAAAATTATTCAAAATTTTAGCTGTGGATTGAATAACTTTCGGACTGGAATATCTGTTTGATTGTAGTTTGTTATTGATAATTACTTATCAATATCTAAAGTGTAATACTTTAGAAACCCTATAGAGACAAATTATTAAGTTTTGTTACCCATAAAAGGACAGTAAATATATATTCATTGAACATTGACAGAGCAATACCCAAGGAGAAACTTCCAAAATTGCCGATAATAAATGAAAATTTTTACTTAGTCCTAGATAACCTTAGGAAGAATGTGTTATGTTTAACTTCATGTTAACAGATATCAAGTTTTGTGTAGTACTGTCATTCTCTTATAACACGGTCTTCTGTTCACATGGTTTGCACTCAACGCGAAACAGAAATTTTTAAATGCTTCTTTTTACATGGTAGTATTTTAACTCGAATTTCACATGGCACATTTAAATTAACGTAAGCGATATCTATAAATATTTTTAAGTTTAAGTTCTATATTTTTGTAGAAAAATCTCTCAATCTTTCAATGTAATTTAATCATTTAATGTTTTAAAATTTTCTCGTATAAAGCCTTAAATAAAAATAACTTAAAAATTATTCACAGTTCATTTTATGTTTATTATTTATAGTTCATTACCATGTTTATGATAACACTGAGTTCTAAAAATGTAATTTTATATAACTCAGAACATAACTGTCAGCTTTATATGTTTAAATTTCAATTGACGCAATTTACATGTAACATGATACATTATTTTATTTCTTTTAAGGTGGTTTCCTTACAACATGGTATAAATTTTCCCCATATTACAGTGTTGATTGCTATGATTAGAATTAACCTGATTTTTTAAAATTATGCGGTACAAATTAATTACTTTTTATGAACATCTCTCAATATCAGTTTTAACAGAAATTAGTTTTTTTCAGAATGTTGAAGTAATCCCAAAAGTTTTGTAAGCTATGTCACCAATGTTGCGTCACCAGCAAAGTGTCATAACTAATTACTTTCCTATATAGAATAAAGACTGCCTCATTCTTAAACATTTTACTAGTTTACTAAGAATAAAAATTTAAGATCATCTAAATATATTGCATGAATAAATATGTCAAAAGCAAGAGTTTTGTGAAAACGTATTGTATTAGAAGCATCCTACGGCTTCCCATTGTATAGAAGATAGGAAACTTAAGTTTATGTAAACTATTGCTTCACGAAATAAAAAAAAATACAGTAGAATAACGGTTAAAAGATCGTTGCCATTGCATAACATTAGAAAAATGAAACGGAGCATAGAATTCAATTATCGAAGTGGAAACATGTTTTTTAGAAACTAAATAAAGATTAAATACTCCATGCTGAAAAATATTTTTTTCATGTACCATTAAAGAGAAAATTAATGAAAAATCATTAAACACTAGAAATATTTCTAAATAATTTTGAAAGCATGTATACAAAAGAAGAATTTATCTAGATAAAAAAGTGCGTGCATGTTTCTATTTCTGCATTTCTGCTTGCCTGTCCAGTTGTTCTTCACACAAAGCCACACCGTTTTCTATGGTGCATGACATTTTGTACATAGAAAAAGGTACTTACCTTTAGCGAAGACAGATTGTAACACTGAACAATTTTTTTAAATTTCGTAATTTGAAATGCACACATACTCATCTCTAAGCAAATGGGTTTTTTCTCCTTTCAATTATATATCGTAAAAATCTGCAAACTGTGTGTAGACAACATAATCTTTTTCCCGTCTGTGGAATCAGTTAAGTATACGGTTCTTCTGTATGGTATAAGGTTAATACTGCTTTTGACCCCAAAATTATTTTTAGATTCGATGAGAGTTTTGTCAGGCTTACAATTGGCAATAGTCAGGCAGTAGTTGAGATCTAACCACCATTGCCGGAGCAAGTCGTAAGGACCTCACAACCATATGCGCCCGGATTGGTACATGGATGCAGAGTAACAGAGGATTTAAAAGAGCATCTGCACCAGAAAATAGAACTCCTATAATTGCTAACCTAACTTATTTTTACGTGTTACTGTTCCATTAGCTTTTAACTTCTTCCACCGCTGATAAAAATCTCAGGAAGTTTATCTTAAATAACCTGTTGGATGATATATCTGCGCATTAAGTCAATATTATACATTCATGGGTTCAACAGATGCACGGATCCTTATCTGATAAAGATGCACTTTTTTATAACGTCTAATCTCACACTATAACCTGTTATTCGATAGAAGCTGATAACGCTATCTAACGTCACCAGCAGAACTAACTACTTTAACCTTCTTTCTTTTTTTCTTTTGTCACACAAAATCTGGTATCTTTTTCCTCCGTCACGGGAAAACTACATCATTTAATCTTTCTTCTTTTTCAAATAATTACCGATAATAGTTTTACAGACTATTTAAACATCTAATATACATTCACATGTGTAAACAAACACAAATTTATGCACTGATTTCGCCGAATGCTTCAGCAAGAGGATAACAATGAAACTATATTCAAAACTGCTACAAATATCAGTTATGATAATTACAGTATTTTTTAAAATTAAGATATTGAAACTAAACTCAACCATTTATAAAATCCACTTATATTCATCCCAAATAAGAGGGCAACAGAACAGAAGAGAATACTTTAAATCACAGAACAAAACATATGTTTTTAGGGAAATAAAAACCAATTTACTTCCAGACGCAAACCAAAGTTTTCCATTCCCAGAGGAGAGCTGTACAAAAGTTTTTAGAAAACAGGGATTTAAGTTGTATGTAAAAGGAAGAAATTATTCCTCAACG
>CM063510.1:117273123-117275623 GCA_032207245.1 Pardosa pseudoannulata
TTTTTTAATTGTGTTCCAAAAACTATATTTTATAGCTATTAGTGAAGTTTTGTGCAATTTTTTATGCGTTTTTTTATGCGGTCCCTATCCACCGCACAAAAACAGGTTTGAGTGTACATTCAGAACAAACTTTCAACTCACAAAATAAAAAAACAATCAATACTTTCCTTATGTATAGCATAAAGAAAAAAGGCATTTATAGTTAGAATTGCATATCTCTTTAACTTACTTTAATCTATGATCTGGTAACTTAGCCATGATCAACACCATATGAATCGTGCATGAATCACAGAACTGCCTTCATTACTGAATATATGACATACTGCCCAGCTGCTCCGAAAATTACCTCCATGTTTAGATTTTGATTTTGCACCAAGTTTATGGGAAGCGTATATTAAAAGTTCTCTGTCCAGATAAGTTGAGATAGCATCTGCTTCTAATATTTAGAATACTAGCATATAGCCCGTCGTATGACGGGATCAATAAAATTTTTAATTTTTCAGACTTGTAAAGTGCTCTATGAGGTAGGAAAAAAATGGTTTGTTTTTTTATTGTTTTTTGAAAATCATCTTGCAACAAAAAATAATCGATGATTAAATTTAAAATTATACGTGTGTTTCGTTCCTTACTTTTGATGAAACTATTTTTATTATATTTTATACTTAATATTATACTTTTTACACAATCATATTTTTCTTTCGCTTATTTATATTTTATAACATATACCGTAAACTCTAAGCCATGTGCAGGACTTATAAACGTGTTGTTAAAATTACTTAAATATATGCAATAATTACTTAAATATATGCAATAAAAAATGGTTTGTTTTTTTATTGTTTTTTGAAAATCATCTTGCAACAAAAAATAATCGATGATTAAATTTAAAATTATACGTGTGTTTCGTTCCTTACTTTTGATGAAACTATTTTTATTATATTTTATACTTAATATTAAACTTTTTACACAATCATATTTTTATAAAATATACCGTAACGTTTAAGTCATGTGCAGAACATATAAACGTGTTGTTAAAATTACTTAAATATGTGCATTAATAATTTATAGCAAAGTTGCGGCTTTTTTTAAAACATGAAAAACCATCGTGTATCTCGCATAAAACTTATCTATATTTGCCCCGAATATGTATGTACTAGCATATAACCCGTCATAAGACGGGATCATTAAAATTTTTAATTTTCCAGAATTGTAAAGTACCCTATTAAACAGGTAAAAAAATGGTTTGTTTTTTGGCTGAGAATTATTTGGTACAAGCTCAATTATTTTTTTGTTTACCTTTACTGATCGTATGTTAGTTGCCAGCCTTAATTTACCTTGCCATATTACGTGATAGGATGGATAGCAGAGGTTGTAATACTGACAGTGATTATTTGGCAGTATATATGAATGATGTCCAAAATTTATCGAATCGATTGCAAACCGTGTGATTATGTTTAAAAATCAAATACACAAATGAAAGCACTGCTTAATTTTCAAAGATATATAACATAAACACTAGATATTTATTAGTCCGTGAAATAGACTAATAGACGTTTATGAAAATAATTTGTTGTTAATACTTGTGATAAAATTTTCATTGCAACAAAAAATAAACTATGATTAAATTTAAAATTATCACTTATGTACCTAACCTATTGTTTTAACCAAATATAAGAGAAAATTATTTACGTAATATTTAAGATCAGTGATAAAACGTATGAAAATAATGCAGACGATATTTAAATAATTTAAAATAAGAAATGATTAAATGAGATGGTTAAAGGAATGAAGTCTTAATACTAGACAAAATCTTATTTTTACTTACTTATTAGTGATACATTGATAAATTTAATCTGCTGCTCTTAAAATGGGGCTTGATATAATGGCATTGAACGTTCGAAAAGGTGGAAACGGGTGAATTTCGAACGTTTTAAAGATGACAGTATTTTTCTCTGTGATATGAAGCATATTTATACCAATTTATTTTAGAATCAGATCGAAGTTTAGGAGAAGATAAACATTAGTCGCTTTGAATTTTGATAAACTTAACTCATCAAGAATCCAATATGAATGCATCTATCCATTCCAGGTACAGCCGCTTCATAAATTCGAGGACAGACGGACAGATAACTTAGGCTATTATTATGTAGGGGATGTGTTATTGAACTGCAAAAACCATTTTGCATGGTCAAAAGCTGTTTTAAATATTATATTTGCTTTTTGGCTGCTTAACCCTTTGCCTTAAAACAACGTATGGGAGACGTGATGGTACTGCTGTGCCTAAAATGAGAACCTCGTATCACACACGTGCTGATTCTGTCTGGCCAAAAGAAAAAGCTCGTGTCAGACACATGATGATTCTTTCTGGCCAAAAGTGAAAAGCCTGTGTCAGACACATGATGATTTTGTCTGGCCAAAAGTGAAAAGCTCGTGTCAGACACATGATGATTCTTTCTGGCCAAAAGTGAAAAGCTCGTGTCAGACGCATGATGATTTTATCTGG
>CM063510.1:117280623-117298123 GCA_032207245.1 Pardosa pseudoannulata
TCCACTAGAGCAGCAGCGAATATCTCTTCTCTGCGCATTAAGACATGGCCTACGAAAACTCAATCTTTTTTCATTTCATTTATTGGTTTCATCTTGATTTTTTCAATAGCGTTATTATTGTGTTAGGCCAAAAATATCTTCATTATTGATATAAGGCATTTGTTTTGAATGGCATTTTACTTCTTGGATTGGTGTTTTATCAGTTTCCATGTTTCAGAATTATATAAAGAGACTGATTTCATTAGAGATTTGTACAGATTTAATTTTACACTTAAAGTTAATATGCCAGGTTTGATGGGTTAAAAATAAGTTAGGGCTCCAAGTAATTATGATTCTCTCTGGCAGACTGTACGCGTAAAAGCGTCTTTGTTCCAAATTTCTCCCTAAATTCTTAAATTTCGTATATTAGCTAATTTCTCGATTCCGGCTGAGACACTTACCTATTTTAGTTGAGAATTAACAGTAAATTTATTTTTCTTCTGTACTGCATTTTCTCTAATTTTCCTTCTACACAGCCGAAAACGAGAAACAAGGATCATAGATTAAGGTAAATGAATGCATTTTTTAAACTTCTGCCAAACCTGACATATTAATGCTGAGGAAAAATGGAATACATATATAGCTCTGCTGAGTGGTGTTTAAGTATCTTGCTTTAATAATTTAAACTCTGTATAGATTCGTGGGTCCTTTTTATTGGCATTCGTCTGAATTTTGATAAGCTGTTAGGAACTCGATAGTCTTTCTGATTTCTACTTTACAATGTAGGTGTAATACGTGTAAGTACAGCATTAGTTTTGAATACCTTATAACGGAACAAAAATGTTAAAATGTAATTTACAAATAATGCTACAGAAGCCAAAAAGTATTAAAATATATTGTGAAAAATTTATTCTATCAAACATAGATACGTATGTCTCATACCATAGGCCGAAAGATGACTCTGATTCTCGGTAACGTGGGTTCGAATTCCACCATGAAATGGATGTTCAGATTTGTCTTTAAGCAGGACCCAGTCTCAGTAGCTCTCGTGTTGCAAAGAGTAGATAGTAGTGCTCCATACCATACCATGCTACACCACAGAAATAATTTTTGATTTTAAAATATCTAAATAATTTTGTGCTATCTAAATATTTGGAAAGACCTTTCAAAAAGCCTGAAATATTCCTCGACGAAATAAAAATTTGTATTAAATCAAATATTTAACAAGACTGATTCCTGTAATTATAAATGTATCCTTGTTAAAAAGGGTTAGCTACAATATACACAGAATTATTTTAAGTCGAAAATTTTTCCGAGGACTTGGATGAGAACTGCTATTTTAAATCGACTGAATAACGCAGTATTTAAAACACAGTACTTAAAAAAAATCCCCTTCATATGCAGATAAAAATTGCATGCAAATTTCGGAAGCTAAATAGGTATTTGAAGAATATCCGTCCAGGAAAGTCTTTCTGCTATTTCTAATGGCCCTTGGTCAAACCGAGCACGATTAAGCCATACTCTCATCAAATACTGTCAAAGTCAGCCTTTCGTTTTTTTAATGAACATTGCTAGGGTGACTTCTGCTCAGGTGGGTCCTCGTAATTTAGAAAGAAGGATCAAGCAGAAGATCCATAAGATTGGCCTGACACCCCCAGAGGTATTGATTGAGAACTTGGAGGAGATTGTGACCACGAACATTTTACGTGCCCCAATCACCTTTAACGAACACAATGGATCTTACGCCAGCTGTGGCTACGAACCAGCAAGTACTTCGGATACCCAGGAGTAAAATAGATCAACCAAGCTGTTTAAATAGAAAATGGACACCATTACTTTCGACAAAGCTTACGACAGACACCTTAATGCGAAAGAATGTCGGATAATCCTTAGAAGTACATCCCGGAACTCCTGAGGGTAAGACATTTTACTGATAATTTTTTTAAAAATCTTAACATGTCCACAAGGACTTCGCACTGTAGTGGTTTACTCCTGAATTAGCAAATTAAACGTAAAAGTAGTAATATTGTATGTGTTAAAGTTTTAGAAATAAAATTTAAACGCTCCTGGAAAAACGACTGGTTGTTAACTCTAGTATTGATATTAAAATTCTTAACACTATAAGTACTTTAAATCCGTAAAATTGCTTTTTCCATTAATCACTTATATGAGAATTTTGCATAACCGTTATTTAAGATTACCTTTTCCATAGTTAAAATTTTAATTATAAAGTGATTTTAGCAATCACCAAAATTGTTGCAATAGTATAATTGTCTTTTTGAAACCTAAGTGTTGTAATCATTGTAAATTAAGTATGTTTAACCTTTTGTTGCCACTTTTGCTGCGAAAACGTCAAGCTTGGATTGAAACAGTATTTAAATTTTAGAATTACTCTTTCGCCTATTAAACACAATTCCTAAATCGTCAAAAAAATTGACGCAACTCAAAACATTTAGACTAGTTAATTGGGAAAGATTAATCTAATTTAATGAAATACTGGGTAAATTGTAGGGTTCCGCCTAAACCTCCGAACAATTTCCCTAGATACCTAAAGATTTCTATAAACAAGTTTTTCATATTTTGTATATAATACATCTACAATTTTTTCTACTACCTGGTGACTAATTTCTAGATGTATTCAAAATTTAACTCTCCATTTTCATTTCTTAACTATAAATACGTAATGTTAAAAAAATTCTGAAACATTTGTAATGAAGTCTTGTATAAAACATTATGTAATGATACAAAGTTACATTTAAAAATAAATACTAAGCCATCAATGCATTTTTGAAAACTATCAATGACCTACTGGTAACAGTACATCTTTAATCCCATTTTATAGGTTGACTGGAACTTTACTTTTGTGAAAACAAGTACTGAAGAATCACCTGTACATTGTCATATTATCTGAAGGGAACGCTATCAATGAAATTAAGTATTGGAGGTTGGGATAAAATTGAACAGCTAAAAAGGAATGCCTACTAACAATTGGATAATTTCTTCAGATGGTGTTACATAGAATTAAAGTTGAAGCAGCGAGTAAGGTACAGCAATTTATAATCATCTTTATTCTCCTGTTAATCAACAATTTACAAATTTAATGGACTATTTTGTTTGTTGCTATCTTACAACAATAATTAATAAAATTTGTTCTTAAAATTCTTAACAAATAGCAGTGCTAAGTTAACAATCCAACCCAAATTTCCCTCTTGACTAGTTTTGCATGATTATTTTAGCGAGCTATGTCCAAATGAATAGGTGCTGATCTGATATACCGGAGTTAACCGGTTTGAATCCCGCTGATTGTATGGATGCTCGTAGCCGCACGAAATTGTTTTTAAGCAGTAGCTACCAGTCTGATTAGGCCCTGTGTAGTAACAGTAGGTAGTAGTGCTCCAAAACAATTTTTTAAACATAATATAAACTTTGGTCAATTTAAATATGATCTTTAAAGCAATGCTTATATAAATGTAATTTTAAATTAATTAAAAAAAAATTGTTCTCAAGAAAAAGTACATGTTTAGTAAGAAACCTGTATATTAGTTCAAAGGCACGCTTAAAAAATCTCATGTGAATGCGAAAATTTTTTAACTGATTTTAAAGACGTCATCACGTGTAAGCCTGAACCATAATATATTGGTTCAAATTGTTTGTGTTGATGTGAGAATTCTGCTCATTCTCGAGTAGGATTCGTAAAACTCAATTTATTGCTTTTTTCATTTACATGTTGACTTGCGATAAGGCCTGTAGACTATAAGTTTAATTCCAGAAAACTTTAATGGTATAACGTTGCAGTAAGGTGAAATGTTTAAATTTGATTACATAAGCCTATCCTATTTCTAAAGCATCTATATAAAATAGAATTATGTTTAAAGTTTTTATCCATTTGTCTAACATTCGTTTATCTTTTATAGTGTCAATTGTGTGGAAGTATTATCCATTTGATGCTCAACTGTGAATTTATGATGGAAGTATTGTACTCGAGACGGAAGGCATTTCTCTTCGTGGGTCCCATGGCATTGAAACAAGGGCAGCATCTCGTGCCTTCTGAATAAATCATACCGAAGAAGATTTGTGTAAATAAGACCAACTTTCTTCATGTACTGTTCTTTCGATTGTTCAGTTATCACATACGTACTGATGACTATCAGAAGCTGGATTCTTTTTGATTGTGCAGACTTTTTTAATTTCGCCTTAACTGGCGAAAACTGACAATTATTCACGAATTTGTCCCCCTTACTTTGATGGTGGGGACATTTGTAATTTGGTGACGCATCTATATGCATACATTCATTTGTTGAACCAATTTTTTTTCCATTCTGTTTCTGAATAGAATTTTTTAATGCTACTTTAACACTTGCTAAGCCATTACTCAGTGATGAAGCATCAAAACAGCTTTTATAATATTGCTATCGACACATTAAATTTTCAGAATTTTCTTTTATCCAAATTGAGAGGATATAGATTCGACTGAATGTGGGGGTTCTTATTCCTGATGAAATTTTAGTACACACCGGTTATTAAACACCCAGTCAACAAATTTTCCTTTTGGTAATTTGATATTGAAAATGTTATTTAGTCGATATTATCTTAGCATTATGTACAAAAGATAATTTGTGTAAAAGATATTTCAGGTTTTATTTTGGCACAAGTGTTAAATCCAAGTAACCCATAATTCAGGAGAGATTTTTCTATTTGTAAAATCTCTCTCTATTTAAATTGATATTATGTTCTTTAATTTCCTTATCTTTATCGTCATAACACGATATTTTTGACAATTCCCTTGCAAATGATAGTGTTAACTTTGAAATAATGTTAATATTTCTTATAATTTCAGTAGATACTTGCAGCACTCTAAAGCTGCATGTGACATTGCAACAGAAGTTATGTTTCAAATTGTTCTGTTTGTATAAATGATTTCTTATATTTTCAAATATTTATTTGAAGATCCCTGGGATAATTAACACTTTTGCATTATATTCCACTTGTCTTCGGTCTTCGATACTTGAGTTTAAGCTTTAATACCATATTTCACTAGAAATGATAGTAATACATGATAATTAGGAATATTGGTTCTGACACTATCCAGGAGAAAATGTTCAAAATACTTGGTATAATGTATTAAACATTTTAGGATCTAGTATTCAGTTTAGATAAATGACAAGTTTCAGCATTTCTTTTATCTTGGGGCACATATTCCTTAATTCTTGCTTTTCACTGTGCCCTGTCCGCCATAGCTACTCTTGCTTCCTGCACACCGGAATATCCAGCTTTCTTTTTCTATTTGCCTGCTCCAGGTTAACTTTAAGCAGCCTCTTCTACGATTTCCTTTCGGTGTTCCCTAGAGAGCAACAGCGAATATCTCATCTCTGAGCATTCTTAAGACATGGCCTACGAAAACACAATCTTTTTTATTCCCTTTATTGTTTCATCTTGATTTCTTTCAATAGCTAGTTATTAGTTTTGTATTAGGCCTAAAATATCCTCATTATTAATATAAGGCATTTGTTTTGAATGCATTTAACTTCTTGGATTGGTGTTTTATCAGTTTCCATGTTTCAGAATTATATAAAGAGACTGATTTCATTAGAGATTTGTACAGATTTAATTTTACACTTAAAGTTAATATGCCAGGTTTGACGGGTTAAAAATAAGTTAGGGCGGCAAGTAATGATTCTCTTTGGCAGACTGTACGCGTAAAAGCGTCTTTGTTCCAAATTTCTCTCTGAATTCTTAAAATTAGTTTATCGTTAGTTAATTTCTCGATTCCGGCTGAGACACTTACCTATTTTAGTTGAAAATTAACAGTAAATTTATTTTTCTTCTGTACTGCATTTTCTCTAATTTTCCTTCTACACAGCCGAAAACGAGAAACAAGGATCATAGATTAAGGTAAATGAATGCGTTTTTTAAACTTCTGCCAAACCTGACATATTAATGCTAAGAAAAAATGGGATACATATGTAGCTCTGCTGAGTGATGTTCAAATGTCTTACTTTAAAAATTTAAAGCTTTGTACAGATTTTTGAGTCCTTTTAATTGTATTAGTCTGAGTTTTGACAATAAGCTGTCAGAAAATCTATAATCGTTTTGATTTCTACTTTACAATGTAGGTGTAATACTTATAAGTACAGCATTAGTCTTAAATACCTTTTAACTAAAACTTAAATGTCAGCAATAAGCTTCTCAACACTACTGCGGACATTCGCTTTTTCCCAGTTAATGGTAATGGTAAGCATGACGTTTTACTTTCGCTTGCGTATTGGACACTCGTCTCACATAGTTACTACTTTTAAACGAACCCAAACCCCGATGCCCTTAATGTCAGTCATAGCTATCTATTTTACATATATTTACCTCTTGTAGCCACTTACAGCCTGTCTATGCCTTATTTTTTGGTACACGACATCCTAACTTATCGGATTTACTGGATGAACCCCCGCACCCCTGTCTTTTTTCCTTTCTTCGTTTTACAGGCTTATTTTGGTCAATTTAACTTATTTTTTATGAACTGTTTTAGTACTTTTTCCATCTTTTAATTAAAATGTATTGTGCTTTTAGCTTTTACCTTCTAATGTTTCATCATTTTACCTTTTACGTACCTATCCTGTGTACTTGAGTATATATACAGCAGACATTTCTATAATTTTTTTAAATTGGTACGGTTTTACCTTTGCTGGTTTTAGCTTGTTCTGTTTTTGTATTAGGGCACTTTTATCAGTTATGTCTTGTATTTATGAAAAACACCTTGTGCTTGGCGCTTATGTCCTAAATAAGACCTTGCGCCGTAAAACTCCAACTAACCAACCTTTTAAATAAAATGTTAAAATGTAATTTTCAAATAATGTTACAGAAACCAAAAAGTATTAAAATATATTGCAAAAGAATTATTCTATTAAACAGATTCGTATATCTCATACAATAGGCCGAAAGATGGCGTTGCTCTTCGGTAGTGGAGTACGTAGGTTCGAATCCCACCATGAAATAGATGTCCGGATTTGGCTATAAGCAGTAGGTCTCAGTCTCAGTAGCAATCGTATTGCAAAAAGTAAATCTTAGTGCTCCAAACCATACCATGCCATACCACACCAGAGAACTAATTTTAATTTTAAAATATCAGTCTTTCGAAAGACCTGTCAAAAAGCCTGAAATATTCCTCGAAGAAATAGAAATTTTATGCACTAAATCTAAAATATATAACGAGACCAATTCCTGCAATTATAAATGTATCCTTGTTAAAAAGGACCAACTGCTATATATACAGAACATGTTGCAAGTCAAAAATTTTCCAGAAGACTTGGATGAGAAGTGGCATTTTAAATCGATTGAATAACACAGTATTTGAAATTTTGTATCCCCGTCTCTGGTAACTTAAAGCCTTTCAGATGCAGATAAAAATTACATGCAAATTTTGAAACCTAAATAGGTGTTTGAAGAATACCCATCAATGAAATTCTTTACGTTGCCATTTCTGATGGTCCTTGTTCAAACCAAGCACGATTAAGCCATACGCTACCCTCATTAAGGCAAAGAAGTTCGCCTTTCGTTTTTTTAATGAGCATCGCTTGGGTGAAAGTAAGACTTTTGATCCAGTGGATTCTCGTAATTTAGAAACAAGGAAGAAGACGCATAGGCTTGGCCTGCTACCCCCAGAGGTATTGAGAACTCGGAGGATATTGTGACCAGGAACATATTTCACTTGCCCCAGTCAGTTTTAAAGAATACGGCGGATCTTAGGCCGACTCCAAATTCGCAAGTACTTTGGATACCCAGGAGTGAAATACAGTTATCTACCAAGACATCTTGTTAAATAGAACATGGAAATCCCTTTTTAAAGAAGTTGCGACATACATCCTAATGCGAAAGCCGGCCGTATAATCCTTAAAGTACATCCCGGATCTCCAGAAAGTAAGACATTTTACTGATAATTTTTTTAAATATCTTAACACGTCTTCAATGACTTCCTACTGTAGTGGTTTGCTCCTGAATTTGAAAATGATATGTGAAAGTAGTAATATTGTATGGTTTAAAGTTTAGAAATGAATTTTAAAAGCTACTGGAAAAACGGCTGGTAGCTAACACTAGTATTGACATTAAAATTCTTTGCAAACACTAAGCACTTTAAATTCGCAAGATTGCTTTTTCCGATAATCACTTAGAAACGTGCATGATAACCGTTATTTGAGACTACCACTTCCATAGTTAAAATTGTAATTTTAAAGAAATTTTAGCAATTACCAAAATTGTATCAATAGTGTAATTGTCTTTTTGAAACCTAAGTGTTGTAATCATTGTAAATTAAGTATGTTTAACCTTTTGTTGTCACTTCTTTTGCTGCGAAAACGTCAAGCTTGGATCGAAACCATATTTAAGTTTAAGAATTACTCTTTTGCTTGTTAAACAATTTCTAAATAATTTAAAAAATTGACGCAACTCAAAACATTTAGACTAGTTAACTGGGAAAGATGAAAACATTTAATGAACAACGGGGTAAATTGTAAAGTTTTACCTAAACCTCCAAACAATTTCCCTAAATACCTAAATATTTCTATAAACAAGAATGTTTCATATTTTTTGTATTATACATCTATAATTTTTTCTACTACGTGGTGACTAATTTCTAGATATATTCCAAATTTAACTTTCCATTTTCATTCCTTAACTATTAATACTTAATGTTAAAAAAACTTCCGAATCATTTGTAATGAAGTCTTGAATAAAACATTATGTAATGATACAAAGTTACATTTAATAAATACTAAGCCATCAATGTATTTTGTTTGAAAACTATCAATGAACTATTGGTAATAGCAAAATTTTAATCCTATTTTATAGGTTGACTGGAACTTTGGTGAAAACAAGTATTGAAGAATCACCTGTGCATAGTCATATACTTTCTGAAGGGAACGTCATCAATGAAATTAAGTATTGGAGGTTGGGATAAAATTGAACAGCTGAAAAGGAATGAGTATCAACAGTTAGATAATTTCTTCAGATGGCGTTACATCGAATTAAAGTTGAAGCAGAAAGTAAGGCACAGCAGTTTATAATTATCTTTTTTCTCCAGTTAATCTACAATTTACAAATTCAATGTTATTTCTGAGTTTTAATGGACGATTTTGTTGATTGTTGCTTCTTTACAACCCTGAATTAATAAAATTTGTTCTTAAAATTCCCCAAAAATGGCAGTGTTAAGTTTACATTCCAACCCAAAGTTTCATTTCTCTCTTGAATAGTTTAGCATGATTACTTTAGCTAGCTATATCCAAATGGATACGGCGTAGCTCTGAGTTACCGGGGTTAGCCGGTTTGAATTCCACTGGTTGCATGGATGTTCGTAGCCTTAACGAATTGTCTTTAAGCAGTGGCTACCGGTCTCTTTAGGCCCTGTGTAGTAAAACAGTAGGTAGTAGTGATCCAAAACAATTTTTTTAAACGTAATATAAACTTTGGTCAATTTAAATATGGTCTTTAAAGCAGTTCTTATACAAATGTAATTTTAATTTAAAAAAAAATTGTTTTCAAGAAAAAGTGCATGTTTAGTAAGAAACCCGTATATTAGTTCACAGGCAAGCTTAAATTCTCCTGTAAATCCGAACAGTTTTTAACTGATTTTAAAGACCTCATCACGTGACAGCCTGAACCATAAATATTGGTTCAAATTGTTCGTGTTGACGTTAGAAATCTGCTCATTCTCAAATAGGATTCGTAAAACTGACTATTAGGTCGACGTGAGATAAGGCCCGTTGACGCTAAGTTTAGATCATTGCCAAGAATTTTATTAAATTACCATTTCAGAAAACTAATGTTATAACGTAGCAGTAAGCAAGCTGAAATACTTAAATTTGATCCATATAAGGCCATCCTATTTCTAAAGCATTAATATAAAAAAGAATTATATTTGAGTTTTTTCATCCATTTATGTAAAATGCCTAATATTCGTTTATCATTTATAGTGACAAATGTTTGGAAATATTATCCATTTGATGATCAACTGTGAATTATGCTGGAAGTATTGCACTTGACTCGGAAGGAATTTCTCTTCGTGGGTCCCACATCATTGAAACAAGGGCAGCACCCCGTGCATGCTGAATAAATCATACCGAAGAAGATTTGTGTAAATAAGATTAACTTTCTTCATGTACTGTTCTTTGGATTGTTCAGTGATGACATACGTACTGATGACTATCAGAAGCTGGATTCTTTTTGATTGTGAAGACATTTTTAAATGAGCCTTAACTGGCAAAATTGGACAATTATTCACGAATTTGTCTCCCCGACTATGTTGATGGGGACATTTTGCTCTTGTTTTGTATTAAGCTATTTTGTGTGTGGTCTCTTTAATTCACAAAATGATCAATTGCAGCTTACACATATTTTCCTATCCCATTATCACCAATACAAAAATCACTAAGTCTTTTATAAATACATCCACATTTGCAATATGTCGTATTGATCTGGAATCGCATTGTATGTTTGTTATGATTTAGATAATATGGCCATGTTAGTATAGTTATCTAGTTTAGTTATCTAGTTTAGTTATTAGTATATAAAATTAGTATATATTAGTGTAAGAGTATATACATAGTATAAAGAAGACATAATATTAGTCTGTATTATGTTGTTAAACACATTTGTTACAAATTACATATCAAACGTCATAAAAAGTTCAAATCATCATTCTCAGAAAATTATATACAAGGTTACATACACTTGGGAAAACTTCGCCAGACTGAAAATAAATGGAGCAATATTTTTGAAACACTCTGTACAAAAATCTTAGAATTGGAACAAGGTATACATGTGACAAGATTACAGGATATGCTACTGTTGTATTTGAGCAAAAATTACATTTCTCATTTCATTCAAATATAAGTTAGTGAAGAGTACGATATGTGCAAACACAATGTTTCAAAATTCCTACACATACAGTATTACAAAAACTTATAAACCTGTCTTAAACAAAATTATAAAAATTGTCAAATCGATTATATAATGCAAAAAATCATTACATAGTCTATTAATCATTTACTATGTTTTGTAAAGTGATATTAAAGTTATATTAGAAAAGAGTTATATTATACAGGTTCACAAAAGCAATCCCTTTTATTGTAAGACAACTTCCTTTTTAATAGGATTGAAAATGATCTGAAATTTATTTGTACTGAATCCATATGTATTTAAATGCTATGTTATTCACTCGAATGTGTATGTAGAGGAAAAAAAATAAACTTCAATATTGTTTTTTCTACGGAAGTATTAGTACTAATGGTACTGTAATGTATATTATTTATGGCGGTAAAAGTTATTTTATACACCGTGGTCTGAGTAAGCCTTAATTGGCAAAGATATTACTTTAAAGTGGCAATAAATCCTTTTCTAGTGCTAGCATAGAATACTTAAAGTAAAAACCTAAAATTGAGAACAAGGTGCTAAAATTATTTTAAAGCCTTACCTTCAATCCATAAAAAACATATAACAATAGTCACCGATTGTTAAATAATATTTTAAACATACATTATAGAAAACTATCTAATCTCTAACATATAATTATTTTGAAATTCAAACACCAAAACGTGATGTTATCAGACCCCATAAGCAGAGTTCAAAGTCATTTCGGGTCCAGCTTCGCTTTTCCACTTAGAAGGCAAAATTTTCTACTTAGTCCGGTAGAAATGAGGTTTCTCATATGTATCAGATGCTTAGTCAAATTATCTGCTCATCTTTTGCACAGGGATTGCTTAGAACATTGGTTCGACAAATTTGTAGACATATTTGTAAAATTCATCAATAAATAGAATATATATATATATATATATATATATAAATAATAAATGAAACTTACTCTTAACTACAAATTTCGTCAATTTTTCATAGGCCGATATCTGAATATCCCTGGAGTGAAGTATATATATTTTAATTGCATTCATTTCATCGTATTTGATTGAACGGGGACTCAATGCAGTAGCTAGTTGACAGTGCATGAAAGGTACATGACACAACCTGGAGATTTAAGAATGATAACGAAAAATTAGAAATATATATAAATTATCAAAACTCCACCCATCTCTGCAGCTCTCAACCACGGTGGCATCATCTAATTTTTTTTTTTTTTAATTTCCCATTAATTTTATGCTTGACTTGTTTAATAAGCAGTCATTCATGTATTTGATGGCTATTTTAATTATATTCTACTGCGGGATTCTGAAGAGATAGATAAGCAGATACAGATAACATTCAACAGTACTTGAATATTTAGTATTAACTGTTATGATAACGGGGGCGGTGGTCCAGAAAAAGTTGAGAACCACTGGGTTAGAACTTAGATTGGACGTTTCTGTCAGTTGACACTCATCATAGTGTTGGTTGATTGTGTTCAAACCACAGTTACGTCTTTCGGAATAGGACCAACTGATTCCAACTATTAGTATGTCAGAATTTTGATTATTTTTCATCTACGTCATAAACGTGTTATACCGCTAGTAAGCATGTGTAACAATTTTCTCTTGATTTGAATTCATTATATTGCGTGTGTATAAAGGAGTACTTTAAATGACACTATTTTGTTAAATTATTAGTAATTAGTTTAGTGGGATCTCTGCGTTTATGCTAGCTGCGAAAAGATTTGATGTTAGTTTAATTTCAGTTACTATATATATAAATAAATAAATAAATATTCTAATTGAACCAAGGCATACGGTTGAGCCCATTTTTGAATCTCTTTCTCCTAACAATCTGATCATCGCCTGGTGCAGTTGATAAACAGCTTCTTGATAGTATATATGACCGAATGGTTAGGGTGCTGGCCTTCGGAACCGGAGTTCGTGTGTTCGAATTCCATGGTGGCATGGATGTTCGGAATCGGCTTTAAGCAGTAGGTCTCGGTCTCATTAGCCCTCGTGTTGCAAAAAGTAGACAGTTGCGCTCCAAACCAAACCATCTTGATAGTATATAAGCAGTCTGAACACTAAATATATGCTCTTTCTTTTTATTTAAATTTAAAATTTATTTTCAAAGTAAATTGATTTATTTGAAACATTTAAGCAAAATATGTATTTTTTCCCTTGCATCTTTAAAATAATGTTTAATAAACCTAGAGCAATCCTTGGGAGATAAGAAATTAGATCCCCAATGAAAATATTTTTTTTTGGCCTTTTCTTTCCTAGTACCCTGTCTTAAAAAATTTGGTAGTCGTAGCACTTTCCTGTGGCATACTTTGATTTGAAGGTCTAAAACAGAGATTAAAAAATAAAGTTGCAGTCTCTGTTGCCGGTAAGTCCTGTTTTTTTGTCAGTAACTTGACTTATTTGTAAGTATGTTGACAGTTGTTTAGCTTAATTAGACCAGTGAGGTCTCTAAGAATACGTTAAAAACACGCGCACAAAATAGCTGTCGTCTTTGAGTACCCATTTGCAAAGTTACCGTGAATTTATAGGTCTCTCATAGATGTGGTAAATTTCTACGGTAGGTATTGGACAAATTTATCATTCTTTTAGAATTTCCAAAGTAGACTGACGCGAGTGACTGAACCTAAACTTATATGCATTCGTTCTTATTTCCAAAATATTCGTTTGAATTAGTTTGGTTTGTGCATAAGGGTAAATTTACTTGCACAAAAGAAGGCTACTTCAACCGAGTCCGGGAGATTAAAACCGAATCTAAAAGGCTGCAAACATCCATGTTGGCAGCGGTATTCGAAATTGTGGACTCAGTTAGCCAGAGGCAGTGACCTACTGACTTGTTTATCTTCGTGTTGAAACCGACGTGAATATTCACCAATGGTGTATCATTGTGTATCAAAACTTCTACAATTAACTCTTTAATTCCCCTATAAAAATGTTACTATTATATATCACTTATGATATACAAGGGTCACTTTGAAATTTTTGAGATACAACTAGGTTTTTAAAGTTATACTTACAAAATTCTAGGTGTATATTAAGTAGTTCCCTCCAGCATCAATGCACTTTTGTAGACGATTTTTCCACAGATTAAATGCCTCAAGCCATTCATTTCTTGGAATAGAGGAAAAAATGCATTTATAGCCACATCAATCTCCTCTTCTGAATAAAAACAACGTCCACGTAAGTTCGTTTTAGATTAAAGAATACCGAAAAGTAACACATAGCTAGATCAGGTGGATGTTCTACCACTTTCATTTATTTTTGTTTAAGAAACTCAACTGGTAATCCGGATGTATGTGAAGATGCATTGTCATTGTGAAGCATTAGTCCTCTATCATTCACTTCTCGTAGAATTTGTGGAACATATTTAGTCGTATACCAGTTTGCTGTTACTGTCTTCTGTCCTTCTAACTTGATGGGATTGACCAATCCCGTACTTCTGAAGAAAACGGCATACATCACTTTTTTCAGTGCGCGTTGTCTTTTCACCATTGTCGGCTTGGGATCATTTTTAAAGACCCATATTTTGCTTTAGTGACGTGTTGGAACGTCAAAAAATGGTATGTACGTTTCATCACCCGTTACAAGTTTAGAAATGATGCGGTGGCCACCATCATTTAGCAATTTAAGAGTTTTTTAGTGATTCTGGCAAACGTTCCCTTTTTAGTGCTAGATTAGATTAAGGAGAACCCAACGGGAAACTACTTTTTTCATATGCAATTCTTCATTAATAATTTTGTGTATGGCTGCGGATCCAATGTTAAGTTTCTTTTGTATAATTTGATGGGTACAGCGATTATCATTCATTAACATTTTTCGTATGACAGACACATTATCCGGAATTACTGCCGACTACGGCCTTCCTGTGTGTTCTTCATCCTGAAGAAAATTGTGACCTCTGCTAAATTCTTTAAACCATCTGAATACAGTAGCAAGAGCTGGTGAGTTATCCCCAAATGACAATTGCAACCGTTGAAAATATTCTTCTTGAATTGATCCTGATATAACCCCTTCCGGTAAAATGACGAGTCTACGTCGTCATTAGTTTTTCATTCCATACCGCACAATGACGAGCTACACTCGTCATGCGATTAAAGTTACTGTTAAATATGATAATTAATTTAGTTTAAAATTTCTAGTGTACTGAATTTGGCAACACTTTTATCACTTGTGAAAATCACAAGTCACTATTGCATATTGTTTACTTAGAATTTCTTGGTACAAGTCATTGCCAAATTAATGAGTCAGAATAAAAGAAAACCTACTAAGAAATGCCGTGTGTGTTACAAGAATCAAATTAAAAGTGAGACTACTTGGCGGTGTAAACAATTAAGAATTCCTTTGCACTTTGTTTTGAAAAGTACCACTAGCTTGAAGACTTATCTGTATACCTTATTAATGTTTTGCTTTGATATTTTCTTAATTTTACTGTTTCTGATATTATTTAACACTATGTAAAAAGTGGATTTTAATTAAGAATATGTAAGAATTGTAAAATGAAACAAGTTTTTTAAATAAAAATTAAATGGTTATTTCATGAACAGTTTTTCATTATTAAATCATACCGGAAGGGGTTAAAATTGTAGAAAATCATAGCTCGAAAATGTTCTCGCGTCAACTACATTTTTTCTTTTTAAAATTTATTCTACGCTAAACAAGTTGAAGTAAGAGATTAAAAATTTGTCTGCTGTGACTTGTTACCGTTATATTTATTTTGTAAATTCTCGTCTTCGCTCATCTCAAAAATTTCAGAGTAAGACTCGTATATACATACATTCATACGTAAATACACATATAAATACATATTTATATAAATTTATACACACATATGCATATTTATTCATTTATGTATGGCGATATTTTACCCCTATTACATACATGCATATGCATGCGGTATATTAAATAAAGTCTGCAGATTAATAATTACTTTCATTTAGGCTTAACAGGAGAGCATGGCAGTGTTTCCAGAAATCTGTTTCCCTTAATAGTGCATTTTGATATGTAATCCTACCCAGAACATTGATTAATGGATGTATGGATATTTTGGCGGCGATCTATATTTAAATTTCGTCTGCGAATTAATAATTTTTCTTAGTAGTAGAAGCTGAACGATACTGTACTACAATGTTCAATGCTAAAACGTCATGCATATATTTTGTATTAGCGGTATTTTAATCCGTAATTCTGGATTTAAATGAATAATAAGGCCGCAAAAGAATTATTTTTCAAAATTCTAACAGTAATATATTAATATATATATATATATATATATATATATATATATATATATATATATATATATATTATATACATATATATATATATGTATATACTAGATATACATAATATATATATATAGATATTATACATATATATATATATATATATATATAATATATATATATAATATATATATATATAAAATATATATATATATATACATATATATATATACATAATATATAATATATATATTTATAACATATTTTATATATATATATTTAATGTATATAACATAAATTTTCCAATATAAATCTTTAATTATTGAGACATCTGAGTTCTCCATTCTGAAATGGGTTATTTATTATGAATATAAATTTAAAGAATACAATAAATAAAATATTTACCTACGAGTAGTCGTGTTATAACTATAAAAACAGCTAAACCTATGAGAATTCCACTAGCACTGCAGCAAAAATCATGTCTTTTGTTTTATGGTGTCATATCGGCGTCGAAAAAGCAACGCTTTTGACTTCCACGAAAAACTTTTATGTTCAGCAAACGTAGCACCACATGGCGCCCGTTGCTGCGGTACCTCATCCGGATGCTCATTGGTGCCGACAAACCGAACGTATATTCCACATGACGAGGATTTCACTGCTGGTACAATAGAACGAACTGTTTCTTGTTCGGTCAGTGGATTAAATTATATTTATTAATTGTTTTTAACATTTGGAAATTATGTATTCTGCGAAAAACATCTTGACAATTTTTAAAAACAAAACCAGGGATATGGTGTTACAGATATAACTTATATACTGTCTGTAAGTCACAATGAATGTTAAAATTTGGACTGTTCTGTTAAAATTCGTTTCTTTAAAACAAAACACTATTGTTTTTCAGCTAATTATTTCAATAAATATAATACATCACCGAAATTACTTTACCACACTAAAACATTTCACTTTATATTGATGAAATACTTCTTTTATATTTCCATGAAAACATAATCTTCCAATATATAAATTTAAACATTAACCGTCTGCAAAATCGTATGGCCAGTTAATCAGTTAAAAAAGCAAAATTGCTTCAGCACGTAAGTTCCCGCTCTAATACAACGCTTAATAAATCGTATTTTCGGATGATTCTGAATGCCAAGTGCAGAAAAAATAGCTACACTTGCCTCAGTACCATAGTATGCTGTTCTTCTCCAGTAGCCCATACATATATATTGAGTGGTTTTCAATTTAGTGCACAGTGCGCACACATCAGACCTTTCTATGTTCGTTTTCTTTTGAACGCGCTACGTGGTGCAGCCCATAGTACCGCACGCACTGCGGGAATACAAGCAAGCAAATCAACATATTTGATATATTATAAATAATATTCATTATATA
>CM063510.1:117303123-117308123 GCA_032207245.1 Pardosa pseudoannulata
ATCAATATTAATGACTAGTAATTAATTAAGTCGTGTTACTAATGTAAAATTTTTTTTCAATATTATTCCTCAAAAACTTAGTCTGACGAACTTACATTTATGCATTTTACAATTTTATTTTAAAATATTAATTCTGGATATACAGTAGAGGCCGATTACCCCTTAAATAGTAATTAAAATAAAGTATTAATTAAACGTCATGTGACTAACGTAACAATCAAGTATACAAATAAAGTGCACACTAATTTGATGAAATAACTTTTATAATAATTTGATTTTTTTTTACAGTTTTTATATGCACTTTTGTTGTTTTATCATTTTTACTAACACTAACATAAAATAATAAATTTGCATCTGTGCTTTGGGATTCGCATTGTACATAGCAAAATACTTTTCAGCAATTTGAATATGTATAAGCTACTTAAACTTGCTTGGAACTTTTGCAAAATTTTAATTTTGAAATATTTAAATTTATTATAATGTCAGATAACATAGGCAAAAAAGTAGAGTATTAAATGTATACAGAAGTAGAATGTACAGAAAATTAAAAAGAAATAGTTTAATCTTATAACTTATATTTTGATGAACTAAAGTAAGGGTAGACGAGGCTGTCAAGGATACAGGCTGAACATATATTTAATCTTGTATAAATGATTTATTCATGGGAATAATTTATATACATCTATAGACAGGATTCAGTAAATTCAATTGCGTTGGGAATCAAAGGATGCAAGACGATCCAGAAATGAGAGTAAGTCCCAGCGACCTACTTCAAAGCATGAAGTAAAAATTATTAAAGGTAACTGGAATAAGATCCCGAAGTCGAAGGTCGACATCCTAGCAGAAATCAGAGACGCTGGCAGTCTCTAAATGAAAGCATGCTCCGCAATAAGGAGAGACAAATGGACTCGTCTCGAGCTAAACAAAAAATAACCCCACTTCTCTCCGATCTACCAATCTTCTTCCCAGTTGCCCCTCGTGTGATTCCTTTCGGAACCTTCCAGAACCAGGGTGACGCAATTTGCGGTCAACCGACCCACTTGGCTCAGCTGACGCGTTTCCAGATGTAGCCAAAGTTCTTATTTAAGTTAACCGACCAACCATACTAAATACATTAGTGGCATCGTTAACTTGGTCCATATCTGGGGAATAGTGGACCTCGCCGTCACTCGATTTATAATTATTATCAGAGTCTCTTGACGGCCATAGACATCATAAAGATGTAGACACACTGACAGTTTTTAATTTACTTCCACTTAAGCGACTGCTTCTGTTTTGTTGACAGAAACCCTTTACTCAAACGGCTTTGTTCTGACCGCGCGTTTCTACCTACAGCTAACAATAATTATCCGATGTGCAAGGTGTTTTACGTCACCTTCCGTTCTTCTTTCGTTCGGGTCATGTAACTTTATTTTGGTCGGAGTTGTATATTTACATTGATTAACCATATATTAGTAAGATTTGAAACCCTTCTCAGTTACGGAGCAGCTTTCAAATATGAAAATTAACGCAAAGCATTAACCTCTTGCCTTTGACGCCCGAACTCGGTTAGGGCAAAGCATGTGCACCAATTTTGGAATGTCTCACCTGAGTTCAAGCAAGAAAAAAACTGTGTTTCAATTAAGCTGTATTCAATTTCATGTAAAGCCCGAAATCGGTTCGCCCAATCCATAATATTTAATTTTCTATTCTCCCAAGAGATAGAGATATTTTCTTTTGAAAAATTCGTCAGTTTCGTTCCATTTGTAGAGGTTCATTCTTCATAAAAGACTTAGTATTTTAATTTTAATTTTTAAATAATTCATAATAGTTGTTTCATTTGTATTCTTTATTGTCTGTGGTTTCTGTTCTAATTGTTTGTATTTCAACAGGTGGCATCACCCTGCAACGGCTTTTATTTTTTTTTTTGTTTGATTTTAGTATTTAAGGCGAGAAGAAGATGGCTGTTAGTGTGGTATTTGGTATGTTTCTAAATCTGTTCATTTAATCCGTATTTTATTCCTGTTCATCTGGAAAACGTATTGAAAACCTAACATAATTCTTAATTCATTTTGTGTACTGTGACTTCAGAGTGATGTGTTGCATAATTAAAAGAAACTTGTATTCGACAATAGACTTCTGTTTTCATCCATAATTTCAGTTTCTACAGATCCTTCATAGCAAATCACAAGGATAAAAAGAAGGTAAGCAATTACCTTATTCAATTGTTGATTATCATTACTGCTGGACATTTCAGTTCATTAACTGACATAAAACCAAAATTCAAGATTCATGTTTATTCAAAGTAAACTTATTTCTATTCATTACAGTCGCTATTTCTCAGGTACTGTAAATGATTTGTGAAATTCAAAAGGAACCTGAGGGACACAGAATTCCGGACAGTTGATATAGATAAATATCAGGGTTGTAATTTTGACCAGTCAATACTGATTTTGACCAGGACACTGGATAAAAGTAGTTTTAACCATCCAAAACTGGTTAAAAGTGGTCAGAAATGTTAAAAATAGTTTTAAATGGTTTAAATTTTAAATCATAATATCTTGGAACTACTTAAGAATTGGGTACCCCCTGCTATTTTTGGCGATTTTTTAATGGCGCCAATCGCGCCAACTCTTTCGCGCGGAGTTACCGGAAGGCTGACGTTTTGAACGGGAGCGGATTTCGGCGTGACTAAAATAACTGACTTTTTGTGGTGAAATAATATACTAATTTTGCAATTAATGGCAAAAAAAGTTGAAAATTGCGTAAAATGATATTTATATTAATACAAATTTTGTTTTTCCACGTCATTTTTTTTAAATATTAATTGGTTGTTAATTTTAAAACATTAAAAATTGATTATTTTTTTTATTAATATTCTTAAAATATTTCCCGATTTTAAACACACAAAGCAATTAAAAATTTCATTTTAAAAGATAAATCAGAAATAAAAAAATAAAACATACGCAAAGATTTTTTTTTTTAATTTTCAAGCAATATTAAAACGTTAGAACTTTCTAATAATTTAAATAGATTTTTGAGTTATCAAAAACTTTTTTAACCAAGGGGGGCTCTGCCCCCCTTGACCCAACGTAAATGTTATAAACAATAATATAAAAATTTATTATAAATGTAATAAATTTATTTTCCATTATTTTTGTTTTTTAATATTCTTAAAATATTTCCTTGTTTTAAACATACAAAATAATTAAAAATTTCATTTTAAAGGATAAATCGGAAATAAAAAATAGTTTTTTTAAATTTTCAAAGAACATAAAAAGGTTATTCTTTCTAATTTTTTAAATAAATTTTTGAGTTATCAAAAACTTTTTTTAACCAAGGGGGGCTCTGCCCCCTTTACCCCCCGTAAATGTTATCACAAATAGTATAAAAAATTATTGAGAATAAATTTTTATACATATATATGAAAAATAAAATAAATACACACTAACTGCATCTAAAAAAATGCTTAAATCCGCAACCGTTATAAAAAACACACACATCAAAACCTTAATTCATTCCACACGAAAGAGTTTAAAATTAAAATAACATGAAATATCACTTGAAATTAAAAAACATAAGCACTTACTTTAACCCTTGGATACACTTCCATCGGGTCGATATTTACGTTAGACCAGATATATATCATTCTTACACACAAATATACATATTTATTACTGATAAGCCTCATTCACACACGCAAAAGCAAAACAGAAGCGCATCAAACAATATCCTCAGGCGAAAATGTACCGTTAACCACAGAAACAATAAAAATTAGGCGCATTTAAACACAGAACCAATAGAAATTAGGCGCATTAAAACGTAACGAAAGAGTTACATAAGAAGAGCAGGCTCTGAAATGAACAAAAACTGAAAAATAACACGGTGAGGAGAAGAGAAAGCAGTCTGGGTTACCATACTTGGCGCTTTATCGCCACTTGGCAGGGGGGACCCAATTCTTAAGTCAACCCGTTCATGAGATTTAACATGCTTATACAGTATAATAAAAATGTTTGAATTTTAAAAATGAACCATGCACATGCAATTGTAAAAATGTAATCCAGTTGCAGTAAAAAACATAAAATATGAGTTGAAGTTAAAAGCATTAATTTCAAAGTTTGGAGTAATCCAAAATAAATCACGAAATCTTGTAAATTTAGTGACAACTACAAAACTTATTACTTGTAACCGATTTTTAATTCAACATAATTTACATATAAAAGAGCTTGTATAAAAGAAATAAGTAAAACATTTTTTTTTGTATCTTGGTGTTATATTTGTTTTTTTCTATTGTTATTTATATTATGACATTTTTAACAAATGTAACTTGCCTTTATCATAGGCTAGTAATCTATATTCGATTAGTATTAAATATATTGAAAAATGAATTTCATTGGTCAAAACTGGTCAAAATTGATATTGATTAGGACAGTTAAACTGGTACACCCATAGTTAAAACGGATACAACCCCGATAATAATATTGTTGTATTAGTTTATTATATTTATCCAGAAAATTATGTTATTTGTATTATTTTGCTGTAATTTGACCAAAAATTACTGTAATCTATTAACATTTCCCATATACGTGAAAATATTGACAATAGTTATATCGTTTAAAATTCTGTTTAGCTTTCAAAAATAATCTATTTCTGACATTTTGATGATAATAACGAACAAAATTAAAGTAGAAAATTTTATTTTCATTTTTGGCACTTTTTCTCAAATATATTCAACAGACAAGGGATTAAATACTATTTCGAAATATACTGTATTTAGTAAGTACAACAACAAAATAACTCTTGAAACACAAGGCTTTTGTATTTAAATTTGGAGTACATACATTTTACAGTCGAAATATTTTTTCTATACTATATTATTATTGCAGATAGAAAACAATTCATATATACTTCGGAATATTAGTGGTATTTTATTGCAATATATACAGAATAGATATATGTATAAATAAATTCAACTGAATGTGATATTTTCTGCATATATTTTTACTGAGAAAGGCTTAAGT
>CM063510.1:117313123-117320623 GCA_032207245.1 Pardosa pseudoannulata
TCCAACAAGTATTAAGACTTTGCTGTTTGGCTACACTCATATGTCTTTGAAGAAAAGGGAGAAAATGACGAATAAGGTACGAAATATGCTCATTTGTGTTTTCTCTCCCCGATTATATATTTTTGACATATAGTTTTTAAATGTCTGTCTGTATAAATTTATTTATATAAAATATTTTATAAACATAATAGCAATGAAATATTAACAAATATAGTTCTTATCTCTCTAGATATAAATGCCTTGTTATATTAATTCCAACAAGCATTAAGACTTTACTGTTTAGCAAAGCTTATATGGCTTTGAAGAAGAGGAAGAAAAGGACGAATAAGGTACGAAATACGCTAATTTGTGTTTTCTCTCCCCGATTATACATTTAATATAGTTTTAAAGATATCTCTATATAAATTTATTTTTAAAAAGTATTTTATAAACATAATAACATTGAAATATTAACAAATATAGTTCTTATCTCTCTAGATATAGACGCATTGATATATTAATTCCAACAAGCATTTAGACTTTGCTGTTTGGCAATACTCATATGTCTTAGAAGAAGAGGGAGAAAATGACAAAAAGGTACGAAATATGCTTATTTGTGTTTTTTCTCAACAATTATATGTTTTTGACTATAGTTTTATAATCCTCTGCATATAAATTTATTTATATAAAATATTTTATAAACATAATAATAATGTTATATTTACAAATATAGTTCTTATTTCTCTAGATATAGACGCCTTTGATATTATAATTCCAACAAACATTAAGACTTAATGGCTTTTTGGAAACACTCATATGTATTTGAAGAAAAGGTAGAAAAGGACGAATAAGGTACGAAATATGCTTATTTGTGTTTTCTCTTCCTCATTATATATTTTTACATATAGTTTTAAACGTCTCTGTATATAAATTTATTTATATAAAATATTTTATAAACATAATAACAATGATATATTTACAAATATTGTTCTTATATCTCTAGATATATATGCCTTGATATATTAATTCCAACAAGCATTAACACTTTGCTCTTTGGTATCACTCATATGTCTTTGAAGAAAAGGGAGAAAATGACGAATAAGGTACGAAATATGCTCATTTGTGTTTTCTCTCCCCGATTATATATTTTTGACATATAGTTTTTAACGTCTGTCTGTATAAATTTATTTATATAAAATATTTTCTAAACATAATAGCAATGAAATATTAACAAATATAGTTCTTATCTCTCTAGATATAAATGCCTTGTTATATTAATTCCAACAAGCATTAAGACTTTACTGTTTAGCAAAGCTTATATGGCTTTGAAGAAGAGGAAGAAAAGGACGAATAAGGTACGAAATATGATTATTTGTGTTTTCTCTCCCCGATTATACATTTTTGACATATAGTTTTAAACATCTCTTTATATAAATTTATTTATATAAAATATTTTATGAACATAATAGCAATGATATATTAACACATATATATCTTATATCTCTAGATATAGACTAATTTATATATTAATTCCAACAAGCATTAAGATTTTGTTGTTTGGCAAAAATCATATGTCTTTGAAGAAAAGGTATAAAATGACGAATATGGTACGAAATATGCTTATTTGTGTTATCTCTTTCAAATTATATGTTTTTGACTATAGTTTTAAACGCCTCTGTATATAAATTTATTTACATAAAATATTTTATAATCATAATAACAATCATATATTTACAAATATAGTTCTTATATCTCTAGATATAGACGCATTTATATATTAATTCCAACAAGTATTAAGACTTTTCTCTTTGGCAACACTCATATGTCTTTAAAGAAAAGGGAGAAAATGACGAATAAGGTACGAAATATGCTTATTTGTGTTTTCTCTCCCCGATTATATATTTTTGACATATAGTTTTAAACGTCTCTGTATATAAATTTATTTATATAAAATATTTTATAAACATAATAATAATGTTATATTTACAAATATAATTCTTTTAAGACTTAATGGCTGTTTGGCAACACTCATATGTCTTTGAAGAAAAGGTAGAAAATGACGAATAAGGTACAAACTATGCTTATTTGTGTTTTCTCTTCCCAATTATATATTTTTGACATATAGTTTTAAACGCCTCTGTATATAAATTTATTTATATAAAATATTTTATAAACATAATAACAATGATATATTAACAAATATTTATCTTATCTCTTTAGATATAGATGCCTTGATATATTAATTCCAACAAGCATTAAGACTTTTCTGTTTGGCAACACTCATATATCTTTGAAGAAAAGGGATAAAATACAACCGATGACAGAAAGCCTTAAAGAAACTGTATGATTATTTATACATAAATAGACAATACTAATTTATTTATTTCTGCAACTGTTACTAATGCATTTCAAGAAAAAAAAATGCTTTCTTACGCTGACATTGAGATCAATGAAAATATTTTCTTTTAAGAAATGCCACCTTTTGTAATGTTTAGTAAAATATTGGTGTAACGTATTTAGCATAAAGGCTAAAGTGCATTGTTTGTTTGCTTTTCATCCTTCAACATAATAATATAGTTCTGAAAAGGAAGAATTTTCGTGGAATCCCTGTTCCGATAAACTCATATATAAGTATTGCTGACTGTTTGAATTATCTTAATATTTTCTTTTTTCCATTTAGAGAAAATGTTTTAAATGTAATCACAGGTGCTCTTGCTACGCAATGAATGCAAAAAATATTTTCTTTATTCAAATATTTTTCCTGTTGTGCAGGTTGACGCTATCTGTAATTGTTTTCTGATTGATGGACTTTATTTTCATCGTCTCAATATTGTGTAAAGTATATAGCATTAAAGTGCACAGGTGGTTAGGGAGACCACGCAAGACATCCAGTATAGTTAAATTTCCTTTATTGAAGTTATCTTAGATGAAATGGGTATATATAATGAATATATATAATGCTCTACTCGTCGGAGGTCCTCTACTGCCAGTATCAGATGTGGAAACTCGTTCTTCTTCCACTGCTTTGAATTGATGAAGTTGATAGCTCCTAATACGTTTTTGGACAATTTGGCCTCAGAAGGAAGAGAAACCTTCTCTTTTTAGACTCTGTTCGTCTAACAATAAGGGCCTGGTTCACAGCTTGAAGTCCTCAAAAACTGTCGCCTGGCGACTCACACTAAATCCTCCCTCTCTCCAGAGGGGTGGACACCTCACTTTCTTAGCTATTCCAGTTCCAAGAAAGCAAATAGCCCCAAGAGGACATCGTATCGCACTGGACATCGACACTGGAGCTCGATTTCTGACCTTCCTAGGTCAAGCCCTCTAGGCCAGAAGTTCTAGTTGCATGGATGGTAATGAAATAACAGATATTGATTACGAAAATGAGGACTGAAAAATGCTAAAATTAATTTTAAGAAGTCTAAAAAGTTAACAAATACTTAGTCGAACAAATAGGAAGGCTACACGAGTTCGGTGAGGGGGACACTGAGTAACATATGAGTAAGAATTAACAAGTTAAAAACACTTAAAGGTTGAACTAAATGATAAAGCACAATAATAATTTTTTTTCCAACATACATCTAAGAAATATTAGCTAAGAAAGTTAGAGTGCAGGTCCAGAGTTCTATCAGCGACAGTATAACAGACTCGGATTGAGAATTCCAAAGGGAGAAATTTCATTGGTTCCTGAGAACCAATGGAATTCATTCTGGAAGACGATGATATCTGAGATACTAAGTGAAGTTTCAAGACTATTCCGAGGTTCGGATCCAGCTTGCTCCGGGGAGAAATTTCATTGGCTTCTGAGAGCCAATAGAATTTATGCTTTATTGGGCTAAATTCTACTTGGGAGCAGAGGCTGCGAACTAAGTCCAGACTTTACGAAAGTGAGGAATGCAAGAGAGAAATGTGAATGGCTACTGGGAGCCAGTAGAATTTATTCTAGCACTCTGTTAAGAATGGCCATGGGCCGCTTTTCGTTTGCAGGGTCCGCGTGGTCATATTGGGCTACGTCCAGGAGGTGTTCAAAGCATAGGTTAGCATAGAAATTATTTGCAAGTTTTTTAAGAAAATTTGGGCCCCAAGAGCTGGTTAGCTCCCATTTTTAAAGCTCTCGAGGGGACGTCGGATGAGCTTGACGTCACTCATTTTTATGGGTCCCTCATTGGCTGGAGAGTTTAGGTGGGTTATCGATATGCCTCGATATTAATTTGTATTGGCCAGTATTATAGTGTCACAAATTTAGACTTCATGTCTCCATGTCATTGTTACGCCGGCCACATCTGTTTGAGAAGAAAAGGTGAAAATAGTTGATCTCCGCACCGGATAACAAATTGGCCATTGTATTTTGAGACATGAGTCTGGAACTCCATAATTGCAACATATATTTTTAAAAATAGATCGTAGATTGTATATGAAATTTTTTGTCGATATATTTACGTTTTTGGCATCTTAGGCATTACATTAAAAAATGATTTGTAAATAAGTGTTTCGTCCAGACACTGCTTTATCTTATAACAATTCTATCAGGAATTCGAACATTAACTATGCTGACCCGACACTGCTATGGGATTCCAAATCGTTTTTTGTTCAATATAATTCGTGAAAATTTGTAGAACTGCTTGTGAATCACCCTGCTTATTACTGAATTTCCCGTGGAAAATAATATGTTTTATTACTTTGAATTTATCAATGTAGGTATCTTCAGATATGAATTCCAAATGCATATGCAAACATACTTTCATTTATATCTATCTGCACACAAGGAAATGGGTAACAGAATAGCCTCTTGTATAAAATTGTTAAGAAATATTTCTCTTTTTAATATCCAGAAATACACAATAAGCAATTTTATTTTTTCCCTATTTACTTGTAATGTAATTCGAGACAGAAAAGAGAAATGTTTTCTTGCTTTGAACTTCAGAGGAATACTAGGAATTTTCTTACTGAAAATCACTTATTGAAAATACAGTAAAATATTGTATTCGAAATATGCAAGCACACACGTTTTTATGAAAATAAAGTTATCAGGAATTCAGGTTTGAAGATTAAATTTTGTAGGTGGCGCCTTCCATCTTTTTACTATAACAAATGGATAGGAAATGATTTTTTCGAAATGTGATCGTTCGAAATACATGTCTTTTGTTCAGAGAGCAATAAACAAGAATTACTCTACATGTTACAAATGAAAATAAAACATGGGAGATGTCACATTAATCATATAACATAATATATAAAACTCTAAGATCCGTTGGCAGAAATTTCTACATTTGGATGAAGTGTGAAAACTAAGCATATAAACTAGTTTATTTAGTATTGTACCCAATTTTTGGATGCCGCGTTACCTAGGACATAAGTGCTATGTCCCTGTAGTATTACAGCTTTTCGTTTTTTATAGAGCAGGTGCTATGTCTAAATAACGAGGACTTTCATTCATTAGCGCCTTAACATAATTTAGTTTAAGTTTGCTATGATTTAAGTTTCAACATTTAAACATTTACACTGGTTTTATTCATTCCACCTCACCATTTTGGTATCTTACATTACCTGTGGCATAAGTGCCCTGTATTATGTCTTCTTGTTTCCTACAGCAAGGGTACTATGTTTCCATAGCAAGGACTTTCATTCGTTAATTCCTTGACATAATTTATTTTAAGTTTGACATGATTTAATTTAACTTTGATCACTTACACATTTAAGGTGGTTTTATTCATTCCATGTCTCCGTTTTGGGATCATCCGTTTCCTATGGCATAAGTGCCCTATATTGTGGTCTCTTGTTTCCTATGGCAAGGGTCCTTTGTTTCCATAGCGAAGATTTTCATTCGTTAATCTCTTGACAAAATTTAGTTTAAGTTTGACGTGATTTATTTAAATTTGATCACTTAAACATTTAAACTTATTTTATTAATGTCATGTCTCCGTTTTTTGATCATCCGTTTCCTATTGCATAAGTGAACTGCATTGTGGCCTCTTGTTTCCTATGGCAACGGTTCTATGTTTACATTAGGAGGACTTTCATTCGTTAATTCAGTGACATAATTTAGTTTAAGTTTGACATGATCTAACTTAACTTTCATCACGTAAACATTTAAACTGGTTTTATTCATTCTATGTCTCCGGTTTGGGATCTTCCGTTTCCTATGGCACAAGTGCTGTGCCGCTTTATTGTGGCTTCTTGCTTCATATGGCAAAGATACTATGAAGTACCATGTAATATGAAGCTGCTCTCTATGGAATAAAAGGAGGAGTTTCAATCCGTAACCCCTTGACATAATTTAGTTTAAGTATGATCATTTAAACATTTAAACTGGTTTTATTTATTCTATGTCTCCGTTTTGGGATCTTTCGCTTTCTGTGGCATAAGGGCTGTGCCCCTGCATTGTGACCTCTTGTTTCTTCTTTCAGTCGTTAATCCCTTGTCATAATTTAGTTTAACTTTGACATCATTTAATTTAACTTTGACCACTTAAGTATTTAAACTGGTTTTATTCATTCCATCTCTCCATTTTGGGATCATCCGTTTCCAATGTCATAAGTGCCCTGTATTGTGGCCTCTTGTTTTCTATGGCAAGAGTCCTATGTTTGCATAGCGATGACTTTTATTCGTTAACCTCGTGACATAATTTAGTTTAAGTTTGACGCGATTTAATTTAACTCTTTAAAGGACACTAATATAAATTTTTTAGGATTTAATAAAAATAGTTTATAGATGTTACCTATGAACATTACAAATGTAAAATATATGAAAAAAAAATGTGCATTCATTGGGAGGAAGAAATGTTAGAGACCTGGTTTAAATGCAAAACCATCCCTTTGTATTGTATGAAGATAACACCTTTTTTTTAAATTTTTATTAAGGTGGGAGTGAAATGAATAATTATCATTAAAAGGGTTATTTGAATAATATAGGTATTTGGGGTCACAAGGAAGATAAATCGAATTTCTGAATTTTCTGGGTAAAGCAAGTTTAAAAATGCATATTTCAAATGGAAAAATGAATTAAGTGTAATGTTTTTATCTGCTGTAAGTTTGAAATGTCATAAACATAGAAAATTAAAAAAAAATCATTCATATGTTTTTAAAAACTATGAAAAAGTAACTTTTAACAGGTGGATTCGCTGCAAAACCACCGTGCATTAAAGGGTTAACTTTGATCACTTAAACATTTAAACTGATTTTATTCATTCTATGTCTCCTTTTTTGGACTTTCCGTTTCCAATGGTATAAGTGCTGTGTCCCTGTATGGTCTCTTGTTTCCTATGGTAAGGGTACTATGAAGCTGCTTTCTATGGAATAAAAGGAGGAGTTTTATTCGTTAACACCTTGGCATAATTTAGTTTAATTTTGACATGATTTAATTTAACTTTGATCACTTAAACATTTAAACTGATTTATTTCATTCTACGTCTTTGTTTTTGGACTTTCCATTTCCAATGGCATAAGTGCTGTGTCCCTGTATGGTCTCTTGTTTCCTATGGTAAGGGTACTATGAAGCTGCTTTCTATGGAATAAAAGGAGG
>CM063510.1:117325623-117338123 GCA_032207245.1 Pardosa pseudoannulata
AACCAGCTAATTCAGAGGTCACCTTGACCAGTCTCTCTATCGGAGAGTTTTTTGCTATAATCATACCTTGGGATCTTTTCTTTAAGGAGTAGCCCGCATCGGCTAACTCGGAGGTCGCCTCGACCAGTTTCTTCATCGGAGAGTTTTATTTAGCGGAATCCCGTCGTGGGATATATCTCTTGCTGAGATTGAAGCTATACCCTGTTATTTGGTTTCTTTCCTTTTCTAATATAATCCTCTTCAGGATTGTTTGCAGTTCTTCAGAACTAACTGTGCTCAAATCTCCTACCCATACTTCAGAAAACTTTCGAGAGAGCTACGAATTGTTCTTCCGTCTAATCACCCATATTTCGGCAGAGACTGAATTTAGTTTAGGTACCCGTCTCTACTCAGGCCTATGTGTACTAATCACTTACCTGTGATTAGAAATTGTTTTTATTGTAGTGAAATGATGTATATAACAGAAGTGTAAATAAATTCATTATTCAAGATACACCTGATTCTTCCTTGTGTCACCTGAAACAGGGACCGGATACGTTACAGCACGCTGACACTTGTTGATGACTCAGCACTGAAATCTGCAGAAATTTGCAGTAGGGTTGCACTGTTTACGTTCTGTCCCGTTTAATGATTTTTTCCAGTTGTCGTTGGTTCTGTTCAATCACGATCTTTTTCTGGACTCAGCGGTGTCGGACATTTGATGTTTTACCGGATTCCCGATATTCAAGGTCCACTCGTGAAATGGTCATACGGAAAAAATCCGAATTTCATTGCTACCTCGGATATGCTATGTCCCATCTTTCATGCGCAGATTTCAACACCACGTTCAAAATCACTTAAACCTTGATAATCTGCTGTTGTAGCAGGGGTAACCGAATAAACAACTGTGCTAGACATTTGTTATCTTATATAGGCTTTGTTGACCGCAGCGCCGTCTCTTGATTGGTTCCTTATCTCTTCATTTGCATACGCATGCCTATACCAGGTTTTTGGATCTTCAGTTTCTATACTTGTATATATACATATTTGGGGCACACATACATGAGTTTCATGAGAGATACATGACAATTTTTCATGTTTTAAAAAAAGCCGCATCATTATTAAAAATTATTAATGCATATATTTGTAAGTAATTTTATCAACACGTTTACATGTCCAACACAAGACGTGAATGTTATGGTATATGTTAGAAAATATAAGTAAGAGAAAGAAAATATGACTACGTAAAAATTTTAATATTAAGTATAAAATATAATAAAAATACTTTCATTAAAAGTATTAAATGAACAAAGGAACCAAATACGTATTTTACTATTATATTTGGTCCATCTGTATGTAGCCAATATATAGACATTTGAATTCTTACATGCATGCCAACTTGGATACAGGCAAATGCACTCATATATATAAGCAAACGTAAAAACGAATACAATGTTGATCCTTTAAAAAACATTTCTGTTTCCAAAATCTACGGTTATAACAATATTATTTTATTTCCGTTCGTCCGTAATGCAATTCGAAACTGAAAAGATAATGCTTTCTCGCTTTGACCTTCAGACCAATAAAAATATTTTCCCTTCTCAGAATCGGCCCTTTGCAAAGTTTGGTAAAATATTGCTCCGAAATATGCAAGCAGAGACGTTTTTATGAAAATAAAGTTATCAGGAATTCCGCTTCGAAGATTAAATTTTGTAGGTCATGCCTTCCTTCCTCTCATAATAGCAAATGGATAGGAAATGTTTTCTTGAAATGTGAGTGTACAAAATCTATGGAAGGTTTAGTGTTTAGCATTGCCGAGAAGTTTTTTTTAAAGTAAGTGACAAAGAGGAATTACTTTTCGTGCTGCTAAACATAATACATAAATGGGTTGCGTTGTTTTTATCGAATACACAAAAAGCTTTACGGGTATGAATGTAAAAGTATTGTTCATTAACTGTACAGCAACAAAGAGGAATTACTTTCTGTGCTACTAAATATAATAAATAAATGGGATGAGTTGTTTTTATCGAATACACAATACACTTAATGGGTATAAATGTAAGCAGTATTTTTTGCTAATGGTACAGTAACAAAGAGGAATTACTTTCCGTGCTAGTAAATATAATAAATAAATGGGTTGAGTTGGTTTTATCGAATACACAAGACGCTTAATGGGTATGAATGTAAGCAGTATTGTTCGCTAATGGTACAGTAACAAAGAGGAATTACTTTCCGTGCTACTAAACATAATAAAAAATGGATTGAGTTATTTTTATCGAATACATAAAACGCTTAATGGGTATGAATGTAAGCAGTATTGTTCGCTAATGGTACAGTAACAAAGAGGAATTACTTTCCGTGCTACTAAATATAATAAATAAATGGGTTGAGTAATTTTTATCGAATACACAAAACGGTTTACGGGTATGAATGTAAAAGTATTGTTCGTTAACTGTACAGCAACAAAGAGGAATTACTTTACGTACTACTCGTACTAAACATAATAAATAAATGGGTTGAGTTGTTTTTTATCGAATACACAAAACACTTTATGGGTATGAATGTAAAAAGTATTGTTCGTTAACAGTATAGCAACAGGTAGGAAATTTGCCACAAAGGGTTTTTTCATAACACCCAGCAAATCTCTAAGAAGATCTTGTTTCACATTTAGAATTGGATTTTCTTATTCTTCTTCAATGGCCAGACAGCCCAGGATGGGTCCTTGCTTTCCCCAGAATCGAATTCCAAGCTCTTTTGTCCCTGGCCATGGACATCCAGTTAGTAATTTTTAAAAGTCTTAAGTCTGATTCCAAACAGTCGAGCCACCTAAGTTTAGGTTTCCCTCTTTTTAAGGTGCCAAATGGTCTGGCCGAGAAGATCTTTTTGTTACACGATCTTCATCCATTCTGCACAGGTGTCCTGTCCATTGAATTATCTGAATCCTTATATATTGTACTATATCCTTGCCTTCCTCAAAATCAAATTCCAAGCTCTTATGTCCCTGGCCATGGGCATCCAGTTAGTAATTTTTAAAAGTCTTAAGTCTGATTCCAAACAGTCTAGCCACCTAAGTTTAGGTCTTCCTCTTTTTCGGGTGCCAAATGGTCTGGACAAGAAGATCTTTATTGTTACACGATCTTCGTCCATTCTGCACAGGTATCCTGCCCATTTAATTACCTGAATCCTTATATATTGTACTATATCCTTGCCTTCCTCAGAATCAAATTCCAAATTCTTCTGTCCCTGGCCATGGGCATCCAGTTAGTAATTTTTAAAAGTCTTAAGTCTGATTCCAAACAGTCGAGCCACCTAAGTTTAGGTCTTTTTCTTTTTATTGTGCCAAAGATTGGCTGAAAAGATCATTTTTGTTACACGATCTTCGTCCATTCTGCACAGGTGTCCTGCCCATTTAATTATCTGAATCCTTATATATTGTACTATATCTAGATCTTTTAAAGATTTATAGAGTTCAGAGTTAGTTCTTCTTCTACAAATATTATTATGTTTTATGTCACCAAAAATACTTCTCAAAATTTTTCTTTCAAAAACAGAAATGATATTTTTTACTTTTTCTGTTATTGCTCAGGTTTCAGCACGATAAGTAAGAATGGGCCTGATTAAGCTAAGAATTATTTTTTAGTTTATTTAAATATTTAATATTAAACTGTTATTATTTATTTAACATGCGGAAGCATTGGGGCATTGGTCTTATGGTAGTCACCGCTATCAAGCCTCAGATATTTGTTGGCTAATTTTTACAAGACCACCATATATGCGGCCCTTAGATATCACAAAGTTTCTCCTCGTAGAAAAAAGGTCCAAGATGAGGATTCTCAAACTTGGCGTGCTACTTCAAGTTGTATCATTTGTAGTTTGGAGGACATTGCTACCACGAACCTATTTTACATACTCCAGCTGCCATTAATGAACAAGTTGGATCTTTGGATAGGTCTACCCATGAACTCACAACCCTCCGGCTATGCGATCGATGTCTTTGCAGACAAGCTGCTGCGTCTTCATTTAATATTAAATAAGTTATAAGTTGTTTGCCTACAACAACCTGATATATTTAATTAAAATAAACAAAACGTTCACTTTTTATCCGTATAAAAGTTGTATTTTTAAGTTGTATTTCAACTTCCATTTTTAATGTTAATTTTATTATTATTTTTCCAAATTTACTAACATTCATATTTGGTTTTTATAATGTAAATTTCATTTATCAGATTGTGCTTAGTTATTTTATTTTAATACACTGTACTTGCTTGATTGTAGTTTATTATTTAAACCAACTTCCATTTCTAATGTTTATTTTGTTATTCTTTTTTCAAATTTACTAACATTTATATTTGTTTTTTTAGTGTAAGTTTTTATGTATCAGATTGTGCTTAGTTATTTTATTTTAATACACTGTACTTGATTGATTGTAGTTTATTATTTAAACCTACTTCCATTTCTAATGTTTAATCTACTATATATTTTTTTTTCAAATTTACTAACATTTATATTTGGTTTTTAAATGTAAATTTTTATTTATCAGGTTGTGCTTAGTTATTTTATTTTAATACTCTATACTTGATTGATTGTAGTTTCGTAAACAAACTCATTATTTTTACTACAAAATATTGAGTACAGCTTTGAATATTTTATATTGGTTCGGTGATTTTTTGTCTCTTAGGCAAACATTGTATCATTATTATTGTATGAATTGAAAATAAATTTAATTTTACAATATATAGATTTTTATTTATCAATTTGTGCTTATTTACTTATTTTAATACTCTGTACTTGATTGATTGTAGTTTATTATTTAAATGAACTTCTATTTCTAATGTTTATTTTTTTATTATTTTTTCAAATTTACTAGCATTCATCTTTGGTTTTTTAAATGTAAATTTTTATTTATCAGGTTTTGCTTAGTTATTTTATTTTAATACTCTACTTGACTGATTGTAGTTTATTATTTAAACAAATTCATTATTTTTACTAGAAAATATTGAGTGCAGCTTTGGATATTTTATATTGCTTTGGTGACTTTTTGTCGCTTAGGCAAACATTGTATCATTAATATTGCTTGGATTGAAAATAAATTTAATTTTTCAATATAAAAATGAGAAAACAATATAATAAGAAAAATAGCATAAACGTTATAAATTTAGAAATTTTAAATAAATTTAATCAAAATTTTTAATTTTTTCAAAATTTGCATCCCATAATAATTTATATAAATAAATGCAAAATCGCTCAAAAAGTAAAAAAAGTTGCCAAGGGTGATCTAAACTAAATCTGTACCCAATGTTGTTTACAAATTGAATTGGAATTAATATTAACTATGAAACTTTTTAATGCTGTACTTGAAAATTTTATGTTGCATTAATGTTTATAAAATTTTCATGCTTAAGTTCATATTCAGTTAATCAAAGTTAACGTTCAGTCTTTTACAAGTTTATAATTTTTTAAAATTATTTATTGGTTACCCCTTTTGTGGTCATGTTTGAATTATGTTAGTTTTATGATAATTATTATTTACCTTTTTACTCTCATTGAAATCTATATAGTATAATTTTATGTTTGGAACAGTTTAGCATGGTGGAGAATTGAAACTGATTTCTGATTTATTTTAAAATGCTCCAAATACTCAAAGAATCATAAAACCCAAATAAAAAAACCCTTTAAGATGTGAATGCCCATACGATGGATAGGCGATTGTACTCATTGCATTGAGATAAAATCTAATAGGTATCATTTCTGTTTGGAATAATTTAGCGTAGTGGAACATTGAACAATCAATTTATCTGCTAATTTCTGATTTGTTCAAAATACCTTAACCATTCAGAAAGGATCATAGTTTCAAAGAAAGAAAATAAGATGTGAAAGTCCATAAAATGTATAAGCCAAATAAGGGAGGATGATTAAGTAAATAGCTTAGTCTCGTTTAGCAAAAGTTTTCTATTCAAAGAAATAATTTAGATATATATTCACAACTATATTTACTTATATTGTTCCCATTAAAATAGAAACTACACACTATTTCTTTTATTTATTTACTATACTTTTTACTTTTAGCTATTGCTCTGTTTGCTAATTTGCCTGTTTTTAAAAGTAATCTAGTACCTACACTCAAGAACCAAAACACTATGATCACCTGTCAATAACGAATTGGCTCACCTTTGGCCCACAACCCAGCTTCAACCCGCCTTGGCATGGATGCTACAAGTCCTTGGTAAATGGCCGGAGACAGTTTGTACCAGATGTTTAAGCAAAGGTTACGCAAATCCGAGATATTGCGAATTGGTGGTCTTTGAACTCTAAGCTGCCGTCCCAAGACATCCCAAATGTGTTCTATCGGATTGAGATCCGGTGAGTTAGGCGGATAGGACATTAACTGGAATTCAGCATCATGTTCCCGGAACCACTCCAACACAATTTTAGCCTCATGACATTGGTCGTTGTCCTGCTGCAACATTCAGTTTTCAGCTTCGAGCCATTACAATCTGCCCTCTATCAAAATCGCTTAGATTCGCAGCCTTTCCCCTCACACACAGAAGTAAGTGAAAGAATGATACTTCAGATTCCAGCGGCAGTTACATACCACTTCCACCTGATCATGTGCCTTCCACGTCATCCAGGCGAGTTCATTGCAAAATGTAGGGGTGGTCACAATGTTCTGGCTTTTGAGTGTATATAACATTATGCCTACATAAATCATGGTAAATTCAGATGCAAATAATCTTTAACATACATATTTCTTATTATGGAATATTCCGGTGACATTTTTGAAACAATAGGGTGAATTGAAACTAAGCAATAAAAAGCAAATAATCGGTAAAAACATTCTTTAAAAGAAAACATGCTATCAAATTTTTTTATTCTTCTATGGTTTGTCGGGGATCATTAAAGCTGGTTCCGTTTATAATGACGAGAATGTAAAAAAAAACCTCTTCGCCGTCGGTAAAATAAAAAAGCAGGGTAAGAAAATTAATTTTCTATAGCGTACTAATGAGACAGGCTTGTGTGCTCTTTGAGATTATTAATAAGAATAAAAAAATCAGCACATAATAAGCATTTTAAACAACCGATGAAATACATTCCCTGGTTGTAGTTAAGAAGCGTTAAATACGAGGGTTGCCTTTTAAGTACACACAGACACACATATATAAACATATGTATATATATATGTATATACATATACATATATATATATACATATACATATATATATATATATATATATATATATACAGGGTGTCTATAAAAGAACTCCGGGGTTTTAAAAATTCATATCTCACTAACTATAAAAGATAGCAAAATTTAGTCGATTTCTCTGAAAAGAGTAGCTCAAAAAGTTTTACTCATATCATTTGGGAATGTTTGTATCAACTATTGGCTGCGCTGCAGGGCGTTGACCTTGAAATGACGTCGCGAAATTTGAAATGATGGCGACTCCGCAACAAAAGGCTCAATGTGTTATTTGGCTCATAGAAACGAAGTCTGTAGTTACCGTACAAAGAAACTTTCGACGTAACTATGGTGTTAACCCGCCTTCTGACAAAACCATTCGTCAATGGTTCAGTGCATTTAAGGAAACAGGGAATGTTTTGAAGCAAAAGTCGCCGGGTAGGCCGAGTGTGTCTCAAGAGAAAGTGGACAGAACTCCGTTGGATTTTTTCTTCTGGGGGCATATCAAGAATCTTGTGTATGCAGAGAAAATTCGTGATGTTCAACATCTCAGGGAACGAATAGTCAATTGTGTGGCAACCGTCCCCCCAGACATGCTCGCCAGGACATGGGAAGAGGTAGAATACCGTTTAGACTTCTGCCGTGCCACTAACGGGGCTCATATAGAACTTTACTAAGTGTTAAAAAAAACTTGAAAATGTAAGCTTGCCAGTCATGTATAAAACATGTATGTATGTTTTTTATTTCATTAAAATATTTTGCCTCAAAACCCCGGAGTTCTTTTATAGACACCCTGTATATATATATATATATATATATATATATATATATATATATATATGTATATATGTATATGATATGTATATATGTATATTTATATATACATATATACATATATACATATACATATACATATATATACATATATATATATTATATATATGTATATATATACATATATACATATATATATGTATATATGTATATGAATATATGTATATATGTATATTTATATATATATATATATATATATATATATACACACATATATATATACATATATATATATATATACACACACATATATATATACATATATATATATTTATATATGTATATGTATATATATGTATATATATGCATATATATGTATATATCTATGTTTATATATGTGTATATATATGTATATATGTGTGCATATATATGTATATATAATTAAAATCTGTACTAGAACGCTACCAAATGAAGTATCTGGAATTTTCCAGACTGTTAGAAACAAAATACTGTGTTAATTATTGCTATTAAAATTATTAACAAATCTTCGTTTTTACTAATATGCAGACTTTATTTTCTTATGGCTATTATAATTTTATTTCTATTCATTTGGTATTTAACAAGTGGAAGAAATTGAAAAATATTTCGTATTGCAGTTCTGTTGAGGTTTAGTTAAACATGTTTTAGAAGCTTATGTAATACATTTTTACTTTCTCAAACTATAAGTTTTTAAATTACTTAGCCAATCTTCCGCTGTTCTTGTTTATGTTATGCTGGAATAGTAATAAATAATGATACTAATATTTTTCAAATGTAGAATTTTTTGTGCTGTATTAAAATTACAATAATTGTATAGAGAATTTCATTCCTTCTGCTTAATTATCTAGATTTGATATTATGTTCGGTAATTATCAGTAAGTAATGTCTGAAAAAAAGAATTATACTTAATGATCAGTATTTAAAAGCTTATATGTAATAATTTTTTTTAATCTTAAGAATTTAATGTCTCATAAAAGGAATCATATCAGAAAAATACAATTAATATGCAATCTATTACAAAAATAATTGTAAGTACTTTTTAGTAAAATTGATAATTAAATATATTAAACAAATATATGCTTTTTCTTTTCATTGGGACTATTAAAATAATATAACAAAGGTTTGAATTAATAGCTAATAATTATATGATCAATATATAGCTAAGAGGTTAATAATTATGTGGGAGTTTTAAGATGGAAAATAACAAGGGCTCAGATGAGATCAGAAATTAGTTTTGCGAAGTAAATCAATCGAGTTCAATCAAGAGAGAATAGATATTGTGTTTATTGATAAATATAAGATGTATTGATAAATTTAAGAGAAAGTGATAAGATGTAAGACAACAAGTGCTCAGATGAGATCAGAAATTGGCCTTGCGAAGTAAATTAAATGAGTTCAATCAAGACAGACTAGAGATTGTGTTTATTGATAAATATAAGATGTATTGATAAATGTAAGAGAAAGTGGTAAGATATAAGACAACAAGTGCTCAGATGAGATCAGAAATTGACCTTGCGAAGTAAATCAACCGAGTCCAAGAGAAGTGAATCAACAGAGTTCAATCAAGAAAGACCAGAAATTTTTTATTGATAAATTACTGAATCTTTTGCCAGTGAATTAAGTTCTTTTATCGGTAAATCATGTTGCTGCTAATAATTCCTGCTCCAGTGACAGCTATATCATATCCAGGAGCCCATGCAACGTTGCAAAATCAAGTACCAAGAGAGGATTTTGATAAATATCGTCCATTGTGAAACTGAAACAATAAGAATATCATGGAGCTCTTGCTTCTCCCTCCATATAATACATGTATTGTAAATACCGGAAAAATAACATCCCGCAAAAAGTCAGGAAAGTTCTTTGCTAAATTATAGAAATGATTCATTCATGGGTTATTAATACATAGATAAGAGGTTAATAACTACATGAAGGTTTTAAGATGGAAGACAACAAGTGTTCAGATGAGATCAGAAAGTAGTCTTGCGAAGTAAATCAACAGAGATCAATTAAGTTTTTTTTATTGATAAATGTAAGATAAAGGGATAAGATGTAAGACAACAAGTGCTCAGATGAGATCAGAAATAGGCCTTTCTAAGTAAATCAACAGAATTCAATCAAGAGAAACTATAGTTTGTATTTATTGATAAATGTAAGATGTATTGATAAATATAAGATAAAGTGATAAGATATAAGACAAGTGCTCAGATGAAATGAAAAATTGGCCTTGCGAAGTAAATCAACAGAGTCCAAGAAAAGTGAATCAACAGAGTTCAACCAAGAAAGACTAGAAAATGTTTATTGATAAATTATCAAATTGTTTGCCAGCGAATTAAGTTATTTTATCGGTAAATCATGTTGTTGTTGCTAATATTTCCTGATCCAGTGACAGCTAGATCATATCCATAAGCACATGCAATGTTGAAAAATCAAACACCAAGAGAGGATTTAGATAAATATCGACCATTGTGAAACTGAGACAATAAGAATATTATGGAGCTCTCCCTTGTCCCTCCATGTTATACACGTGTTGTAAATACCGGAAAAATAACATCCTGCAAAAAATCAGGAAAGTTCTTTGTTAAATAATAGAAATGATTCATTCATGGGTTATTAATACATAGCTAAGAGGTTAATAACTACGTGGAGGTTTTAAGATGGAAGACAATGGAAGTGCTCAGATGAGATCAGAAATTGCCCTTGCGAAGTAAATCAACAGAGTTCAAGAGAAGTGAATCAACACAGCTCAATCAAGAGAGACTAGAATTTCTGTTTATTGATAAATTATTCAATCGTTTGCTAGTAAATTAAGTTCTATTATCGGTAAATCATGTTGTTGTTGCTAATGCTTCCTGATCCAGCGACAGCTAGATCATATCCATGAGCCCATGCAACGTTGCAAAATCAAGTACCAAGAGAGGATTTAGATAAATATCATCCATTGTGAAACTGAGACAGTAATAATACCATGGAAATCTCCCTTCTCCCATGTAATATGTGTATTGTAAATACCGGAAAAATAACATCCTGCAAAAAATCAGGAAAGTTCTTTGTTAAATAATAAAAGCGATCCATCCATGGGTTGTTAGTTTAAAAATGATTTATTGATTGGATGAATATAATTGCAATACTAACGTACCAACGTTTGTAACATTGTATGTCCGTTCAAAATTATCATAGTGTAATGTGACTTCAAAAATAAGTAATCATAACTATTTAAATAAATTTGAAATTCGTAATTAAATTAAAATACTAGGTTATGACTGCTTAATAACTGTATATGACTATTTAAAAAAATCTCAAATTAAGAAGTAATTTGAGCCATCACTATCACGGGTGATTTTCTTATTCTAAATAATGGATGAATCTAAAATATAGAAATAGATTCAGAGCACAGGAATATTGCATGACAGGAAAACATTTCATCTTATTTTTTTACATGTCCTTAATAGTTTAAATTAGTGAAAGAGATCCGCGGTAGCTCAGTTTGCAAAGGCAACGCTCTCATAATTGGAGGGTTGCGGGTTTCGATCCCGGCCTTAGACCCGCCGTGTTCGTTAAATGTGACTGGTGCAGGTAAAATATGTTCATGGTCACAATGTCCTCCAAGTTCTCAATATCTCTGGGAGTGGTGAGCCAAGCCTATGGATCTTCTGCTTGGTTCCTGCTTCAAAATTACGAGGACCCTCTTGAGCATAAGTCGTATTTTCACCTTTGAGGGGCTCGTTAAAACGAAAGGAGCACCCCTTTTCCTTACTACGAGTAGCCTCCGGCTCAATCGTGCTTGTTTTGACCAAGTGGCATAAGTCAACAGCAACAACAAATTAGTGAAAGACGTTTGTTTATTCTAATAATACCCTTTTTCCCAACACGAGGTAAGTGTGTAGAGCTCGGCCCCAGCCGAATCCATTCAGATAAGCCAACACAAGAGGTTATACAATTTTGTGGCAAAAGAGGTAGTATGATTTTGCTATTTTTTGTCACCAGAAGTTTTAATAAATTAACATATAAAAATGTCGGATATTTATTTGGCTATTGTGCCTTCTCAGGTATAGAGTAGTAAATATTTTCCAAGTGGTGTTATCTAAAAGACTCTAATAACTAAGACCTTAGAGGGCGCTTTCCTTAAAAGAGTGTTATTTCTATTTACAGTATTTACACCTCTATACAGTTAAAGAGCACACTCTTCGACAGCTTACAATTATTCCCTTGCAAACAACAACTCTAGTTGTCCACTGAACAATCTCTAATTTTTCGGGAAGAGAGAAGGGGACAATACAACCAAAGCTACAAAAGGAACAGAAGTCATAGATACTCATTCACCTCTATAGTCTGCTTAATATCTGTTACCTCTCTATGCCATCGAATGCCATCCAACAGTAGTTCTGATCTAGAGTTCCAGGACCAGGTAGATCAAATTTGGTTTGGTTTTATTTGGAGAGCTACGGTTTACTTTTCGCTCACGAAGGCTAATGAGACCAGGACCTACTGCTCAAATACGGCTACGAAACATGTATGCTAACAGCGGGATT
>CM063510.1:117345623-117360623 GCA_032207245.1 Pardosa pseudoannulata
ACATCTATGATAGAAAGTCTAACATCAGCGGCTAACGTTCTATGCTAGCTGTGCAATTTCAGTTCATGGCTGAGCTGCTGGTAAAAGTTACTAACATAAGCTGAGGTAATTCTGTTTTTACGTGTTTTCAAGCAACAAATTTATGGGAAAATTTGATTGAAAATTGTTACCATGTGTGGTTAGAAGAACAAAATATAGAAACATGCTTTGTGCAGAATAAGAGAAACGATACCGGATAACATCTAACGATTTAGAATATTAGTATATAAAGACTATATTACTTAGTATATTGACTTAGTATAAGACTACTTAGTATATAAACACTAACATAAATTTAAAATTCAGTATCTCTGTTTAAACAGAGAATTGAGTCACACCATTGTGAATCCAATTGAACACCCAATTTTGTCTTTGGGAGCACCATTACACAGAGATTAATCTCGGTTAGCAGTTAAACGACTTTGGTGAGACTGGCCCTTAATATAAACATCCCTGCTGATTATTTAATCGGCGTTTAACTGTAATCAGCCATGGTACAAGTTTGGTTTACTTTCATATACAACTACATTTTGTTAACAGATATGTATGTAATATATGAAAAATGGATCTAGGAATAAGCCCCCCGAAAATAAAAAGTAATAAGGGAAAACCCTACAAGGACCCTAAGTGTGGGAAACTCCAGCAAACACACAGATGTGAGCCACCTGTGGGACATCAGGACGCAATTTTAATCCCCTTTTGAAGTTACAGAAGTCGTCATTTAAACGAGTTAATTCTCTTTGTCATTATGCAGTCACACAACTTTCGGGTGCGAGACCCCTACAAAGAAAGCGTCCCACGCTATCTCTTCGGCTAGACTAAAAACAAAACGAAAAAGTGCAACGGCCAATGAAGAGGTTCAAGAACGTCCAAAACACACCCTCGAAAAGTCTAAATGGTCAGACATGAAAACCCCCTCAAAACCCCATAGTGTAAGATTTTATATTTTAAGTAAGGAGTCCACACATTCTCTATTCCGCCAGCACTTAGAATGGATCATCTTGGGTATCTCTCTCTCCCCAGCCTTATTTGACTCGACAGTACTTCCACCAGTATATCCCTCATGTTATGGATAGAAATAAAGGATGAATTTGAAGAAAAGTCAAAACCTCGACTGTTTATTTAGAGACTGATATTCCAGACATGACATGTATATATGTATATTTATAAACAATTTTTTTCAGAAAAAATATCAAAGTATAATAGGATTAAATAATAAAAATCAGAATATTGTGTTTCAGACTCCATTAGACCTAGCTTGCTATTCGAAGAATCTAAATTGAAATTACGTCTACAAAAACTGGCAATTAGTATAAATAACTCTCAGTCAGAAAATTACTCAAAGAAAGTTATTACATACTCAGCATCATATATTTTAAGCTTTCTAATGAACATAGTGCGATTACAACTTCCATATATTGATCAAACACTTATGCACTTTCTCAATAAGTAGTTATGCATTCAATTATATAATTCCTATATTAGCAAGCGAAAAAACTTACTGCGTGAATGCATAATCAACATCTTCATTAAATCAAGACTTTTTTTTTTCTCGAGACCAATTTTTTGTATTTCCATGAAAAAAAAAATGGTAGAAAATAAGTGACTACTTGTAATCAACTCATAAATTATCTTTTTTCGTAGAGAAATGCCGCAGCTCAGGGAACTAATACTTTTTGATAAACTTTCAGGTTATGCTAAAACTTCATTACTCTGATTATTTGTTAATCATAATTTTTGTTTTAGAAGCAAATACAATGGAATTCTTTTGGTTACGTCTCTGTAGTGTAATTATGGAAACGCTGAACAGATGCCACGTAAAAAAACATTTTTTTCTCCTAATGTTATTGTTTTGCTTCACAAAAAACATTTATATATCTATATAAATACTGGAAAAAAATGAACATTAGTTTTTTTTTCTTTTCTCCAGTGTCTGAATAACTTTATCATCCCACTCGTTATATATATATATAATATATATATATATATATATATATATATATATATATATATATATATATATATATATATATATATATATATATATATATATATATATATATATATATATATATATATATATATATATATGTATATATATATATATATATATATTATATATATATATATATATATATAATATATATATATATGTATATATATATATATATATATTATATATATATATATATATATATATATATATATATATATATATATATATATATATATATATATATATATATATATATATATATATATATATATATATATATATATATATATATATATATATATATATATATATATATATATATGTATATATATATATATATATATATATATATATATATATATATATATATATATATATATATATATATATATATATATATATATATATATATATATATATACATATATATATGTATATATATATGTATATATATATATATATATATATATATATATATATATATATATATATATATATATATATATATATACATATATATATACATATATATATATATGTATATATATATATATATATATATATATATATATATATGTATATATATATATATATATATATATATATATATATATATATATATATATATATATATATATATATATATATATATATATATATATATACATATATATATATATATATATATATATATATATATATATATATATATATATATATATATATATATATATATATATATATATATATATATATATATATATATATATATATATATATATATATATATATATATATATATATATATATATATATATATATATATATATATATATATACAAAACAACTTATGCTTTAGTTATTTATTAAAATAGCTGTTATTTAATTGCAAAGAGGGGTATTAAAAAATTCAAGCTGAATTTAAAGTTGAAATGTAGAAGTTTCTGAAATTGCAAAAGTTGAGTGTGGGACTCCCAATTTTTCTTTTAAAGGAAACAAACCTAGCACTCAAATTGCAGTTAAAATGATCACTCGATAAATAATCAAACGATAAATGATTCACGCGATAAATGATTGCGATGGAGACCTCTTGGTAGGCAAAAAGTTGGACATTTACAAATAGAATTGTGTCACATATTGTGGTCTCTAGATCACTTCAACAGTTTCATATTAAAGCTCCTATTGGAGGATTGGCTAAATCTACCGAAAGTCAAAAATTTGGAGTGGGATTTAAGAAAATAAGCATACAGTTTAGTTGAATATTGTATGAAGTATTGTATAAGCTTACAGATTAGTTGAATATTGTAAGTGAGAAATTTCGTTTAAAGTATTGAGATTTTTAAAAGTCAAATATTTTTATGTTTTGGGAAGTTGGAAATTTTCCGATTTTCTAATAATAATAATAATAATAATAATAATAATAATAATAATAATAATAATAATAATAATAATAATAATAATAATAATAGTGATAATGGTAATGATAATAATAATAATAATAATAATAAATATTTTCTAAAGTGCTATGTCTAAGATCAGACCAGTAACTTAAAATATATGCGATGTTTACACACCAAAGTCTACCAAAGGACTGACCCAAGTCTACCAAAAGTAAAAAATTAGGAGTGTGATATAAGGAATAAGGATAGTTCAACATCGTATTTAAAGTGGGAAATTTTGTTTCATATATTGAGATTTTTATAAGTTAAAGGTTTTTTATGTTTTGGTAAGTTGGAAACTTTTCAACTTTAATAATAATAATAATAATAATAATAATAATAATAATAATAATAATAATAATAATAATAATAATAATAATAATAATAGTGATAATAATAACAATAATAATAATATTTTTTAAAGTGTTATGTCTAAGATCAGACTAGTAACTTAAAATATATGCGATATTTACACACAAAAGTCTACCAAAGGACTGGCCAAAGTTTACCAAAAGTCAAAAATTAGGAATGTAATATAAGAGAAAAAGCATACAATTGAGCTCAATATTGTATTTAGAGCGGAAAATGTCGTTTCAAATATTGAGATCTTTATAAGTTAACGATTTTTATGTTTTGGGAAGTTGGAAACTTTCCAACTAATAATAATAATAATAATAATAATAATAATAATAATAATAATAATAATAATAATAATAATGATAATAATAATAATAATAATAATAATAATAATAATAATAATAATAATAATAATGATAATAATAATAATAATAATAATAATAAATATTTTCTAAAGTGTTATGTCTAAGATCAGACTAGTAACTTAAAATATATGCGATATTTACACACAAAAGTCTACCAAAGGACTGGCCAAAGTTTACCAAAAGTCAAAAATTAGGAATGTAATATAAGAGAAAAAGCATACAATTGAGCTCAATATTGTATTTAGAGCGGAAAATGTCGTTTCAAATATTGAGATCTTTATAAGTTAAAGATTTTTATGTTTTGAGAAGTTGGAAACTTTCCAACTTTAATAATAATAATAATAATAATAATAATAATAATAATAATAATAATAATAATAATGATAATGATAATAGTAACAATAATAATAATAACAATAACAATAACTAACAATAGCAACAACAACAATAATAATAATAATAATAATAATAATAATAATAATAAATATTTTCTAAAGTGTTATGTCTAAGATCAGACAAGTAACTTAAAACATATGCGATGTTTACACAAAGTCTATCAAAGAACTGACCAAAGTCTACCAAAAGTCAAAAATTAGGAATGTGATATAAAATAATAAGCATACAGTTTAGTTCAATATTGTATTTAAAGTGGGAAATTTCGTTTCAAATACTGAGATTTTTATAAGTTAAAGATTTTTTCTGCTTTGAGAAGTTGGACACTTTTCAACATTAATAATAATAATAATAATAATAATAATAACAATAATAAATATTTTCTAAAGTGTTATGTATAAGATCAGACGAGTAACTTAAAATATATGTGATGTTTACACACCAAAGTTTACCAAAGGACTGGCCAAAGTCTACCAAAAGTAAAAAACTGGGAGTGTGATATAAGAGAATAAGGGTACAGTTTAGTTCAATATTGTTTTTAAAGTGGGTTTGGTTTTTTGGTTTGGTTTTTGGAGCTCTACGGTCTACTTTTTGCAAGACGAGGGCTAATGAGACCGGGATCTACTGCTTAAAGCCGATTCTGAATGGCTACGAACATCCATGCCGTAGTGGGATTCGAACCCACGAACTCCGGTTCCGAAGGCCAGCACCCATATTTAAAGTGGGAAATTTTGTTTCAAATTTTGAGATTTTTATAAGCTAAAGGTTTTTATGTTTTAGGGAAGTTGGAAACTTTCCAACTTTAATAATAATAATAATAATAATAATAATAATAATAATAATAATAATAATAATGATATTACTACTACTACTACTACTATAATGATAATAATAATAATAATAATAATAATAATAATAATAATAATAAATATTTTCTAAAGTGTTATATCTACGATCAGACGAGGAACTTAAAATATATACGATGTTTATAATATTTTTCAATATTACTTTATTAAATGAAAATAAAGTCTACCAAAAGTCAAAAATTAGGAGTGCGATATAAGAGAATGAGCATACAGTTGAGCTCAATATTGTATTTAAATTGGGAAATTTCGTTTCAAATATTGAGATTTTTATAAGTTAAATATTTTTATGTTTTGGGCAGTTGGAAACGTTCCAACTTTCATAATAATAATAGTAATGATAATGATGATTATAATAATAATAACAATAACAATAACTAACAATAACAATAATAATAATAATAATAATAATAATGAGAATGATAATAATAATAATAATAATAATAATTATTATTATTATTATTTTCTAAAGTGTTATATCTAAGATAAGACGAGTAAATTAAAATATCATGCGATTTCTATATACCAAAAGGAAAATTTGAAAAACAAATATACATATTCGGATATTTAAATTAGTGTTTTTCGAGTTTTACTGACTCTATTTGTACTATGAAGAAGATTTTCCCCCAAAGAGGGGAGATTTGAGGAAAACACATCCTCGATGATAGAATAAAAAATTGAGTTTTGCAACCCCCTCAAATCCCAGTGGACAACTCTAAGAAAAGAATCCTCTTAATTTATTGCAAAACGTGCTAAGAATATGCGGCAGCGGGAAAACTTTATATTCATTTCAGAAAATGCAACACAGTTAATGTAGAAAGGAAATGTTTCATCCGTGTAAAAATAGGAAAATGCGCAATTAAAAGTCACGTTTATTATTTATTTATTTATTGTCGCAGTTGATGAATCTTAAGGGATAATAAATGCGAAATGCAATCAAATATCTTTTATATAAAATTGATGTATAGACTGAGTACTATTTATAATACAAGTATAAACAGTTCGAGATACTCGAAACTCCTTTGAGAGTTTTCGATTATGTTTTTTTAATACAGGATGTTGCCATTTATTAATAAATGAAAATCGAATGTTAAGTTTTTGTTATGGGAATTGAGAGCAATGCAGTAATTATTTTTGAAGATATATGGGAAGTATTTTTGAGATTAATCTTTTCAAAGTATTGAAAACATTGCAAGTAATAATTTATGCAAGCAGATTTTAAAAGGTTAAAACATTTCCTCAAGTGAAACACAGATTAACTTTACAAAAAATATAAAAGGAATTTAAATTGAAAAAACAACAATATTACAATAATATTACTGTAGTCATACTAAAAACATCAGTAGAAGTAATATTGAAAAATAATATTGAAAATAAATTTTAACCCACATAAATTATTTCTAAACCCATATGTTTTTGAGGCATAATGTATCATTCACTGTGCTCTGCAAATTATCAGCAAAATATCATTATAGAAAAAGATTATTTTTCTAATGATATATAATACGAAATCAACAGAAAAATCTTGAATTAGTTTAAAACTAATAATAAAAATAGTACTATTACTTATAAATTTCATACACAAAAATACATTTCAAATCAAGTATCTATCGCCATGCACTGCAAATTATAATTAAATTTTGAAAAGTGAAATATAACTAACATTTTAAATTGTGGTAAAATGAATAATATTAATAATAAATTTAGTATTTGATAAAATATTTAAAGTCAATCCCAATCTATTTTAAGGAATACCTATCCCTATTAACTGAGAATTATTTATGAAATATTAAAATAAATCTCTATTAAATTATCTGAAATATAAAATTTCCTTTAAACAAAAAAATATTAGAAATACTTAATAATGCCTGTAAGTATTTTTAATCTTCATAGTGTTTTTAAGGTAATATTAGAAAAAAAGTATCAATCTCAAATCATCATCCACAGTTTAATCCTCATTAGGAATAAAAACAACAACAACAACAACAACAACAACAACAACAACAACAATAACAACAATAATAGTAATAATAATAATTAAAATGATAATAACAACAATAACAATAACAACAAATTAATAATAACAATAACACTAATAATAAACTTCAGGCGTATATTAAGACATTTGAATTCCTTTTGAATAAGGTTTACTTATTCTTATTCAAGAGTGCATATAAATATTTTTAATCTTTATAGTGCTTTTAAGGCAATATTAGTAAATAGTATCAATCTTAAAGCATCATCCATATTTTAATTATCAATAGGATAAACAAGAAAAAGAACAACAACAATAAAAATAATATCAATAATAATAAATAATAATAAAATTCATACGTATATTAAGACATTTGAATTCCTTTTTTTTATAAGGTTTACTTAAATTCTATTTCAAAAATACATATAACTATTTTTAATATTCATATTGATTTAAGGAAATGTTAGAAAAAAATATCAATCTCAAAGCATCATCCACAGTTTAATCATCATTAGGAACAAAAACATCTTCAACAACAACAACAATAATAATAATAATAATAATAATTAAAATAATAATAATAACAATAACAATAACAACAAAATTAATAATAACAATAACATTAATGATAAAATTCAGGCGTATATTAAGACATTTGAATTCCTTTTAAATAACTTTTACTTACATTCTTTTTCAATAGTGCATATAAATATTTTTAATCTTTATAGTGCTTTTAAGGCAATATTAGTAAAAAGTATCAATTTTAAAGCATCATCCATATTTTAATTATCAATAGGATAAACAAGAACAAGAACAACAACAATAAAAATAATATCAATAATAATAAATAATAATAAAATTCATACGTATATTAAGACATTTGAATTCCTTTTTTTATAAGGTTTACTTAAATTCTATTACAAAAATAAATATAACTATTTTTAATATTCATATTGATTTAAGGAAATGTTAGAAAAATGTATCAATTTCAAATCATCATCCATATTTTAATCATCAGTAGGAACAACAACAGTAACATCAAAAACAACAATATCATCAACAATTATAATAACAATAATAACTATATCAACAACAACAAGAATATAAATAATAATAAAAATAGTAAAGTTCAGCCTATATTAAGAAATTTGAATTCCTTTTATAAGGTTTACTTCCATTCTTTTTCAATAATGTATATAAATATATTTAATAAACAGACTGTTTTTAAGGAAATATTAGAAAAAAGTATTATTCACTAAGCATCATCCATATTTTAATTAAGAATAGGAAAAACAACAACAATAACAACATCATCAGTAATTATAATAACAGTAATAATAATAATAATAATAATAATAACAATAATAACTATAGCAACAACAATAATAATATCAATAATACTAATAATAATAAAATTTAGACTATATTAATACAGTTGAATTTCTTTTATATAAGGTTTACTTCAATTCTTTTTTAATAATGCATATAAAATTTTTTAATATTTATAGTGTAAAAACACTATAAATATTAAATAATAAATAGGAAGTATTAGCAAAAAGTATCAATCTTAAAGCATCATCCATATTTTAATCATCAATAGAAACAACAACAATAATAATAATAACACTAATAACAATATCAACAATAATAATAGTAATAACAGTAATAATAACGACAATAATAATAACAATAATAACTATAACAACAACAGTAATATCAATAATAATAATAATAAAATACAGACTATAATAAGACAATTAATATTCACAGTGTTTTTAAGAAAATATTAGAAAAAAAGTATCAATCTTAAATCATCATGCATATTTTATTCATGAATAGGAAGAAGAAGAAGAAGAACAACAATAATAGTAATAATAATTATAATAATAATAACGACAATAATAATAACAATAATAACTATAACAACAACAACAACAACAATAATAATAATAACATCAACAATAATAACACTAAAATAACAACAATAATAATAACAATAATAATTATAACAAGAAAAATAACAATATCAATAATAATAAAAATAATAAAATAAGGCTTATATTAAGACATTTGAATTCCTTTTAAATGAGGCTTATTTTCATTCTTTCGCATTTATACTGTTTCAGAAGAGTTTTAGTTGTTTAGTAAACACTTTCGTTTTCTATAAAGATATTTGTAAAAAAAACTAGAATCTCAAAGTATCACTCATTGTTCACTCATCATCTGCCGAAAAACTAAAAGTAATTAAATAGAGACATTTATAGAGATATTTTAATTTCTTTTAAACAAATGTTATCGTCTCTATTCGTCTCTTACACTGCTTCAGAGGAGCGTTTTAGTCGTTTTCCCCGAAGAGCAGAGCTTTAGGAAAACACATTTAGGTGACAAATAAAAAAATAGGATTTTGACTCCCCTTAAGTCAACACACAAATAGGAATTCTCATAATTTATGGAAAACGTGCTAAGAAAGTAATGCAAGGAGGAATATTATATTCATTTCGAAAAATGTAACAAATATAATGTTTAAAGCTTCTACTTATGTAAATACGAAGTGAGAAGCTATCTGTTTTACGTAATATAATAATTCTCAAGAGGTATTAAATAGTAAAAGCATTAATATTTTTAAAATTTTCCTTTGATTTATATTATGTATACCATTTTAATAGCAATGAAAATAGTTCGTGTATTTGGAACTTCTCTGAGAGGCTTTGATTCTGGAATAAAGCACTGTCAAAAGAATGTTTAGATAGTGCTTAACCCTTTATATCCTGAATTAATTTACCATCAACTTTCTTACTGTATTTTTCCATCATTACATAAATTTTAATAGAGAATAATCATAGGAAAAAGAAAATTAACTTTTACTGTATTTTAGTAGTTAATTTTGCATTTGATACTTTCTAGTATCAGCATATATCTACATATTTGTCAATAATGCACATAAATATTTTTAATATTTTTAGTGTTTTTAAGGAAATATTAGAAAAAAGTATTAATCTCGAAGCATCAACCATATTTTAATCATCAATAGGAACAACAACAACAACAACAACAATAATAATAATAATAATAATAATAATAATAATAACAATAATAGCTATAACAACAACAACAATAATATCAATAATAATAATAATAATAATAATAATAAAATTCAGAATCTATTCAGAAATTTGAATTCCTTTTATATAAGGTTTACTTCAATTCGTTTTTAATAATGCATATAAATATTTTTAATATTCATAGTGTCTTTAAGGAAATATTAGAAAAAGTATCAATCTCAAAACATCATCAATAGGAACAACAAATGCAGCAATAATGATAATATCAACAACAACAATAACAACATCATCAACAATTATAATAATAATATTAACTATATCGACAACAACAATAAAATCAATAATAATAATAAAATTCAGAATCTATTAAGAATCAACAGCAACAATCAGATCAACAGCAGCAACAATAATGATAATAATAACAACAACAATAACAACATTATCAACAATTATAAGAACAATAATAATAAAAAATAATAATAACTATAGCACAACAACAACAGTAATATTAAAAATAATAATAGTGATAAAATTCAGACTATATTAATACATTTGAATTCCTTTTATTTGTACTTTTATTCTTATTTATTTCTATACTTTTCAATAATGCACATAAATATTTTTAATATTTTTAGTGTTTTTAAGGAAATATTAGAAAAAAGTATTAATCTCGAAGCATCAACCATATTTTAATCATCAATAGGAAGAACAACAACAATAATAATAACAAAAACATCAACAATAATAATAACAATAATAATAATAACATCAATAATAATAACAACAACAACAATAATAATATCAATAAAAAATAATAATAAAATACAGACGGATATTAAAACATTTGAATTCCTTTTAAATAAGGTTTAATTTCATTCTTTCTCTTTTATACTGTTTAAGAAGAGTTTTAGTCATTTAATAAATATTTTCGTTTTCAATAAAGATATTTACAAGTAAAACTAGAAAATCAGAGTATCATACATTGTTTACCCATCATCTGCAGAAAAACTATCAGTAATTAAATAGAGACATTTATAGAGATATTTTAATTTCTTTTAAACAAATGTTATCGTCTCTATTCGTCTGTTACACTGCTTCAGAGGAGCGTTTTAGTCGTTTTCCCCGAAGAGCAGAGCTTTAGGAAAACACATTTAGGTGACAAATAAAAAAAATAGGATTTTGACTCCCCTTAAGTCAACACACAAATAGGAATTCTCATAATTTATGGAAAACGTGCTAAGAAAGTAATGCAAGGAGGAATATTATATTCATTTCGAAAAATGTAACAAATATAATGTTTAAAGCTTCTACTTATGTAAATACGAAGTGAGAAGCTATCTGTTTTACGTAATATAATAATTCTCAAGAGGTATTAAATAGTAAAAGCATTAATATTTTTAAAATTTTCCTTTGATTTATATTATGTATACCATTTTAATAGCAATGAAAATAGTTCGTGTATTTGGAACTTCTCTGAGAGGCTTTGATTCTGGAATAAAGCACTGTCAAAAGAATGTTTAGATAGTGCTTAACCCTTTATATCCTGAATTAAGTTACCATCAAATTTCTTACTGTATTTTTCCATCATTACATAAATTTCAGATAAATTCAGATTTAATCAGAGAAAAAAGGAAATTAATTTTTACTGTATTTTAGTAGTTAATTTTGCAGCTGGTACTTTCTAGTACCGGCATGAATTTTTGACTCTATGATAGAAAGTAAAACATTAAATTATGAATAAAACAAATGAAATGCTTATCTGCGAAGTATAGAAGTCTCTAAAGAATAATAGTACGAAATAGCTGGTAATAAATCACTAAATTTACTCAATTGAACAACACGTGTATCAATTCTACCACAAAATGACCTTCGAATGCAGCACGACAATTATAAAATCCCTACTATGCAAATAAAAAGGATTCCTGATTGGAGCTGTCATTTTTTTTCTTCTGTAAGAACTGCATCATTTATATCCTTGTGAGTACCGTCAGGAAAAACTTCTTAATTAGGAATATATAGGTATTTGATTGAAGAGGTACTTATAAGTACCATCAGGATAAAAAGGGTTAACCAGGCGAAAGTTTTCTATGAGAGTGGAATTAAAAAATTGGCTCTACGATACGACAAATGCCTCAGATTTCTGCGAATTATGCTAAAAAGTAGGCAAAACTATATATTTTCATGTAACAATCAAACTGCTAAAGAAAAAGGATTCTTCTGTGTTTTAATTTTAAAACGGTACTTGAAAACTACACTCTTTATATGATATTAGTACTAGTATCTTATAAAATATTATAATTTGTTATTATATATTTTTGCATTAAATTTGTAATAATCTACGTTATTTATTAAAATTTCAACTATATGCTTTTTGTCTATATGCCTTTATCTGTATGTCATATGACGAAATGTAAGAAATATTTAAGAAAATATAGTCACATACGGTATGTGAAAGACGCATAAAAGATGCTTTATAACAGTAATAAAGGAGTAAAGAGTTCCGATTGGATATATATATATATATATATATATATATATATATATGTAAGGTTTAAAAATGGAAGGTAAGAATTCAGCGAGTTAAAATTAAAAATAATTAGAACACATTAACAATAAAGTAATAGGTGAAAGACACACCATCGAGCGGAACTATACAGAACGAAGAAGCAGAAGCGGAAATAAACATGGGAATTTTGCTTAGGTAGCAACGCCAAAAGAGTCAGTTCTGAGCGGGAACTCGGGCTGATAACATCCTCCAAGCTTGTAGTGGTAAATTATGAGAAAAAGGATATCTAAATGGCATAGCTATGGTCAGAAGGATTACAATAAAGAAGTTTTTATGTGTGAAAACAAATGTGTCTTCCCTGCCTTAACCACTCGTCCATGTCACACACACACACACACACACACATATATATATATTATATTATAACTTATTATATATATATATATATATATATATATATATATATATATATATATATATATATATATATATATATATATATATATATATATGTGTGTGTATACATATAAATATTATATGAATCTCTCTCTCTCTCTCTCTCTCTCCCTATATATATATATATATATATATATATATATAAACCTATAAGACATTTTTCTTCATTTAAATAATCTTAAAAACATAAAAAAGGAAATTCCTTTCAAATCATAAATATAATCACAGGTATGTGAATAATAAATAAAAATCATAATAAATATTTTCGCCCACGAATATTCTATAGTCTAAGAACAATCAAGTTGCTTGACGTATTATTTTCTGTTTATATAGTTTTAGAAAAAAAAGGAGAGATAGAAATGTTCTCATATTTAAATTATCTTTAAACGTAGAGTGAAAATTGCTCGTAAATCGTAAAATAAATTGAATAATATCAATAACAATAAAAATCGTTGAAATATTCGCTCTTTCCTATGTTATATTTCTAAGATCAATCGAGTAGCTTAAAGTATTATTCGAAGTTTATATGTCTTTAGCAAAAAAGGTAAAAAAAAAACATTTTCCCATATTTAAATTCTTTCAAAACAGTATTTTGTGAGTTTTGTCGCCGTTTTTTTCGTCCTTCATACTTCTTTAGAAGAGCATTTTGGTAGTTTTCCCTAGAGGCTCGATGCTTTAAAGAAAACATATTGTCGACGACAGAATAAAAAATTGAATTTTGTCTTTTTCTCCAGTCCCACAGGTCAACAGTAAGAAAAGAATCCTATTAATTTATTGAAAATCGTGCTAACAGTGTCATGCAAGGTAGAACGTTTGAGTTTTAGAAATTGCAAGATATATAATGTAAGAGTTTTCTATTTATGCAAAATTGTAGTTACAAAATTAAAAGCTAGTGTTAATTTCAGCTTTCTTGCACAAAATAAAGAAAATATGATAATTGCAATATATATATATATATATATATATATAAATATATACATACAGATATATATATATATACATATATATATATATATATATATATATATATATATACATATATATATATATACACTCAAGAGCCAAAACATTATGACCACCCCTACATTTTGCAATGAATTCGCCTGGATGACGTGGAAGGCACGTGATCAGGTGGAAGTGGTATTTAACTGCTGCTGGAATGTCTGAAGAATCATTCTTTCACTTACTTCTGTTTGTGATGAGAAAGGCTGTGGATCTAAGCGATTTTGATAGAGGGCAGATTGTAATAGCTAAGAATCGGAACAAGTATTTCCGAAACTGCACGACTCGTGGGTTTTTCGCGATATACAGTTGTTAGTACTTATGCAAAGTGGATGAATGACGGTGAAACCAGCAGTAGACGACATGGTGTTGGACGACCACACGCTATCAAAGAAAGAGGTCGTCGGAGACTGTCTCGCATGAAGCAAAACCGGAGCCACATAATGGCTCAGCTGACAACCCAATACAATGCAGGGCCAAGTAGAATAGTATCGGAGGACACTGTTCAGCCGACACTGTTGGACATGGGGCTACGCAGTAAACGTCC
>CM063510.1:117368123-117378123 GCA_032207245.1 Pardosa pseudoannulata
TGAGCAAAAATTACTGTATTCCATTAACATTTCCCATATATGTGAAAATATTGAAAATAATAGTTCTTTCATTAATTTTTTAAATAATCTATTTCTAATATTTTGAGGATAATAAAGAACAAAAGTTCGCCAAAAGGCTGCCAAATTTTATCGCCTTCCTTTGTAATTGTGATTCATTTGGCGTGTTAATAAATTATTATTTTTGTCTTAGCTAAAGTCTATTCAATTAACGAAATTAACCCGAGAATTTCGCAACAATATTTAACCAGAAAATTAGGTCATTTGATTTATTTTGCTGCAATTTGAGAAAAAAATTACTGTATTCCATTAACATTTCTCATATATGTGAAAATATTGAAAATAATAGTTATTTTTTTTAACTATTTTTTTTAAATAATCTATTTCTAATATTTGGATGATAATAAAGGACAAAAGTTCGCCAAACGGCTGCAAGTTTTATCGCCATCCGTAGTAATTGTGATTCATTTGGCGTGTTAATAAATTGTAAATGTTTTTGTGTTAGCCAAAGTCTATTCAATCAACGAACTTTACCCGAGAATTTCGCAACAATATTTAACCAGAAAATTATGTCATTTCATTTATTTTGCTGCAATTTGAGAAAAAAATTATTTTATTCCATTAACATTTCCCATATATGTGAAAATATTGAAAATAATAGTTATTTTGTTTAAGTATTTTTTTAAATAAACTATTTCTAATATTTGGATGATAATAAAGGACAAAAGTTCGCCAAACGGCTGCAAGTTTTATCGCCATCCGTAGTAATTGTGATTCATTTGGCGTGTTAATAAATTTTTATTGTTTTTGTCTTAACTAATGTCTATTCGATTAACGAACTTTACGCGAGAGTTTTCCAATAATATTTATCCAGAAAATTATGTCATTTGATTTATTTTGCTTCAATTTGAGAAAAAAAATTACTGTATTCCATTAACATTTCCCATATATGTGAAAATATTGAAAATAATAGTTATTTTGTTTAAGTATTTTTTTTAAATAATCTATTTCTAATATTTGGATGATAATAAAGGACAAAATTAAAATGAAAATTTCCATTTTGGCACGTTTTTCTCAGATATATTCCACAGGCAAGGGACTAAAACACTTATAATATATTAAGCATTTATTCTTATTAATAACCCTAAAGAAAGTGCACACAAGCCTATCTCATTAGAGCGCTATTGAAAATTAATTTTCTTCTCATGCTATTTTAATTCATCTTCGGTAAAGAGGATTTTTTTCTGAACATTGCAAATGAAACGAGCTGTAATGATTCCAGATAAACCAAGGAGTTAAAAAACTTTTCGATAGCATGTTTTCTTTTAAAGAATGATTTTATCGGGGACTTTTTTTTTCTTATTTGGCTTTATTTCACCCCATTGTTTCAAAAATGTCAACGGATTATTCTATAATAAGAAATATGAATGTTAAAGATCATTTGCATTTGAATTCGCCGTGATTTATGTTTATTTTCGATTGCAAAATCCATTGAAATTCTTCAAAGATTTTCTTTTAAATGCCTCGGAATGCTAGAAACAGACGCTGCGTTATTGATATTAGTTTTTATTTGCGTTGCTGATTGTATGTCTGGTTATTTAGGAACAATATTTATCTTTATTCTTCCAATTGAAATTTATTGCTGTACATATGAGGTATTTGCGATTGTTTATACATCTTTTGTTACAGCATTAGTTGACACAAGAGCGGGTTGAAACAAATTGTTTTGTATCGGATTTACATTTTTATTTCTTTGGAAAATGCATCGGCTCATTTGAAAAATAAAGTTAAGTATTTTAGGTTTACATAAACAAATTATTCTAAAAGATTGGCAAATATATATTACTCGATTATTATGTTATTTTGAGGAAATTTAGGTTAAAAAGGAAATTATTCAGTGTGATTTTTAAGTAATTTTATGACTATTTACTATTCAGCCTATTTAGTATATTAGTATTCTTCTTACTTGAGTGCCGATCGATGGCCGAATGGTTAGGTTGCTGACCTTCGGAACCGCAGCTTGTGGGTTCGAATCCCACTGTGGCATGGGTGTTCGTAGCCGCTCTGAATCGGCTGTAAGCAGTAGGTCCCGGTCTCATTAGCCCTCGTGTTTTAAAAAGTAGACCGTAATACTCCAAATAAAACCAAATCAATCTTACTTGAGTGACTACTTGACTAATACATTATGTTGACTTTTTTGATAAAACCTTGATTCAGAGGATAGAAAATGAACTTACGTCAGGTTCTGCAAGCATAAATGGTGTTATTCTTACCCCACATGCGAAACCAACGGATGATTACACTTCAGATAAAAATGAGGAAACGTAACACATGGTTTAAAGTAAATTGATTTTTAGGCACTATGGAGTTTGGCTGTTCTCCATAAATATTAACGAAACCATGTACTCTTTTTCTATTTATAAATCCCACCCCTCATTCAAAACTAACAATTGAAACGCACTTATTTCCAAATCCTTGCACACTACCACTTGTATCACCTTTAGAGCCTAACCTACACAGTTACAGTCAGCAATATTTTGAGCAAATTCATGTAGCAAATGAGCATAATGAAAGCTGCATGGAAGAAATAAACATAGGTTTACAGCATGGGGTATAACAACTGTAGTGGAAACATGTTACGATTAACAATCAATATAACAACTTCAAGATGAGGTTATTGTAAAGAATACATTCCACACAGAGAAAATGCATTCGACTTCTGTAATTCGACTAAATGTACATTGGCTTTAGTTAAATGTTAAAAAGTTCAAATTGAATCATTTTTATACTTTGTAACATTTGTGGACATTATTATTTAGAATTGATGTTCGTATCTTGATCTGGACTTCTGGGAAGCTCTTAAAATAAATACTGTTACGAATTTGTTTAGCGTAAATTTAGCATGGGACTCTATGGGTATCTCGCCAAATTGGCGGGATATCGGCTCGTTGGCGACAGTTTTGGCAACCCATTTTTGACGCCAAGTTCATCGCCAAGTGTCGCCAAATGTTGTCAAGTGTGGCGTCATGTGGCCACGTCCGGTTCCGGTTTCTGGAGTGTTTCAGCGGTTTCTACTGGCCTATATAAGGCAGACAGTATCCCATGCACACAAGAGTCTTGAAGAGGATCTCTTGGTCTACGGAGTACGCACGGTGCGTTGTGCTTGATGCTGAAAGTGGTGCGTGAGCCGACGGCATTGGGCTCAAATTGTTCCGCGGTGCTTTTGACGGTGTGTGTATTTACCGAATGCTAATAAAGTATTTGTCTTCGTGCTGCAGTCTTGCTTACTTGTAAAGTCCATTCAATCCCCGAACCCAGCGTACGTAACATAACTTCTGTAATAACTTATAATAACTTCTGCAATTCGACTAAATGTACAATGGCTTTAGTTAAATGTTAAAAAATTCAAATTGAATCATTTTTATACTTTGTAACATTTGTGGACATTATCATTTAGAATTGATGTTCGTATCTTGATCTGGACTTCTGGGAAGCTCTTAAAATAAATATCTTATTCGCGGTTGAGATTTCTTAATTTTGGCAGTTGTTTAATCACTAGTTTTCCCTAGATATTTACCCTTTTCTCCACATTGAGTATTGTTTTAGAAAAGTTGCTCATCTTTTAGATAAAATTTATCGTTTTTTTAACTTAGTTTACAAGGTAATATGTAAAATAATGTTTTCCATGCTTCCTGAAATCAGTATTTGTTTTTACACGGAGAACTCTGCAATTTGGTAACTTCGTGAAATTTAGATTGTTTGTATAAAAGCTTGACTTCTTCACGAGTATATCTGCTGTTCATAAAAATGAACACAAATTATCCCAAGAAACATCCTAATCATGTTTTAAATTTTCAACGCTTTTCAGACATTAGTTTTTGCAGGGTTATCTAAAACAGGTTCGCTTTTCATCAATTTCTTGACTTACTTCTTTGCGGAGAGACATCGCGATGAAACATTGTTCCTTTTTTAGGGAGAGTGCCCCTCGAGTTTGTGTTCGTATAACAAAATGAAAGTGATGTTTTTATTGCAACTGTTTTTAAGAGTGTGGGTGCTACTTTGGATTAATTGGAAGGTTTGATGAAGGAACGAACACTTTACAAGGTATAAGTGTGCTTCATATTTTACAAGCTAAATACTACTAGAAAATTTTTTCTTTCTGTGGGAAAGAAGCTGTTTTTACTTTCGTTTTCAGTGGATTTAACCATATGCCTTTACTTTCGTTTTCAGTGGATTTAACCATATGCCTTTTAACTCATTTGATGCAGTTTGTATTTCTTTTGTAAAGTAAAGGAAGTATTGTATTCATGTTTTTAAGACTTAAATTTTACCTAAAATGTTTATTTTGACCAAGAGTGACATAATTTTAACCTTATTAAGCATTACTCTTATAAGTACAAACATGGAACCTCTTCATGGAATTCTTGAACTTTACATATTCTATTTGTGACCTGTCACTTGAACTGGTTATGATTAGTTAACTCTTGACGCCTGTGAGTACTAGTTAGATTAGACTTAGAAGGTTGATGTTTTGTATTAAGGACTGATAATCGCTCCCACTCGTTGCCAACCGAAATGGCTTTTATCTGCTAGAGTCAAAGGGGACTAGAGTAAACTGAAACTACAATCCAATAAAAACTCGAGCCAAGCAAATCGGTCCGGCTTGACTGCTTAGTCGGAAGACACTGACTTGGAAAAAAACAGCAATATTTTACACGAAAAGACAGCCCTGTTGTTACATATCTACAAATGAATAATTTTTATAAAATAGCTTTTACAAAGCTGTGCACCTCCCGTTTTGACTGTTATTTGCAGTCTATATTAAGAAAACATTTCAATATCAGCACATATTAACGCTATAAGGTGCAATTCACAAATGATTAACAGTAAAGTGTTGAATTTCATTGTTATAACATTAATTGTTGTTATCATTGTTATAATAATTGTTGTAATCATTGTTATAACATTTCATTGTTATAATATTAATAAGTGGCCTCATTTACTGATACCAATTTTCACTCTGTATAAAGAAAATCTCATTATAACTGCCATTATTGCTGCCGATTTAAAAAATGGAACTCAAATTTATCGATGTATTCTTACGCATTTTCTGCAGTGTTATTTAAACAGTGAAAACAAGACCTTTGAAGGTCATTTTTAGAAGATAAATATATAGATGTATTATTTGCAAAGAATCATTTTAAATTTTCTTTTCATCCATACATTAGACAGAGTGAAGAAAGTATTAGAATCGCGAAATTTTTAGGTTTAGAAAGAAATATCGGTATAAAAAAATTAATTATATATAGTATAAACACTTTGTGTATGTACTAGATGATTTACGCTAAATTAAACTCTACTCAGACATCATGGATACTACGGGAAACGAAACCTACTTTGAAACTTGAATGTGCAAACAATAATTTTGGTGACGCAGCCTGCAAAATTAAAAATAGAGATATAATAAAATAGAAGAAGTCACGTAAAGGCATAAAATAATTCCTATGTGCTCAGCATATTTTTTTCTGTTTTGTAGCAGTTTGACAACCTTTAACCTTAACCCATATTGTACCACACCAACTAAATATTTCTGTAAGTTATTAAAACTTAATCGATATCATTAATACGGTGTAACTAAGTATATAAAACCAAAATTTGGAAAAAAAATTAATTTTTTTATGTAATTGGCTGTCCTACAAATAGGACAACGGTCTATTACACTACTAAAACTTAACAAATATCACTTACATTGCATTAGGCTGATTCATAGATGAAATTTAGGGAAATAGTCAAAAGAAAGTACAATATTACATTTTAAACATACTGTTGTAGATTTTCTCTTGCAGTTATTGAACTGGCAGTAAGAGAGTAAGTTTATCTTGCAAAAAATCTCCAGTTTTCTGAAAAGAATAGACAACTATTTACCCCTTGTTGTGTCCAGGTGTGTGAACAAATGTTTGAACTGGTTTTCATTGAAAGATAAGAAAAGAATGTGCGCTATCAATGCAATATCGAATTCATAGAAAAATAATCAGGATTGGACCGTCGTCTTAATTTTAGGGTACTTTTTTATACTTACAAAATACGCATGTAAAAGATATTTTTCAACAAAAACTTTCAGCTACATTATTAGCTCTGTTCTTAAACTAAAAGGAACCTACACAATGTTTAAAAAAATAATAATAATAAATATAAAATTAAAGATTAAAAAATGACAATATTTAAGAAGTTTCTGAAAATAAATTTTACAATACAATATAATTTGATTTCTCAGTTTTTTTTGTTACTCTCCTAAAGTGTGTCTATTTTAAAGGTGTTAAATAAAATCCACTCAGAAAATATTTATAACTTTATTATTAAATGCAATTTTATTTGCTGTCCTGTTTATAGGACAGCGGTCCAATATGGGTTAAGTAAGACCCTATCAAGAATTTCCTGCACTAATGTATTAGCAACAAAAAAATTTCTTCATTCAAAGCATTGCATATGAGGGGGATAACGATAAATATAGAGCTCTAAGTAATATCTTAAATTGTTCTTTTTATTTCGAATACAATTCTTCTAATCAAATCTAGATATTATCCATTTCATACCGTCTGCAGTTATGTATCACACATCACGTGCTTAGTGTGACTCACTTTAATAAACAAGCAAAGGCGTTTTAATTTTATACTCTGACGTTTTTTTTTTCGTTCTTTGAACTTCTAATTAAAACAAATGTTGCCAAACAACTTCCGTGCCACGTTTCATATTAAAAAAGGTGCCTACGAAAGTTGGATCAAAATAAGAAAAATCCAGAAGCTGCACGTGAAAACACAACAGCTGATATGCGACGTGAACAGCTGCTTTAATCTAGTTGTCTTCTATACAACAAGAAATGAGGAAAAAAAAGCATATTCAAATTTCATATTAGTTTCACTCTAAAAAGAGCACAAGGGCAAATATTTAAAACTTTTTTTAGTTTATTTAATGAAATATTTTTTGGCATTGAGTAAAGAGGATGTGCTTAGATTAGTTTTTAAGGAATAAATTTAGCGGGAAAAAGTTTCATATTTAATAAAAACGAAATATTTAAATGTAAATACACTGCATAGCGTAACAAAATATTACAAACTGAATTATACTGAATTATTAACACAAATTTATTACTTTCCTATTTAGAAGAACATAACTGTGTGTTCCTTATAATGTTTAATAAAAAGGAAATATTTAAATGTAAATACATTGCATAACGCCCCAAAATATTAAAAACTGAATTATACTGAATTATTAACACAAAGCTACTACTTTCCTATTTAGAAGAACATAATTGTGTGTTCCTTATAATGTTTAATAAAAAGGAAATATTTAAATGTAAATACATTGCATAACGCCCCAAAATATTAAAAACTGAATTATACTGAATTATTAACACAAAGCTACTACTTTCCTATTTAGAAGAACATAACTGTGTGTTCCTTATAAAGTTTAATAAAAATGAAATATTTAAATGTAAATACATTGCATAACGCCCCAAAATATTAAAAACTGAATTATACTGAATTATTAACACAAAGCTACTACTTTCCTATTTAGAAGAACACAATTCTGTGTTCCTTATAAAGTTTAATAAACATTGCTACAGTAGTGATGGCAAACTTTTATGATAGGGATGATAATAATTTTAGAGGAAAAATTATACTTCATGAAACATTTAAGTGTAAATGCATAATGTAAGTATAATATATTTGAATATGGGATAATAGCCTAGAAGAGGAAGAGAAAATCAATCAATGTAATAATCCATTGCTTTTAAATTTATTGAAGTTGAGAATACCTTCTGCTACAGTGCGTAACATTACTCACAAAGTATAAAAGAAATATTTAAAATTATATTTCAACTGGCAAAGCATATAAAATTTGTAAAAGGTATATACGTGAGACCAAGACCGTAGGCAGGGGAGGGGATTTAGGGTCCCTCCCCGAAATTCCAAAATTTAAAAAGACTATTTCAGGGAAAGGAAAGTGACCACTTGTGTGGGTGTGTCATCTGCTTAGCTGTCCATAGACGGCATTGTTCTGAAAAAGATACCGCTTCAGCCATAAATGTCTTGCGAGACCATAGGCTTTTAACTTCCCCTATCCCCTAGGGCCATTCGTCTCAAGATCATTTTCCGTAATCTAAGCCGAACGATGGCCGAATGGTTAGGGTGCTGGCCTTCTGAACCGGAGTACGTGGGTTCGAATCCCACTATGGCATGGATGTTCGTAGCTGTTCGGAATCGGCTTTAAGCAGTAGGTCCCGGTCTCATTAGCCCTCGTGTTGCAAAAAGTAGACCGTAGCACTCCACAAACTAAACCGTAATCTAATGTATATCGTCTGCTTGTTTAGGGTGCTCCATGGTGAATATTTTGAGACAGATTCTATCTTCTAAAATATCTTCAACTTATTAAGTTAGATTATATTTTGGTGTATAGATAAATGTGAAATTAAAACAAATAAATGTAAAAACAGTTTTAATGTAATTTTTACTGTTAAATTCATTGAGCAGATACTTCATTACTCATTCTAAGCTCTAAATTTGTTCATTATATAATTTATTAATCAATTTGCTATTTTAAAACCACATTGTGTTATGTACTCATTAGAGATACACTTAGATAAGAAAATCTGTTGTTTTACTGAAGAGTCATTCACAAAAAAAAGTCTTTCCCCTAGGTCCCCCTCCTAAAATAATTTTTGGCTACGGCGTTGCGTGAGACATACATAGGTGCTGATGAATGAAAGCTTGTGATGACTAAATTGATTCGATGTATTAAAATGCCTTTAACCGTTGAAAATGTACATGGGTTAAAATTAGGATTCATTTTCATGATGAAGAAGGTGTACATTTCGCAGTTGATATATAAAAAAATTTAGCTTTTTTTAAAAATTCATGTTGACGGGTGATAGCGCTTTTAATCAGTTGAAAAAGTTTCACTATCATATTGAGTCTGCTGATTTTTCAATACGAACATATTAAAATTTGGCAATAATTCAGCAATTTTGTATAACAAGGCTAAATGACTAATCTCTCGTCAACATGTACGTGTTGAAAAGTTATGGATTTATATTAGGAATCCTTTACACATTGAAGAATAAGTAGATTTTTCGTGTAAGAGTGAAATATGTTCAACTGACTAAATACATTTGTTGTAATGTACTTACAACCTATACACCAGTGTTCGTTACAAGGGGGAAACACAGAATGAATATAATACCTTATATAGATTCAGACATTTATTCTATACATTTATTTACAAAAATATCCTTGGTTATCATAATGATCAATCATTTATATCTTCTATTTACAGAATAATTATCCCACATCACTTTATAAGGAATTATTATTATTAACAGAGGCCTAAGTCAAAGGACTGTAAATATTATTTATAAATTACCTCCATTAAAGTCACAGGGGAGCAGGCAGGGGCTTTCCTCACGGGCATAATTGACGAGTTGGTGATGGTGAGTGGGGCGGTGTCGGTCCGGGCGCACGGGACGAGCTGGTGCTAGTGGATCCTTGTTTCCACTTCTCTCGACTGTCCACTTCTTCCCACTGCTAGCTCTCACTACGTTTTCAAAAACCTCACCTCGGTCCCAACGCCCCTTCTTTCTTCTTATCCAATCCCTTGTCTTCGGGAAATTTTCCCACATCAAATGCCCTTCGGGAGTGCAGGTGGGCTCATTAAAGTAGCCCCTTTTTGTTCAAGCTGACATTACTTTTTTAGCCCTGCTCCCATAATTCACGCTTACAGTTCTGTGCGAGCTTGACCATTATGCTGCCATTCCGTGAATTATCTTCTCTGCAGGGGTCCCTAAACTTGACGTAAATAATTGGGGTTCTAAATTTCTCAAGGAAAATCCTCCCACGGCTATGCATGCACGTGCAGATCACCGTGAGAAAGTACCTCGGTACAATCATTATTACACGTCAACCTGACCCAAAATAAATCAGTCGAA
>CM063510.1:117385623-117390623 GCA_032207245.1 Pardosa pseudoannulata
ATTCTACGGCGTAAGCCAGTATCAAAACAGTTTCTAATTTTACAGCACATACGTCATTTATCATACATTACTTTTCCCCTATTCCCACGCCGCTCTTTTGAAATAAAATTTCTCGCGGAACCGAAAACTTTGCTGCATGGAGCATTTATAAAGAAAGTTGTTTTATGCCATTTATTTCACTTTTCTATCTTGGAATATAGAAATTTATTGTACTTCCGTTTGACCTATGAGGTTATGAAAAATTTATCTTCCCCTCTTATCGTCTGCGCACTGTTTTCACAAATGTTCCTAAGGGAAATCTGGATGTTCTGCTACGATCCGTAGCAAATAATTCATGAAATAGAGCCTAACAAACAGAAAGACTGCTTTTAAAGGTTTTTAAAATGAAATTTTAACTCGCAAAAATGATTCTTTTTTATATAAATTCTCGAGGCTTTATTATATGGCTGTTTTGTAGTAAGCGAGGTTTTAAATTCTAATTTATCAGACACTTTGAAAATCAAAATTTATGGTTTTGAATATAAATCTTCACTAATTTATTGCGAAAGTATTCTTTTTGATTGATGGATTGGAGTAACAAATAAAATTTATTTGCCGTAAAGCTCAGATTGAGAATAAATTGTTGCAGATAATCGCAGATAAACTGTTTTTAAATTACATCTTAGTCATTATATCGTTATTTCTAACTGACTTTGGCAAAATTATACTTAAATTGTTAATAAATTTAACTGTTTCGATAATTCCAAATTCATTCAAGAAATAGGTGAAACATTAAACATATAACACTTTTATCTAAAATTTATTTATAGAATTTAGTGAAGCTTTGAATATTGAATTATAATCATATTAACATTTAATATTTTTGGCCATGCAATCACAAATCTTGCATTTCATGTTATAGTTGGAGCATTTGTTATTTTTTTGTAAGTGTAAATAAAGGTATATGTTAATAAATGTAAACAAGAAAATCAAATTCCTAATAAAAGACAATGAAAGTTATGTTAGTTCTTCGGATAGACCTCTTTTTTCGTCTCTTAAAATGTAAAATAAGTATCATGTGTCTTTGTATAGGAAATTGATAAAATTTTAGTAGTTTTATTATCGATGATACTTTTGTCCAATGGACATTTATCTTTTATTCACTGTGATATAGAATGAAATTCATAAGTATTCGATTCATCTCCATGTGAAGTAATGTTCAGATAGTTTTTGACAGTGAAAATATTGGAATTTCTGTAAGATACTTCTAGATTTTCGAAGTTTCTTTTCATTATGTTATACTTTGAAGTATCTCTCTTTCTCTTTCTAATCTTCATGTCTAGTAATATACTAGATGAGGTCCACGAGTCCATTTACCTTTAGAAAATCGAAAACTAGCATGGGGACTTGTATAGGTCCTCAAGTAACAACCCCAGGCACTCAAGGATATGTGCTGGTGATACCGGTTCATTTTGACATTTAGGACAATTCGGGTGCCTCTTGAGACCTCTTTCTAAAGTCCTTTCAGGTGTCGACTGAGAAATCGTGAAAGTGTTGTCTAAAATATTTATCACAATCAATACCAAGGGATCCTCCAGGACAATCTGCTTGATACCAGGGATGACTTGGGGCAACGAGCCAAATCTGCCTGTCAGCATGTCTTCTAATGGAACACAGTTTAAGATATGTCAGTGAATTGTTAACCGGTAATGGTTCTTCAGAACCATCCTTCGCCAGAACGTCTGTCATCTCATTCCCTATATGTCAACATGCGAAGGAATCCATTGAAGGTACACTCGACAAAGTGACGAGACCTGCTTAAGTTTGCCAAGAATTGCAATTTTGGCCCTATCACCAACTCTTCGACAGTTTGAAAGATATTGGATGGCGCTACGACTGTCAGTCAAAATCCATACAGCCCTAAGATCTGTAAAAGACAAAACAGTAGTTAGCCCCTCTTCGATGGTTTTAAGCTCACTCTTGAAAACCGAACTGAAGTCGGGATTTCTTATCTTTATATTGACAATTCCATTTGTGCATTTAATGACAACATCACTTCCGGAAAGAGAGTCTTCGCTTTTATTCTCATCAGTATAAATAAGCATACACTGTGGCTAATGAATTAAAAACTGAAGATTATTATTTTGTTTGACTTAGAGAATATTTTGTTGTTGATAACAGGCTGAATGTTCTGGTACATCTGTATCACTTTTAGGTGCATTTACATGCTGAGAATATCATGCAATGTCTATAGAGACCTTAAAATATTCTGAGAGGAATGAAAGATGATATTGCTGTCGGATATGCCTCAAGATGTGTAAAATTAATATTTCACCAAATTTTCCGTTCGATTTAAGTCCAGGTTTCATGTGTGGCTTAGGAAGTTGTTGGAAGTCTGCTTGATGTTGACTGAACCAATATCGAATGATTCTGGTAAGATGTATACTTGTTGTACCGTCCTTAATGTAACAATTATCTGAGAAACAAAACATGCAACATTGCAGGATGATTGATATTTGATGTATTGATATATGTTATGAGTAAAGATTTATAATTATTGTATTTTTATTTGCGGCAGCACAGCATCTTTTTAAATATGCAAATATCTTTAAGGTATGTATATGTTGTCTGCCTATATAAGAGTCAGTGTGAGAGTAGGAGAGAGTTCGGTTGCATCGAAGGTGCTGATGTTTGTTTTTGTAACTTGTACTTTGAGTATTTTAAACTTCTGTAACGTTAGTTCGGTTTGATATCCAGAGCTCTACGTCATTCATTATACTATCTTAAGTAAATGTCTGTGTCTAGATCTAGTTTTATTTAACTGCACCGTGTGAATCCCATCTGAGCATGGTTTTATATATGATGTGATGCCTGCGGATATTTCTTTAAGAATCATCGAGTCATAGCAGGGGTACCCATATATTAAAATTGGAATTTTATGATCCAACATCATAGAAGATTTACTTTATAAATAAAAAAAATCATATTTTACTTTATAATTATAATCTCTAAAGCAAGTTTCTTTGATAAAATTAGAACTTCTAAAAGTTATGAAAAAATATAATCAATTATTAAAACAGTCTCATATCTATAATTTATTTAGTGTAAAAATTATATTTTTATGGTTTATATCATTAAATCAAATATCCATATTGTTTCTTCATGCATCGAAGTCTAAAAGCAATTATTTACAATTAAATTTCTAACTAACGTTTCCTTTGTACGATAAAAATTCTTTCATATCTCAAGCTACAAAAAAAAAAAAAAAAAAAAAAAAAAAAATTAAGAATCATCGAGCCATAAGAGGGGTCCCCATATATTAAAATTGGATTTTTATGATACAATATCATACATGATTTATTTTATAAATAAAAAATAATATTTTACTTTATAAATATAATCTCCAAAGAAAGTTTGTTTAATAAAATTAGAACTTTTAAAAGTTATGATAAAAATATAATTAGTTATTAAAACAGTCTCATTTCTATAATTTATTTAGTGTAAAGATTATATTTTTATGGTTTATATCCTTAAATAAAATATCCATATTGATTCTTCATGCATCGGAGTCTAAAAGCAATTATTTACAATTAAATTTCTAACTAACGTTTGCCGAATGATGGCCGAATGGTAGAGCGCTGCTCTTCGTAACCGGAGTTTGCGAGTTCGAATCCCGCTGATGGCATGGATGTTTGTAGCCGTTCGGAATCGGCTTTAAACTGTAGGTCCCGGTCTCATTAGCCCTCGTGTGCAAAACAGAAGACTGTAGCGCTCCAAACCAAATCTAACTAACGTTTCCTTTGTACGATAAAAATTCTTTCATATCTCAATCTATAAAAAAAGAAAGTTATTTTAAGAATCATCGAGCCATAACAAGGGTTCCCATATATTAAAATTTAATTTTTATGATACAATATCATAGATGATTTATTTCATAAATAAAAAATTATATTTTACTTTATAAATATAATCTCCAAAGAAAGTTTGTTTAATAAAGTTAGAACTTCTAAAAGTTATAATAAAAATATAATCAATTATTAAAAGTTTCATTTCTATAAATTATTTAGTGTAAAAAGATTATATTTTTATGGTTTATATCCTTAAATAAAATATCCATATTGATTCTCCATGCATCCAAGACTAAAATCAATTTTTTACAAGTAAATTTCTAACTAACGTTTCCTTTGTACGATAAACATTCTTTCATATCTCAATCTACAAAAAAAAAAAAAAAAAGAAAAAAAAATGTCAATTTAAGAATCATCGAAACATATATTAAAATTCGAATTTTATGATACAATATCATAGATGATTTACTTTATAAATAAAAAATCATATTTTACTTTATAAATATAATCTCCAAAGAAAGTTTGTTTAATAAAATTAGAACTTCTAAAAGTTATGATAAAAATATAATCAAATATTAAAAGTCTCATTTCTATAAATTATTTAGTGTAAAAAGATTATATTTTTTATGGTTTATATCCTTAAATAAAATGTCCATATTGATTTTCCATGCATCCAAGACTAAAAGCAATTATTTACAATTAAACTTCTAACTAACATTTCCTTTGTACCATAAAAACTTTTTCATATCTCAATCTACTGAAAAAAGTTTATTTAATAAATTATTTAATAAATTAGAGTTTGTAAAGTTCTTAATAATAAAATGATACTCAATTATAGCAACTTAATGAAGTCTCATTTCTATAATTTATATCATTTTAAAAGACATATTTTTTATAGTTTAACTTGATAAATGAAATACGAATATCCATATTGATATTTCATGCATTGCATTATAAATGAACTAATTTAAAATTAAATATAACTCAGTTTCTTTTGGATCATAAAAACTCTTTCATATATTAATAATTCGAAAGTTCAAACAAGACGCAGGTCATTGCCAACATAATTAAGGAAGAATAAATGACTTATTTTTTCACTTTAGAGGATTATGGCTTTTAAAGTGGATAATTGCATTCTAAGCTTTTATTCTCAAATTTTCGAAAAAGTTTTTG
>CM063510.1:117398123-117408123 GCA_032207245.1 Pardosa pseudoannulata
TGATTAATACAGACATCCCACGATTTCAAATCATAACAGAAAGTGAAAATGAGTTTAGGATAGTTTTATATTACGCCAACCACTCATGCGTCAATGTAAACTGTTCCCTTAGATCTCTACCCCATTACAGAGCTATGCCCTATGACACCTCTTGTTCGGGTCTTGAGTTCTATATCAATATAGGATCTCATTAGAGGTACGTTGTATTGAGAAATTTTTATGTTATATCGTAGTACAATTAAATATGTCTTAAACTGATTATAAAAGATGTAAATTGTACGAATTCACCATTTTCGTGTAAATTTGTCTGGACTTATTGTAATCCTTTATTGTATTATTTTATTTATATGTTGCAAAATTAATTCTGTATATTTCAGAAGATATTAACAATACGATTTTTTAAGTAGGCGACTAAAACACTCGCCAATATTCAAACAGCCAATAGACCAATGGGCACCTATACCTGAGCTGTTCCTTTGGTTGATTGTTGCATTTAATTTTTACTATAAATTATTAACTAGTTACTAATATCCACTGTTTATTTATATCTAAGACAGGTAAAATTCATAAGTTATACTTAATGAAATTAAAATCGAAAAATAATTTTATTTCCGACAATTTGCATTGTTAATCAATTAAGGTATAATTAGTTGTCTAAATACACCATTAAATCTGCTCTTAAGGAGAAGTTTGTACGAAATATCATTGAAAACCGCTCTCTAAATGAAACTAAAAAGGAGTAGAAATTGGAAAAGCAATTAAAGAATGAGCCGTAAGCTCTTTAGGAAAGACATTAGAGTTCCTCTCTCATTAGCAATTAGAAAACGGCCGATGAGAAAATTTTATTTCTCCTCGTTTACTTTTCTTTGAGAAATGAAGAATAAAGTAAGTAGAACAACTGCTAGTCAATAAATAAAATAAAATTATAGTCTAAGAAGTACGTCAGTTCATTAAATAACAAAACCTCTGGATGGGCAAGAATAAAAGCTTTTGCAATTGATTATTTTTTTGAAGAAGGCTAATATGAATTATATAATGTACTTATTGGATTGCTTTTGTTGGTAAACAATTAACGAATTTTTTGAAAGAGCAATGGGATTGGAGAAAGTAGTCACTCTGCTTCTTTTTGTATATATAAAAACTTCTACTTCTATAAATGTAGAAATTTTTTAAGAGAGGATTCAGTATTTTCAGTAAGGCAGAATATCAAGAAAATTAATGAATCGCATGAAGTATGTTTATTTGTTATCCTGTTTTGTCATGGTAATTAAAAGAATAATATTGTTGATTTGTTACAAAGGTGATTTTATTACATTACACCATTGCTGATTTTATTACATTACATTATTGAATTCTACAATTAAGCTATTTTCAACAAATTTTAGTACATTTTCTTTGAAAAATGAAGATTAAATTCAAGTTGGACACATTTATAGATAATAAAGAAAATTAAATTATAGTCTAAGAAGTTTGTGCATTATATAACGAAGCTTCTGGAAGGGAAACAATAGTTTTGCAATTGATTGTTTTAATAAATGACGCTAATATGAATTATATAATGTGTTTGTATTGAATAGCTGTTGCGAAATAAAAGGTTGTTTGCAGCCTTTTATGCTGTATGACCCCTCAGACCAGTTTGAATGTAAGTAGGTATTGCTTTAGTGCAGTTTTTTTTGTCACCTTTTAAACTTCCCGTGTTCTGTGGTCAAGAAGTATTGTAGTGTCTCCTTTAGGAGTACTCTAAGGAATGTATCTGCAGATACAGGGCACAACAGTCGTTTCCACAATTGGCAATGTATCAATCACTACACGGTTTTCCCTTGGCAATCCCAGTGGCGAAAAGTGAGTGCCCCTATTTAAGGGCTATCATTTTTGGGTTGAAGCAGATTTGTGACTGAATTTAAAATGACCCCATCTTGAACAGGCGGCCCGTAGTTATGTCCCCTGATGGTGAGTATATATATTCTTAACATATTGTTTTGACCAACGCATTTATGTTTAATAAAATACTTTCAATTTTTATTTCTCTCACTGAGTCTGTCCTTTCTGAGTTGGTATATATTTACCATGAAGTGGTGATGCGTGATGTTTTTTTATAAGTTTACTCCTCACAATGCATTGTATTTTTTATAGCCCCCGTCACTATGGTTTTGTAACAAAACCATATTGTAACAATAGTTTTGCTGGTAGTCAACAAATTAAATGAAACGACAATTTAAATTGAAAGAAATCACCATCTGTAAGTGTCGCGTCTGTCTCTATCGGTTTTAAAACGAGTATTTGTAAAAGAGAATTATTGGGCATTGTGAAAAGCCGAACATTGAAAACGCCGAACAAATGGAAATGGCATTATTGTTCCAGTAATGGTCTTCTTGTCAACCGGAGTTTTGGAATGTGTTAAGCGGAGCTCTTGTAAACGCACCGACAAAGAAAGGAAGGATGCTTTGTTAGTGAGAAGAGTCTGCCAGGCGAAAATGGCTCTTCGATTACCCCAAGGACGAAGGTCAAAAAGGGGGGGGGGGTCTCCACTAAAACCCAAGTTTCCTGGTGGACAAAGAAGCGGGAGTCATTCCCGTCTGAACCTTTCAGACGAATAGGTAGTTTCTCTTAGGGATATACTTCGACTTTGCCGGAGTGGTTTAATTTCTTTTCTCTGTATTAGATGAAAGTATCATCAGCCAGTAACTTTCACTAATGTTTTTTGTAAATAAATCAACTTTTTATTTATATTTTAACTTCAACGGACGTCTAGTTCTTGCATCCTCATCAAGGCGGCTTTATTTCTGTGAACCCATGCTACGTCATACCCAAAATGATTAGGGAATGACAGGACCACAGAATTCAGACATTGCAACCGCTTGGTGATCCTGCACAACATGCATCTTAATATACAAATGAAAACTACTTCTCTCATAAATGTAGATTTTTAGTACGACAAAATATAAATAAAATTAATTAATCGCAAAAGTATGTTTATTTGTTATCATGTTGCTACCTCAGTATGAGAAAAGATCATGGTAATGGAAAAACCCTCTGTTACATTGTTTAAATGGGATTTTATTCCATTACATACTTCAACTCTACAATTCAATTATTTTCAACAATGTTTATTTGTTATCCTATTGCTGCCTCAGTACGATTAAAGACCATGGTAAAGGAAAAACCATCTGTTATCTTGTTATAATGGGATTTTATTCCATTGCATACTTCAACTCTACAATTCAATTATTTTCAACAATGTTTATTTGTTATCCTGCTGCTGCCACAATACGATTAAATATCATCGTAACGGAAAAACCCTCTATTACCTTGTTATAATGGAATTTTATTCCATTACATACTTCAACTCTACAATTCAATTATTTTCAACAAATTTTAGTTTATATTTCTTGTGAGAAATGAAGAATAAATTCCAAGTAGAACAATTGCTAGACAACCAAGAAAATAAAACTATAGTCAATAATTTTGTTATTTCATGATACAAAGTCCAGTCATATTAATGTGAACACCGGCAATTTTTGGCGTCAACATTAAATAGCCAATCAGAGAAGGCACGTGTCATCAGCAAATTTGGTGGATAACGTGTTTTCTAGGCATTCGGAAGACATTTCAGTTCTTGCAGTGATGCAGAAATGGAGGGATTTTTCCGACGTCCAAAAAGGCATGATCATTAACTCTCGCACCAAGGGTGAAATCATTTCCGATACGGCTAATTTTGTAAACTGTTCAAGAACCGTGTGGTAAAACTATATCATGAATGGCAAAATGGCACTATCCAAAATCAGTGACTTAATAAATGTGGTGCACGGCAGGCCATAGATGGCAAAGAATGGCGAGATGTGCTCGGGTAAATAGACGTATAGCTGTTGAGAAACTGACCCCCCCCAGGTGAACCAAGGCGCTGCCAACAGTGTCTTTACAATGACTGTTCAGCTACCGTTTCTGCGAATAGCTGAATAGACATGCAGCTGTTGAGCAACTACCTCCCAGATGAACCAAGGCGCTGATAATAGAGTCTCTACAACGACAGTACAGCTAACATTTCTTCGGATGGGTGAATAAACGTGCAGCTGTTGAGCAACTAACCTCCCAGATGAACCAAGGCGCTGTTAACAGTGTCTCTACAATGACAGTTCAGCTAACGTTTCTTCGAATGGGTGAATAGACATGCAGCAGTTGAGCAACTGACCTCCCAAATGAAGCAAGGCACTGTTAACAGAATGTCTCTACAACGATGGTCTAGCTAACGTTTCTACGAATGTTTGAATAGACGTGCAGCAGTTAAACAACTGACCTCCAAGATGAACCAAGGCGCTGTTAACAGTGTTTGTACAACGACGGTTCATCTTACAGTTCTGCGAATGGACCTTCGCAGAATCTCTTTATTAAATATCATTCTTGCAGCTCTCACCGTTTCCGCAATATCGTGTTTACAGAAACATAAGCAAACACCTCTCTTATACATATCATATCAATAGTATAATTTTATATCATTCATACAGACACATTTATACTCTACAATTCATTTCTTTTCTACAAATTTTATTTTTCTTTAAAAAATTAAAAATAAATTCAACAGCAGTATACAACAACTTCTATTCAGTAAATGAAATAAAAACTGTAGTCTAAGAAGCGACAGTTTATTAAATAACAAAACCTCTGGATGAGAAACATATAATTGATCTTTTGTAATTGATTATTTTTTGAACAAGGCTAACATGAATTATATTTTGTATACAATTTTGTGTTTGGTAAACAATTAAGGAAGTTTTCGAAAGAAGATTTTTATATGAAAAAATAATCAGTATGCTTATCATAAATATTAAAACTGCTTCTTCCCTATTTCTAGAGATGTTTTATTTAGAAGGAACTGAATATATTTAGAAAAACAGAATTTCTAGAAATTTAATGAATAGTATGAAATATACTTATTTGTTACACCTTTTAAGAAGGGATGCTGAAAATTACGAAAATATACTTTTGATTTATTTGCGATGCGGATTTTATTATAGTATATCTAAAAACTCTAGATTTTAATAAATTTCAACAAATTTTCGTTTATTCTTCCTGTGAGATGAAGAAAAAATATTAAGAAAAATAAGGATAGTCAGGAAATAAAATAATAATCATAGTATTTTGTCAGTTCATTAAAAAAGAAAATGTCTGGATGGAAAAATATATAAACTCTAGCAATTGATTAATTTTTGAAGAAGAATATTATAAATTATATAATGTACTTATTGAACTGTTTTCGTTAAGAAAGAAATAACTACAGTTTAGGAGACAAGTAATTATTTAGAAGAGCAATTATTTTGTTTCTAATAAAAAGAAAAACTGTTTCTTTTATAGTTTTAGAAAAGTTTCGTTAGAGTGATCTCAATAATACGTACATATTGTTACGAATTTTGCAAGTTGGCATGTATTTTTGCCGTATACTGTGTATTATAATGGGTAGATCATGTATTTGGCGAGATATTGGCTCGTAGGGGATGTTTTTGGCGACTAATTTTTGGCCCCAAGTTTGGCGATTTATCGCCAAATTTGGCGACTTGGTGACTTTCTTGGCGACCGTTTATACCTAGTACTTTCTAGAATATTCCAGTTTCTCCCGAGGATATAAATACCGGGGGCCGATCCGGATCGAGGTTCAGTTAGCTGAGAAATTTGTAGAGGTAAAGACCTACGTTGTTTGGCGCTAAGAGTTATCGCCTGTGCTAGCCAGTTCTCGCGGTGTTGGCTGCTGTATTCGTGTTTTCCCTGCATTACGAATAAAGTGTGTTATTTTTGCTGTCTTAATTCAAAGTCTACTCAATCCACGAACGCTACGCTTCATAAATTGGTAACAATATGTACGTAAAACGGAAACTAGTCAAAATTACCTAGGCAGGGTAATTAAAAACGGGTTTTTCTGTTGAATTACATAAATCCGAAACTTTTTGCGATTGTAATGCTTTTTTTAAAATTTTTACAAAGATTTATAGCTTATTTCTTTCTTCTGAAATCTTGAAAGTTTTGTAAGAAACTAAATTAAATTTTGATTTTTAATCGATTAAATTCCTTCATGTTATTGATAATTTAAAAGAAATTCACAATTACCATAAAATAAAATGAAATTACTCTTATAAATGTAATTGCTGTTCATACAATAAATTTATTTGGGTTTAATTTGATATAAAATTTAGCTCCTGGTGTTATTGTTTCTAAAATTTTATAATAAATCTACATTTTCATTTGGGAAATTTAATTTACAAATTAAATTTCCCAATTAATTGTTTTAAATTAAAACTTATTATGGTTTGACAAATATGTGTAATACTTATATAAATAAGTTATGTTAAAAACTTAAAAAATTTAATTTTAAAATTTAAAGAACATTTAATTTTATGATAAATTGAAAAATAATTCTCACAATCATGGTTTTTAAGTACGAAAGGACTTAAGTTGTCTTAAAATTCTTTTGCAGAAATAGTGAATTAGTGAAACAGCTGTAAAAGTAAACAAATATTAAAAAGAATTGAAAAGTTTATAGTGGTATAAAAAATTATAAAATTTCTATCCTAGTGCAGAAATGAAAGAAAAACACTCTTCGCCTGAAAATTACAAAAATAAAAGATTTTATGCGTAATCGGAATTCGAACATGCGGGTTTCAGTATCGACATGTTAGTTGGCTGGTTTGTTTGTTTTGTTTTGCTTTACGAAGGCTAAAGTGTATCTGAGCTATTGCTTAACCCTTTGACAGTTTCATTTTTTCCAGAATTCGGTCAAAAAATGTCACATTTTTTTACTGCATTTTTTTGTTCATTTTACATTTTTTGAGTAAAGATATGGTATTAGAATTAACATTTCTAATATTTTTAAGCATTTATTACACCTTTTTTTCTTTCTATGAAAGCATCATAGAACTGAAGTTTACCTTTAGTTTCATCGATATCCAAGTTAATTTTTGGAATGCCAGTGAAAGCAAATCTAGGAGGCGGATCCGAAGGATTATCACAATTAATTTAAAAAAATTGTCTTGCTTAACTGATTCCATCTGTACTACTATCAAAGTCACTACTATCCAGGTCATCTACTAAACTTTCTCTACTATCATTTACAGATAATCCAGTTTCTGATTCCGAGTCACAGATGGAATCACAAGAAATTAGCTCCATACGCTCTGAATTATCCATTATTTAAAATTAAAAATATATTATTCAACTCTTACATCAATAAAATTATCAGGCGGTTGGTAAAATATAACCAGAAAGCTATACACTGAAAGATAACAATTCGTCTTCTGATACAAAACAGGATAAAAAAAACCCGAGCTTTTGAACCAGAGTAGAAAATACAATAAACTGCAAACTATCATTTACTGGATAATTTGTTACTAAAATTGGAAAAAATACGGCAAGCGAAATAGAAATTAGATTACCCGTACGCCGTACGGGAAAATCAGTAAAGGCCCGAAAGCTGTGCCCGTACGGCGTAAGTGCAAAACAGGGAAGGGGTTACAGCTGATTCCTAACAGCTACGAACATATACGCCATCAGTTGGATTCGAAACCTACAAACTACCGAAGAGCAGTGCTCTGCCCATTATATCGAAACCTAGCACCTTAATAATTCTTTAATCACATGGAAGAAAGAGAGAAAGAGTGTATTAATACAAAGTATCAATTTAAGCATAACCAACTACAGGAAGCAGTTAGTGATTGAAACAAATAATAAAGCTCACTTTTCAAGATTATCCACAATCATTAAAATAGAGCCAAATGAAATGGCGTTATAAGTACTCTCATTACGCGTATTATTTAAATGCGTTAATATTTAACGCTGAACACGAAAATTATTCTGTGCCAATTCCTTCGCTTTCCTTCCCTCGGAAAATAACGTCATAAGCAGAATGTAAAGCTTTCCGCCAAGTTGACAGAGAAACCGCTGGGTAGACTCTTCTGCCTTTCTGCACACACTTCTTTAAATCCTTTGAGCAGCGTTAGTGTAAATTGCTGAATTTCTGCATGTCTTAACTCCGAATCCCAGAAAAGATCTGGAAATCTCTTCGAGTGTGAAAGTTCTGCTATTTTCATGGAATCCCCCTATTACATATTCATGGATGCATCTTTCCGAGTGAGGATGGACCAGACACGTGAAGGATTTCGAGTTGCTGTCTGAAGATACATTTCCCCCATTTTTGACCATTTGATAGTGTCTTGCATGTCAACGCGTTTTATTGTTCGTTGCAGAAAATTAATAGTATAAGGAATTATATGAAACTTTTCAGGTAACAATGGATTTTTAGGTGGACAAAATGTGGTCTCATATTTGATATTTTTTAAAATATTGAATTATGAGACATAACTAAAAATGAGAAGAAAAAAGAGTTGTTTAATATTTGTCATCTCATAATGAATAAGATATTAAAATATCATATAGTTAAATTGCTATCATGCTGAATGCTGTTTAAACACGTATTTGAATTTTATGAATTTTTGAAACATTTCATGCGTATTTCTGGTATTTGCTATTCATATTTTTTCTATTATATACTTGTAGCTTATAAAATAGATGTTAATTTATCCAGAAATGCTCCCTCATTTGGGCGTATTATTATATTGAATCATGAGACATAACTAAAAATGATAAGAAAAAAGAGTTGTTTAATATTTATCACCTTATGATGAGTAAGGTATTACAACACCATATAGATAACTAAAACTAATCATATTGAACGCTGTTTAAACACATTTGAATTTTATGAATTTTTGAAACATTTCATGCATATTTCTTTTATTCGCTATTGATATTTTTTTCCATTATATATTTGTAACTTATAAAATAAATGTTATTTAATCGGGAAATATTCCCTTATTTTGAGGTTTTTTTATATTGAATTATGAGACATAACTGAAAATGAGAAGGAAACAGATTGTTTGATATTTCTCACCCCAGGATGTGTAATGTAGTACAATACCATATAGCTAAATTGCTAAAACTAATCATATTGAACGGTGTTTAAACACATTTGAATTTTATGAATTTCTGAAACATTTCATGCGTACTTCTGTTATTTGCTATTGCTATTTTTCCATTATATACTTCTAACTCATAAAATAAATGTTATTGTATCAGGAAATGCTCCATGATTTGGACGTTTTTTTATACTGAATTATGAAACAGAACTAAAAATGAGAAGCAAAAAGAGTTGTTTAATATTTATCATTTCATAATGAGTAAGGTATTACAACATCATATAATTAAATTACTAAAACTAATAACATTGAATGCTGTTTAAACACATATTTGAAATAAAATATTATAAGAATATTATAATAATATTATTTTAATTATTATAAAATAAATGTTATTTAATCCGGAAGTACTCCCTTATTTGGAGATTCCTAACGTTTTCTCCTGACAAGGCACTAATAAGTCAAACCTTAAACTTACAATAGCAAGCCTCCTTTTGAATGAAAATGAATGTTTCATCTTTTTGTGAGAGACCATTTTTAACATTTTGTTCATCACTTCATTGACCTATAAGAACTCGGTCTTTTCAATCATGGCGCGAGTAATTAAGTTTACTTATTTCTCCCTCGAATTTCGATTTCCAAGAAACACTACTACTGGAAAATATATGTATTTAATTATTGTTATTTAAGTGAGTAATTTTAAGTGCATGAGGCAGAAACTTGTAACATTGTAATACCTTCATTGGAAAATAATTTTATTAATAAATAAATAAATAAATAAATGTATCAATGAGCAATTTTATTAGCTTCAAATAATGGATTCGAAAGTACCAGCTTTTTAAAATTTAAATGTGTTTAATGACTGGTTTAAAATAACTTTTCGGAAAACTTATAATCTGTAATTCTCTATTCAGCTGAACTTTTATAATTCCTGCGGTTTTGAAGTAACTAAAAAACGATTTTTTAAATTTGAACTAAAGTTTTTCCACATTTTAGTGTTTATTTATGTCCGAGTGTCTTTCGATTTTTGGTGAAATTTGATATTT
>CM063510.1:117413123-117428123 GCA_032207245.1 Pardosa pseudoannulata
TTTTATTATATTTCAATACGGTTTTTTCTTCAAGATTTTTATAAGGTTTTTCAAAGGTTTTGTTTTCATATACGGTAATACATTTATTAAAATAACCTTTAGCAAGTAAACAGATTTAATATTTTTATTATATTATTTAACTAAATAAAATCAATATTTAACTTGATAAATATTTATTTAGGTATGTTGTGATATTAAAAATTAGAATAAGAAATTCTTTAAATTTGAAGTAACGCAGCTATGTATATAATGATATGAATATTAGTGTAGTTCCATAGTTTTTAAATTTGTAAATCATTTGCTTAGCTTAACATCGTAGTAAAAGATATTTTAAATTTAAGAATCTCAAAGAAGTTTTCTCTTTAGAATTTTAAAATACAAAATAAAATTCTGAGAAATATAACAAATAGTTAAAATCTGACCGCATCTTATATTTTAAATGTAAATTACTTATTTTGCTGTATAAATAGGTAAATTATTGAATACATAAACTGTGCCTTATTACTCTGAATATCAATTTCATTTTCTTTTATATGCAAATAGATGCAATATCCAATGGACCAAATTTCACATTTTATTTTACAAAGATATACAAATTTCATATTCCTAAGTCTTTTGCGTTTCATACAGCTTTAATAAAATACATTTTATTTCAAGTATAATATGCACGGTTTCCGCGCACCTGGAAAGTCAGGCAAAGTCAGGGAAAATCATGGATTTAGACAATGGATTAATTTTGTCATGGAAAATCTTGATTTTTCAAGTAAAATGAGTAAAAGTCATGGAAAGTCATGGATCTGCTAAACTACCGATTAAAAAATGCATTGAAATGTTTAATTCTATTTTCACTTGTCATTTGGCTGAAGTTACTGAGTTTGGTATTTATGTATTATCCTATTGACCCTATTGCCAAGTAAAATTTGTTTACCAAGGAAACTCAAAGCAAGAAAGCTTAATGGGTGGGTAAATGTATATTATTCTGGTTTTTTCTTAAATTGTAGATTAAAATTTTATTAATATAGTAATAATTATTTTTTAATAAAATTTAGTTAAGATTTTTGCACAAAATTTTAACTTTATCTCTAGGGATATTGTACATAAACATTATAGGGTTATCGTGTTTGGCAATTATTCATGGTCACCTGGATAATACCAAAGTACCCTGAATTCAAATTGGAAAATTTTGATTGAAAAATTGCTATATGATTAAACTTAGGTATGTAGATGCTACAACAATTTATTTTTATGTATGTGAGTTTATTAACACTTATAAAGTAAGTTTATAGTTTTTTCATGATAAAATTCCTGTAATTCCTCTAAAAGCATATATTTTATTTGTATGTACGTCAGAAGTTTTATTCATATATGCTTTAACGAAAGCTTTTTAAAGTCAGGGAAAATGATCTTCTAAAATCAGGGAAAGTTATGGATTTGAAAAATTTTATTTTGGCAGACACCCTGAATATTTTTACTTTCCTGTACCAAACATACACTATTTATATTTTAATGAACATTTTAGTATACCTGAATTGACTAGTTTCGTGTTTACATCTGTACCTGTGTACGAAAAATATTTAATTTTGAAACTTTAAATATCCATTTTCGCCAACCTTGAATGAATGTCTTGCTCTGATTTAATGTTTGCACAGACGTACGTACATAAGTATCGGAGCTGAAAAACGATAATTGAACAATGATTAACGCATAACTAGATAACTATTGGACGTAGAATAATAAACCTTTGTATTTAAAACTGTTGTAATATCTGATTAAGCACTTTTCTTTTCCATTGCAATCCATACTCTATGCAACGAAATATCTCAATATGATGGAAATTAATTCTTCCTGTCACGGCTGTACTTGAGCTCTAATCATTCCTGAATTAATATATATACTATTCATTATTGAAAACACTTTTTCTAACTGTTACATTAATATTTCATAAATTTTTTATGCATTAATATTTTTGTAATTGTGTAGCTGCCTACTTTTTTAAAAAAATTGAAAGACATACCTCACGTGTAATTAAAGAAGTGGAAAGGAAATGTTAAAAAAAAGTGTATAATTTAACAGAAGTACAGGAAAGTCATGAGGTGATCATTTATATACATGAAGGACTTGAAAAAGCAATACTATTTTTTTAATATAATTAAATCCTGCGAAAAAAGCGCTCCGAACCTAGATAGCAAATGTAGTTTGCAGCAAGCATGCAGTCGTCTTGCTTTGCAAGCCTGCAATCATGCAGTAAGTTCAGCTTGACAAGTCTGAAGGTTTAAAACAAGACTGCAGCAAGTCTAAGAATTTTCACTTCCTTCAATGTTGTCGTGACAAGGTTGTCACAATTTTGCAGCAAAAGAGCGTTACAAAGGAGCGGTTACTTTATGTACCATCTAACTTGCAAAAATTTTACTGCAAGTTTGTTGTGTTAAATTTGTCAAAACAAAAAAAATCAAATTGCTGCTAGTATGCATGGTACCTGGGAAATTACTGTATAGGAAGTAATTTCACTCTCTGTATTTCAGTTTATAGTACACAAATAGTATTACTGGAATATGGTTACTTGAACTGTATAATAAACTTTGATCAAAATCGTAGGCTCGCAATGTCAGGCACATGAATTTTCTGTGTACATAGTTTCATACTTTATGAAACCTATCCCTGTCTTCAAAAAGTCCTAATTTTTATGGAATTAATAGCTCCTATTAGGAGAGGTTACACATATACACGCACATATATTCTCGGTTGCCTTGTAGGGGGTGTAAAGGCCTGCCTTAACCACGTGCCTTCCTTACAAAGACTTTGTTTCTCAAAAGAGGTTGTGAAAGGGACTTCGCTTATGTGGAGACAAAGATGTTGTTTTCCCCGGCACCACTTTTGTGTCCTACAGTAGCGAAACAACACTGCAGACTGTCGGGAGCCCAGACTGGAACCAGAAAGTCGGAACCACAAGTTTTCAAAGGGAGTGCCGACACGAAATTCCACAGACTCCTGGGTTTGCGGCCGGTGATTGTCTAGCCAAGCCAATCCAGTTGGTTGAAGGTGAGATCATCGCAAGAGGATCCAATGATGAAATTGTGGGTGAGGCCCCCTCTCTTAGAGGACCCTCCCCTAAAAAATAGAAGAGATGAGTTTAAGAAGTAGAGTTAGCTAGCAATCAGCTAATTCGAAGGTCGTCTTGACCAGTCTCTCCATCGGAGAGTTTTCTTAGCGAAAATCCCACCTTGGGATAAATCTCTTTCTGAGATTGTTAACGATACCCTGTGCCTTGGGTTTTCTTTTAATTCGATCCTCTTCAGGATTGATCGTATATTCCTCCTAGGAATTCTAACTTTGTTTTTATCTTCTTCGAAGATACCAATTGCTACTTCAAATTCCCTCGTATAATTGATTATACTGTCTACATAATTACTTCCGATAACTATTACGAAGCTACCGAATTGCTTTCTTCCGTCGGCTATTGAACATTTTGACAGCGTACTTAAGTGTACGTCTCAAGTGAGGCCTACGTCTATTGTTTCACATACTTGTGAACTGTAATTGGATTGTGTGTCTATAGAAATGTGCATATAGCTGCAAGGTGTAAATAAATCATTTTATCAAGAGACACCTGCATATTCATTGTGTCACCTTAAACAGGGACCGGATACGTTACAAGGGACAAGCCTAATGCATCCCCAGATTCCCTTTTCCTGTACTATGCATTAAAAAATTTTTAATTAACTATGTCATTTTAAACACAATGTACTAGAAAATAAAGTTATTTTTGTGCAAAAATCATTTTACATCTTTTACACTATATTTATTTTCCCAACAGGAAATCAAATTTTGTAACTAAATTTGTCTCCAAATTTGACGATTGGTGATATGTTTGATGATATAATTTGCACCTACCTTTCCTAGTATATATATATATATATATATATATATATATATATATATATATATATATATATATATATATATATATATATATATATATATATATATATATATATATATATATAAATATATAAATATATATATATATATATATATAAATATATATATAAAAGTATATAAATATATATATATATATATATATAATATATATATATATATATATATATATATATATATATATATATGTGTGTGTGTGTGTGTGTGTGTGTGTGTGTGTGTGTTTGTGTGTGCATGTATGTATAGTAACTTAGGGAGAGAGATTTAATATTAACTAACTATAACTTATTACAGGCCGAAAGGGAAGGACCCAAAATGTCCGTTGAATTAGTCCTGCATTACATCGCTTCCATACATATACTGCACAAGTCTATTTTGTATTTATAATGAACCGCTGCCATTCATGAAAACGAGAATGAGTTTTGCAAGATCCCCAAGAGCTAAAACAGATTCCGTTTTAATTCTAGTAATTATTTTTAATTAGAAGACGGGCGGAAAATGCCACCATTATATTATGATTTCTACAAAGTAATTTCCGAACGAGATTGGAACGGAGTAATTGCTTAAAGCAAAAACAGAGATGCAGGAAACAGTAATCTCTTTACTCTATACGTCAAGATAAAGGAATAAAAGAGGTGTTTGTATTCCTTTTTCCTACAAGCATTTAAATATAAAATACTTTTTCTTTACATGGAGGTTATATGTGAAAAAAAAGCAACACAATGGATGGGAGAAAATGGTATGAAAGTCTGTAATGAAAACAATTGAAAATTAAATTATTATAAGTTTTGATGTATAACTCATTGAGTCGAGAGTATTTGAAAATGTGATTTGTTTTTATGAGGGTAATACATGTAATAGGAAGTTAAATATAGGCATGAAGCATGTATCCTCGTAATTTAGAAGCAGGGATCAAGCAAATACCCCCAGGGTTGACCTGCCAACCTACAGGTGCATCTTGAGAACTTGGAGGACAATGTGGCCACGAACATTTTTAATGTGTTCCCCGTTTTACGTGTTCACAATCACGATTAACGAACATTTTAAGCTGCGGACCTTATGCCAACTCGAGCCCTGGACTCTTAACTCTCCAGTTCCGAGATTGTTGTTTTTACCAGCTCAGCTACTGCTGCTTATATTATTAATTAAAGTACCTATTATTTTGATAAAGTAATTCTTTTACAATTTACTGCTTTAATTTCTTTCTATTGGAAAATTATCTTTATTTCAAAATTGGAATAATGTTTCTTTTAATTTTAATTTTTATTGTTAACTATTACACATATATGTTAATTTGAAGGAAAATATATGAAAAGTAACTTGTTAGTATAATTTTATATGAGACCAGAATATTTTTCCTTTACCTTTGATGTATCCATTTCTAATTTACGGTCAGCTTTTGATCCATATGCGATTTCTACTTTTATGAAGTACAGACCTGGAAGAGAAAATTTATTTACCGTCTTATCATAACTCAATAAAACAGTGCGTTAGTCATCTATAAAGATATTGGTTTGATGATTAGAAAGATAGGAGTCAATTAGTTAGAATATCATTTAAAGATATTAAATAAGTTCTGTAAAAGCTATTTAATGCATCAGGGTTTAGAAAATATACTTTTCTTTTTAAATATAAGATAACATCTGCAACAAATATATAAAGATATATTTGTATTTCTTTCCAAGCAATTTCTTTTTAAATATAAATTTATTATTTAAAAATATTTCTGTATGTAATATACAAGAGAGAAATAATAAAAAAAAGGAAACCAAAATTGATCTATAAATTAATAACCTTTGAAAGTAATAAATAATATAGAAATAAAACATTGAATACTTTAAAAGGTTTTAAAGGATTAAAAAAAAAAGCTGAGATAGTTGAAAATTAATAGATTTTAAACCGTGGACTTTCTTTATTTTTTGCTTGCTTAGAGTTATAATGCTATTTAATAATGAAAAGTGAAAGGTAATTAGAGCTATAAACTAGAATTTTCTCTAACTTCATACTCATATTTATTGTTACTTTTATTTATAAAGTATAACTACTTTTATTTGAATTGTTTAGTTTGGTTTAGAGTGTACGTTGTACTTTTTGCTATTGAAACTATTTGAAGGATTGGGACGAAATGTCAATAAAGATTTACTATTTCGTTGCAAAATAACTTATACACACAGATATCTCTATGTTTTTAGTTGTTCATACCCAGAGATCAAGAGATCTAAGTTTCACTCATGTAATTCGTATTTCTTTTAGTTTTGAGAGGCTTGTGTGTGACTAACACAGTAAATATGCGTTTTGAAAGTATAAGTATTTTTTATCTGTATAACGTTCAATGAACATCACGGCCGAACGATGGCCGATTGGTTAGGGTGTTGGTCTTCGGTACCGGAGTTCGTGGGTTCGAATCCCACAGTGGCATGGATGTTCGTAGCCGTTCGGAATCGGCTTTAAGCTGTAGGTCCCGGTCTCATTAGCCCTCGTGTTGCAAAAAGTAGACCGTAGCACTCCAAACCAAACCAAACCAAACCAATGAACTTCTCGTGTACAAAAAGCTAAAAAAAACAGTTAGGAAAAAAACATTTAGGAAGAGGGGCTACTGTACCATATAAAATTAAAGAATGCTTTTAATAAGCCAAATAACAAATTAACAATTAAAGAGAGGTTAATTATATTTTTTTAATTTGTTTATTTTACGTAAAATTATGTTTTACACTATTGTTGCTTTTCCCATATGCCAACAATTACTATCAGTTGGATAGCAAAAGGATTTCAAGCCCGGTTCACTAACGTCCCCCACCTACCCTAAATAAAGTCGTAACACATTTCTAAAGTCTTTTTTTTTCGGGAAATTGATAATTAGATGGAGCAAGTGCTGAGCAAAGTAATCCTGTGCTGAACAGAGTAGTGCTGAACAGAGAAAAAACTTAGTGTGTTTCTGTGGATTAGCGTGTGTAGGCATCCATAAAGTCACAAATAGAATGCGATTAAACGCCGACATGTTTCACAGTTGCGTACGAGCTGCCTTATAGCAGGTCTCTCGAACCTTTGAAAGAATCGTCTGTGTTCAACTGCTTTCTATTTTGATTTAAATTAAGTTGGCTTTGCATATATTTCTTTGGCGTTAATTTTCTTTATCTTGCAGTATTCTGGATTCAATCTTAGTACAGAAATCCAAAGAATCTATGTCCAATGCAGCCTAATAAAATCTCAGTTGAAACCGTAAAGTTCGAATGGAACAAAATTTCCGGTAGTGGGAAACAGACATTACCTGCAGAGAGAAGGGTATGGTTAGGTTTTAAGTGTTAGGATCTACTTTTTATGCAAAATAAGGGTTAATTAAGGTCCGCTTTAGCCTTAGTCCGCTACTGAGCACTAGGGTCTACTTTTTTGTAACACTAGAGCTAATGGCACCGGTACCTACTGACAATAAGTATTAAGCTGTAGTTCTAGGTCTGATTAGAATGTTGTGTTAGAAAGTCCAAGGTTTAAAATCTATTAATTTTCAACTAGCTCCGCTTTTTTTAATCCTTTAAAACCTTTTATTAATGTATTCAATGTTTTATTTCTGTATTATTTATTGCTTTCAAAGGTTATTAATTTATAGATCAATTTTGGTTTCCTTTTTTTTATTATTTCTCTCTTGTATATTACATACAGAAATCTCTTCTTAATTTTAAATTTTAAAATACTTCTAATATTCTGTTTACTGAATAAAACAGATATTTTATTTTGACTTGATTTCAAAATTTTCTAGAACTACAGCTTAATATTTATTGTCAGTAGGTACCGGTGCTATTAGCTCTAGTGTTACAAAAATTAGACCCTAGCGCTCAGTAGCGGACTAAGGCTAAAGCGGGCCCTAGGCAACATTGTAATTCTTGACCTATTTTTCAGTCATGACTCATACATTGCATTTGGTAGTTTGGTTTTAAAGCATATAATATGTAATTCTATTTAAATATCGGATTCCAAGAAAAAAAAGGCAAAAATAATACACATGTACAAAAATTAAATAAACATAATTAATTAAAACAAACAAACATAAACACAATTAATTAAAACAAACAATAATACTTAAACAAATATACCCCGATTGATTAGCTATATTTTCTTACTTTTAATTCTGAAAACTCGCCAATTAATTTGTCATAATTAATCGAATTATTTAATAACTCTTTTTCTATATAAAGTAATGATAAACTATTTAATTTTTGTTGGCCTAATGTGGATCTTAATTTTTTTTTTATTCTAGCCATTACTGAGAATGATCTCTCACCGCTTGCATTGCTTATTGGAAGGGTTAAATAAATTCTCAGAATTATGTTTAAATTAGGGAATGTTATTATAATATTATTTTCCTGAATAAATGACCACATGTGTACAGGCGAAATAATATTTTCTTTACTTATAAAAGTCTTAAATTGTAAAACTTTATTTTTCATTTCTGCTAGGTTTAAATCTTGTTTATAACATTTTAATTCCTCTATTCAAGAGCCACTAACATAACTATCATGAAAAATTGTTTTGAATTTATTGTTAATAGTTTTGATAAGTGCGAGGTTCGATCGTATTTACACACATCGACACTCGCGCGCATGGATACGTAAGCACGGGAAAGTTTGTCCACCTTTGTTGACTTTATCAATCAACGATTCGACATAAGTCGGATGTGTTTCAGCAATAATTATGAATATCACGTTTTTCTGATAAATAAAAATTAAAATTAAAAACCTAATTTTCGGACCCCAAAAATTACGGGAACTAGGCACGTGCCTATTTTGTTACCGTAAGGATCTACTGTAAGGAGGAGTCGTGGTATCTCAGTCGGCAAGGCAACGATATCGTAATTGAGAGGTTGCGGCTTCGGAGCCGGAGCTAGCTTAAGATCCTAAATGTTTTCGCTAAAGGTGACTGGGGCATGTTCGTGATTACAATGTCCTCCAAGTTCTCAATCAATACCTCTGGGGGTGGGAGTCCAACCTTATGGATCTTCTGCTTGGTCCCTGCTTCAATCTTATGAGGACCCACTCTAGCATAAGTCGTCCTTTCACCCTTGATGTATTCGTTAAAACGAAAGGCGCACTCCTTTGCCTTAATGCGAGTATCCCCCGGCTCAATCGTGCTTGGTTTCACTAAGTATCATAACTCAACAACAACACATGGTATTGAAATCAAAAGAATCTGAGTCCAATGCAGCCTAATAAACTCCCAGTCGAAATCTTAAAGTTCGAATGGAACAAAATTTCCGGTAGTGAGAAACAGTCATTACTACAGAGAATAAGATATGGTTTGGTTTTAAAGTGTTAGGTTATGCTTTTCACATGCAAAATAAAGGTAAATCAGATATAAAACTACTAATTAACACTTATTATTAATAGGGTTCGGTCTAATTAGATCTCGTGTTACAAAAAATGGACCGTAGCGCTCCAAACCAAACTAAACCAACAATTATTATTATGAAACAATATAGCTAGACGCAATATTCAACCCACAAACTACAGTAAGGAACAGCCTCGGTAGCTCAAGCGGCAAAGGCAACGATCTCGTAACTGAAAGGTTGCTGCTTAGGAGCCCGAGCTAGCTTAAGATCATAACGGTTTTCGCTAAAGGTGACTGGGGCACGTTCGTGATTACAATGTCCTCCAAGTTCTCAATCAATACCTCTGGGGGTGGGAGTCCAACCTTATGGGTCTTCTGCTTGGTCCCTGCTTCAAACATATGAGAACCCACTCCAGCATAAGTCGTACTTTCACCCTTGAGGTGCTCGTTATAACGAAAGGCGCACTCCTTTGCCTTAATACAAGTATCCTCCGGCTCAATCATGCTTGGTTTCACTAAGTATCATAACTCAACAACAACACATGGTATTGAAATCAAAAGAATCTGAGTCCAATGCAGCCTAATAAACTCCCAGTCGAAATCTTAAAGCTCGAATGGAACAAAATTTCCGGTAATGGGAAACAGTCATTACCTACAGAGAAAAAGATATGGTTTGGTTTTAAAGTGTTAGGATATGCTTTTCACATGCAAAATAAAGGTAAATCAGATATAAAACTACTAATTAACACTTATTATTAATAGGGTTCGGTCTAATTAGATCTCGTGTTACAAAAAATGGACCCTAGCGCTCACAAACCAAACTAAACCAATAATTATTATTATGAACAGCAGAAAATATCTATGCCAGACTCAAGATTCAACCCACGAACTACAGTAAGGAACAGCCTCGGTAGCTCAAGCGGCAAAGGCAACGATCTCGTAACTGAAAGGTTGCTGCTTAGGAGCCCGAGCTAGCTTAAGATCATAACGGTTTTCGATAAAGGTGACTGGGGCACGTTCGTGATTACAATGTCCTCCAAGTTCTCAATCAATACCTTTGGGGGTGGCAGTTCAACCTTATGGGTCTTCAGCTTGGTCCCTGCTTCAAAATTATGAGGACCCACTCTAGCATAAGTCGTACTTTCACACTTGTGTGCTCGTTGAAACGAAAAGCACACCCCTTTGCCTTAATACGACTATCGTCCTACTCAATCGTGCTTGGTTTCACTAAGTATCATAACTCAACAACAACACATGGTATTGAAATCAAAAGAATCTGAGTCCAATGCAGCCTAATAAACTCCCAGTCGAAATCTTAAAGTTCGAATGGAACAAAATTTCCGGTAGTGAGAAACAGTCATTACCTACAGAGAAAAAGATAGGGTTTGGTTTTAAAGTGTTAGGATATGCTTTTCATATGCAAAATAAAGGTTAATCAGACATAGAACTACTACTTAACACTTATTATTTGTAGGTTCCGGTCTAATTAGCTCTCGTTACAAAAAATGGACCCTAGCTCTGAAAAACAAACTAAACCAACAATTAATATTATGAACAGCAGAAAATATCAATGGCAGACACAAGATTCAAGCCACAAACTAAGGCAAGGAGCAGCCTCGGTAGCTCAAGTGGCAAAGGCAACGACCCCGTAGCTGAGATGTTGCGGGATCGGAACCCGAGCTCGCCTAAGTTCCGCCATTTTCGGTAAAGGTGACTGGGGAAAGTAAAATATGTTCGTGGTCACAATGTCCTCCAAGTTCTCAATCAATACCTCTGGGAGTAGCAGTCCAAGCTTATGGGTCTTCTGTTTGGTTCCTGCTTCAAAATTATGAAGACCCACTTGAACGTAAGTCGTACTTTTTACCCTTGAGTTGCTCGTTGGAACGAATTGTGCTTAGTTTGATCAAGTGGCATAAGACAACAACAACAACTAACATTTATGTCTTTCCTTTATTTCATGAATGAGGGTAATAAAACAAAACTGCTAATTTCTATGTATTAATATGTTTGCGGTCAATACTTCTGGGAGTGGCAGGCCATGTTTATGGGTCTTCTACTTTGCCCCTGATTACAAATTATGAGGACCCACTTGAGCTTAAGTCGTACTTTCACCCTAGCTGTGCTCGTTAACCCTTTAGCGGAGTGTGGTTTCCCAGAGAAACCTCCTGTTATACATTTTGTTCTCTCTATTTTTTTTAATATGAATGACTTTTTATGTTTTTGACATTTAAAAATTTCGACAAGTGATAGTACTACACTTAATTTATTTTTTTCTTTTGAAATATATGTATTTAAATTTGATGTACCTGGAAAGTTAGTTATTCGATTTTTTTCTCCTATGACCTCAAATAAAAATATCTATTCAAACTTATATATTATATTCAACACTTATAAGTCGTTAAACTAGTTATTTATTATACTTTTTAAGAACACTTATTTATTGTTCTTCCAATATAATTAAAATTTTAAAAAGTATTATGTTCACGCTCTACAAGGGGGTGGGTTTGTCAGTGAACCCCTATCAATCCCTTCTACAATATTCTCAAACCTAAGAATTGTAAAGAAAAATTTTAATACATTTTGCATTTATAAGGTTCATACGTAATATTTATAAACTAATTTAATTAAATTCCAAAGAGCTTATATAGGTGATCTTTAAAGGATTAAAACGAAAAACAGTTCAATTTGAACAATTGCATAAAACAACAACAACTACGGTAAGGAAGAACAGCGTCCTGCTTATTTGACCAGCGATCGACACAGAGAAATTGAAGGTAATGGTATATTAATATCAAATTCTGTTAAAATATCTATACACATTTCGAATAAAATAAAACAAAAGATCTGAATTTCTCTTCGATTTGAGCTTCTTTATCAAAACTTATAGACTCCTAGACTTATATGAAAATAATTTATTGTTAATACCGGTGGTAAAAGTTTCATGGCAACAAAAAATAATCGATGATTAAATTTAAAATTATCACGTATGTACCTAATTTATTATTTAAGCGATATATAAAAGAAAATCATTTACGTAATATCTAAGTTCAGTTATAAAAGATATTAAAATAGTGTAGACGATATTTAAATAGTTTAAAATATGAAATGATTAAATGAGATGTTTAAAGGAATGACATCACAATGCTAGAAAAGGTTGTTATTTTTACCTCTTTATTAAGTGATAAATGGATAAATTTAATCGCCTGCTTTTATACATTTTTTAAACAATGCATGATTTACGAAATACACTAAATATATGTATAATCAGAAAAAATATAAAAATCATCATTTTTGTGTTATGTATGATATATGCAAAGTAACATTAAAGGACAGATTGAATTTTATCACATTTATTGCTGTTCAACAAGTTAAGATTTTACTTTTAAAGTGAATTATAAGTTATTATTTGACCTGTGAATCACTAGCGGAGTGAATGCTTTGATTTATTTTTCTTTGCACCTTTGGGGCTGACACTTTCAATTACTTTTTCCCTGTTTCTTAAAGTGCATGTCACGCATATTTATATTTTCTCGTCAAAAGTTATTATAAAGTAAAATTGCACCGTTACTCAGAAATAAAATATGAAAAATATTTAAAAGTTGAATAAAATAGAAATCTGTATGTCCTGAATTTCAATAGATTTAGAAAATGTGAAAATAAATATTTTTCGTTACTCTAAAAAAAATTTTCAGTTACTCAAAATTTAATATGACGCGAATTCAATTTTCACTTTTTTCTTTTTAAGGCTTTCAACAGTTTTGATGGGATTCTCATGAATAATAGAAATTGGGGAAAAAAATTAGAGTAAATAAATAAGTAAAATGATTTTTCTTTATGACTGAAATTCAATTCTCGTGAAAAAAAAATTTCACCCCGAACAACCGAATTCGTTACGAAAATAGCTTGTTTAAATTTTGTTTGTTCTAAGGTAAATTTATGGCTTAAACGACTTGTTACAAAAAAGAATGCATTCTTATTCAATACAATTTAGAATGGTAAGACATTTAATCTCCCAGGATCTATATGGTGGGGAATGTAAAAATATAAATTGCTACAGGAACATGTTGCTTGCAGGAAATTACAAAATAAATGCTGTGAAATAATAAATGCTGTGAATTATTAGAGTAAAATTATTTTTTTCTGCTTACTGCTTTGTTAAACTTACGTGTTTTAAATATTTTTATTAGAGTACATTCTAAAATTTAGTATTAGTATTGGGACTAACAAAGGCAATGAATGGTGAATATTTGAATTTTGAATAATAACTTATTTCTTTATTGCCAATTTGAATATTTAACTTTTTATTCATGACATTTTTCATTTTTAAGCTGTTAAACTATTAATAATTCTTTTCAGTTTTATACTGTTACTTGATATTTCCTTCGTTTTATTGATGACATCTTAGACTTTTATCCAGTTAAGCTATAAATATTTTATATATTTGCTGTATCTTGTACATTTCTTACATTTTTCATTAATGTTAAATCATATACTATATATACTATAATATACTATATACCCAAGCTTCGATACAGCTTTATGTGATTTTGATTTTGATTTATATTTTTATGTTGGTATTCTCTTGTTTAATTAATTCACTCTTTTCAGAAATTGTGATATTAACTGAAGACCTTTTAGAAGAATTTAAAAAAGGTTTCTGTTTATGGCATTTTCATTTATGATTGGTATGTAAATTTTTCGTAGCAATGAAAATAAAGTTATATAAATTTTATAAAAAAAGTTTTCTCTTTGCCACAACATCTTACATAGTTTTTCTCTTAGCGAATTCCATAATTTCTCCTCTCTACGCCAACTTTTCTTTCCATTGTACTCAATTGAGCTACAATTTAACATTTAGCTAAGAAACCGCTATATTTGAGAACTTACTTAATAAAGAAGTTATACTGAACTTTAAATGAATAAATACATTTTTCTCTTACCCAACCATTCCTTTTTAAATGTTCCTTACACTTAATAGTTAAACTATTCCATCTATTAATATTTTATACTTAACTTTGCTGTGCAATGATCTCGAAATATTATATATTTTTGATAATAAATCTGTTTGCAGGACAAGGGAAAATTGACGAAGTTAAAATTTTTTAACTTATTAATAGTTAATTTTGTTTAAATGTAGCAATATTCTCTGTTTAAATTTCTCGTATAATTCCTGTCACTGATAGCTCACTGTTAGAAATTATTGAGGCTAATGATACTATCATTTGCTAATAGATATTAAATGTGCTAATCGATGTTAAATGATGCTAAAGAGTCGTCATTCAGATCATGGTTAAAAGTACACGAAATTTAAAACCTAGGTTGTTGGCTATATTGGCGTTTTATTTATACTGTCTTAGGTCAAATGAAATAAAAAGATGAAAAGAAAATTAAATCTTTTTTATTCTCTTTTATTTAAAAAAATATCGTCCATGGCTTGAACTTTATGAAAATTTAGAGAAAAAACTTTCGTTAGTTTAGATAAGGTATGCCTCTACGAATTAGATTTTTGTTTTTTAGACTACATTACACTGATTTACATTTTAACTTTAACCAGTTAAGAAACAAAAAAGGGTTTAATCTTTGAAACTGCGCAACTTTAAAATTTTAGCGAAAGTAAGGATGCATATATATAGGAGGGTAACTTTGAAAATCTGTAGAGTGGAGCAGATGTAATATGCTATGTTTCCTTAGATATGTAAATATGAAATCTTTTGTGAACATGCAGAATAATTTGTGGCAGCAGTA
>CM063510.1:117433123-117442623 GCA_032207245.1 Pardosa pseudoannulata
ACATATAGCCAGTGTATATTACTCAAAAATATTTTACACATACAATGAAGCTCCATATGTCATTAAACACTTTTGAATTTTTAAAAACTTTAGACATTCTTATAAATGTAGAAATAATTCATCTTGTATCTATTTTGTATTTTAGTGAATTATTTCTTCACAGTTATAGCTAGTGTATACTACTTAAAAATTATTTATACATACACAATGAAGCTCGATTTACGTCATTAAATGGTTTTGTATTTTTAAAAACTTTAGGAATTCTTATAAATGTAGAAATAATTAATTTTGTATCCATTTTGTATGATTGTGAATTATTTCTCCTAAGATACAGCTAGTGTATATTACTCAAAAATTATTTATGCATACATAATGAAGCTCCATCTATATTTTATTAAACGCTTTTTTATTTTTAAAAATTTTAGAAATTTTTATAAATGTAGAAACAATTCATTTTGTATCTATTTTGTATGGTATTGAATTATTTATCAACATATATAGCTAGTTTATGTTACTCCAAAATATTTTATAAGTATACAATGAAGCTCTATATGTTATTAAACTCTTTTGTATTTTTAAAATCTTTAGAAATTTTTATAAATGTAGAAATAATTCATTTTGTATCTACTTTGTATGGTAGGGAATTATTTATCCACAGGTATATATCATGTATATTACTCAAAAATAATTTATACATTCACAATGAAGCTCCATCCACATGTCTTTAAACGCTTTTGTATTTTTAAAAACTTTAGAAATTAGAAATTAAAATTACAAAATAAATAAATAAATAAATTATTGAGACAACTGAAACGTTTTGAGCCAAGTAACAGTAGATAAAATAAAAATACTGCAAATTGTAATCAGTAGTCGAACACTTTTTTGGATTTGAAGTTGTTCGAAGATTCAGTGTTCATGTGTTACTTTTTTGAAAGGGTATCGATCCCTGTCCCTTTTCTAAGTGTGATGTGCTCTTTCCCTATTTTAAGTGCCCATATCCAAATACATTTACATTGTCCCCTGTATTTTATCATAGAAGTTTAGCATAAATCTTTATAACATATAATATATCGTTGCTGACAAATAATCCCTCCACGAGGAATAGAAAGTGCCCTTTCAGTTAACTAAGATTGTCTTTTTTGTTAATACTTTGACTGCCATTCATTTATGTGAAAGTGATATTTCCGTTGAAGACATGATATGATATTGAGGACACAAATGGCTATCAAAGATGTTATCAGTTACATGAAAACGTATTTTTTGATGTTTAAATATGTGTTAGGTATACGTGGTTTGCGAAATTGGTATATACGATTTTATACTAAGTTTGAAAAATTAAATATTAAATAACAAAAAAAATATATATAAATAGAGAGAGTTTGTTTTAAAATATTGGTTTTGAAATATTGTTTTTATATATAGTTTTATGTTGAAAAAATACAAATTACACAAAAAAAGTTTGGGTTGTGAAATTTGCAATTTTGTTGGCAGTCAAAGTGTAAATGTACACAGCATTTTCTAAAATTATATGAACATGAACCGTAACGTCGTGTTGGTAGAGTAGAAGACATGAAAGGAGTATTGAGGACACAAAATGGTTATCGCACTAGAGAATTATTACAGTTAAACTTTTTTAGTTTAAATAAAATATTTAAAATTCTTATAACACTAATCATTTTACTAAATCATCAAAAATTGAAATTAAAAATAAAAAAAAAAATAAATAAAAGTCATTATGACACAAGACATTCAATTTGGTAAAGTATCACTCAATAGTATGATTTTATTTTATTTGATTTTTATTAAAGGCAGGAAAATAGTGTTAAATTACGAACTAAGAGTAATAAGGTAATCGAAATAAAATTAAAAAATGATAATTTAGTGGAGTAAGTAGAGTGTCACTTGCAAGAAAAAAACAGATGCTCAACGCCAGCTTTAATAATGCTAACCTCAGAAGGTAAAGCCAAGATGAATTTGTAAGTCGAGTTCTGATTTTGAATGAATTTCATCAAGAATTTCTCCAAGAAAAATCTAGAAACTGTGATATATTATTTTTCAAAAAGCTGCCGTGATTTCAAAATTCTCATGCAGCTTACCAGTCGGAAATGCTAAACTAGGTAACTGAGAATCTAAAATGGAGGTTAAGATTATTTCAAAATTCATATTACTTTTTATATTATATTGTATATATGTCATAAATCATGTAGTAAAATACTGGAGAAGTGTGTATTTAAAATTTATATTATCGTGTACGATATATCGCAAAAAAATTGCAATTAACCAGCTCTAAAAAAACTTGCAGAGCGTGGTCATGTTTACAATGTTCTTTCAGTTGAATTTCAAAGGGGTATGTGCGGCGTTAGCTCCAACGATTCGAAGGTACAATTTTGATCTAGTAAGTTTAACCTCCTATCATCTATTAATTAATCAAGTGCGGATTTATTCCCTTTTTCTTTTATATGCTTGTTTGTTTGTGTAAATAAAATACATGAAAAAGACTCCAAATACACACGCCAACAAGTTTGAATTTCCTAAAATCATTACAAAAGTTGATGTAGCTTTGTTTTTCAAAATATTCTAAAATGTGTAGAAATGAATAATTAGGTAGAATTTTTTTAAATACTTAATGTGATGAATCACTCAAAAAATAACTTAATTTAATTACAAAATTAATTTAGAAAAAAGCTAGTTGTCCTAAAAGGATCTTAAATACATTTTAACGAAATAAAATAGGCATCTCAATACGTTTCGAGTTTTACAATAAAAGCATTATGTTTATACAGTTATAAACCATTTTTCATCCAACTATAAAATAATCTCTGAGAAATGCATGTTACGATAAAATTTATCATTCTAATAAAAAACAGAGGAATTAACAGAGGAAACGTCAAAACTATTCCTTTAAAATAATGAACTTACGTTGGTATTTCTAATTAGACATTTGTGCAACAAATAACAAACCTCCTTAAATATTTGAAACGAAGCTGTCATCTACATTCGGGAATTCGTTTACTCAGAACTTGATTAAATCCCTCAATATTTTAAACGCTCGGAAACGAGTTTTGCATTTGCCGTCTTCGTTATATTTTGATCCAAATCTTGTAATGTGAATTCAAAAAGACAGATTATTTAAAATATTGTAAGATTACATTTAGTCAGAAAATTGTGCAATCTTGCATGGGAGATAGTTTGCTCTTTATTAATAATTATATATATATATATATATATATATATATATATATATATATATATATATATATATATATATATATATATATATATATATATATATATATACATGTTACAGATTAAGTTAACATATATATGGTAACTTAATCTGTGGTTTACAAGAGTTCTACTTTAATAATAAATGCTGTTTAAAAAACATCATGTATTATTAAAATGGTGCTATCTTCTTGATTATATTTGTCAAAAATTCAATTTTTGCAAAATACAAGCAACGTAAAGCATACTTACCATGTTCCGTTATATAAGTGTTACGTCAAATAGCTATCTCTTTCTTGATTAACTTGTTTTAAAATATGTTCCTGGTAAAAATTCGAATGTGTTGTAATTTCTTTGCAAAATACAAGCAACGTAAAGCATACTTACCATGTTCCGTTATATAAGTGTTACGTCAAATAGCTATACAACACAATCTTTCTTAATGATATATTAAATTGTTTAAATATGTTCCTGGTAAGATACTAGATAAAACAGATGTGTTGTATTTCTTTATATTTCCAAGCTCTATAAACATCAAGCAACTAAATGCATACTTACCAGGTTCCGTTATATAATTGTTAAGTCAAATAACTATGCAACACAATCTTTCTTAATGATATATTAACTTGTTTAAATATGTTCCTGGTAAGATACTAGATAAAACAGATGTGTTGTATTTCTTTATATTTCCAATCTGTATAAACATCAAGCAACTAAATGAATACTTACCATATTCTGTTATATAATTGTTTCGGCAAATAGCTATACAACACAATATTTCTTAATAATATATTGACTTGTTTTAAATATATTTCTTTTAAGAAAATGGATAAAACAGATGTGCTGTATTTCTTTATATTTCCAAGCTCTATAAACATCAAGCAACTAAATGAATACTTACCATATTTTGTTATATAATTGTTTCGGCAAATATCTATACAACACAATATTTCTTAATAATATATTGACTTGTTTTAAATATATTCTTTTTAAGAAAATAGATAAAACAGATGTGTTGTATTTCTTTATATTTCTAAGCTCTATAAATATCAAGCAACTTAAAGCATATATACCATGTTCCGTTATATAATTGTTACGGCAAATAGCTATGCAACATAATCTTTCTAATGATATATTAACTTGTTTTAAATATGTTCCTGGTAAGAAAATGGATAAAACAGATGTGTTGTATTTCTTTATATTTCCAAGCTCTATAAACATCAAGCAACTAAATACATACTTACCATGTCCCGTTATATAACTGATACGACAAATAGCTATACAACACAATCTTTCTTAATGATATATTAATTTGTTTTAAATATGTTTCTGGTAAGAAAATGGATAAAACAGATGTGTTGTATTTCTTTATATTTCCAAGCTCTATAAACATCAAGCAACTTAAAGCATACTTACCATGTTCCGTTATAAAATAGCTATACAACACAATCTTTCTTAATGATATATTAACTTGTTTTAAATATGTTCCTGGTAAGAAAATGGATAAAACAGATGTGTTGTATTTCTTTATATTTCCAAGCTCTATCAACATTAAGCAACTAAATGCATACATACCATGTTCAGTTATAAAATTGTTCCGACAAATAGCTATGAAACTTAATTTTTCTTAATGATATATTAACTTCTTTTAAATAAGTTGTTGGTAACAAATTGGATAAAACAGACGTGTTGTATTTTTTTATATTTCCAAGCTCTATCAACATCAAGCAACTTAAAGCATACTTACCATGTTCCGTTATATAATAATTAGGACAAATAGCTATGCAACACAATCTTTCTTAAAGATATATTAACTTGTTTTGATATATTCCTGGTAAGAAAATGGATAAAACAATTGTGCTGTATTTCTTTATATTTCCAAGCTCTATAAACTTAAAGACACGTAAAGCATACTTACTATGTTCCTTTATATAACTGTTACGACAAATAGCTATACAACACAATCTTCCTTAATGATATATTAATTTATTTCAAATATGTGTTCCCAATGGTTGCCATTTTATTAAAACCTAATATAATATAATATAAAATAATTATTTTAAACGCTTCAATATGTAAAGATTTATATTAAATAAAACATTGTTGCACAGTTATTTTTCTAATAAAAAGTATTCTACAAATTCGAATAAAAACACCAATAAAAATATAATAATTTCCTTCCATGTTGGGAATCCAGCTTATACAGACATAAAGCCCCTTCAGCACAAACGTTTTTTAAATTTAAAATGCATATTAAATTGTACAGTAAAGAATTAAATAATAATGAACAACATATAAAGTAAGAAAATACACATTTAAAAAATATTTTTGTTATTCATAATGCCATAAAAAGTATGTTAATTTTCAATTTATTTAGATTAAAAACACAACAAGTTAATTATTTAATATTGAAAATAATGAATGTACATTCTTTATTTTTACACAAAGATATTTAAAAATATTCATCAGCAATTTAAATTACATTTTTATTTTGAATCTGAATACTGACTTTATTATAAATTACTGTAGGCAGATCTCCGCTTGGTATCAAGGGGACGTAGTACCTTTGAGACTTAAATTCTTTATTATCACAACCATTTCTCGATTCATTATTGCATAAAATATTCTTCTACTTTTAGAAGGAATTTATTAACGGTTTTCTAAAATCAATCTAGCTTTAAAACCTTTATTTATTTTATGTCATTTAATGTTGCATGTTTTGTATAATAACTTAAAAATATACAACAAATGAGGAAAAAGAAATTCACTTAAATTTAAGATAACATTTTAAATATGACTATTAGAAGCACTCAAAATAAAATATCTGTTTTATTCGATAAACAAACTTTAGAAGTATCTTAAGATTTAATTGAGATTTAAAACTGTTAAGCAATTAAATATTTTAAAACAAATTACATTTTATCCTCAAGAAAATCACAATGTATTACTTGTATTAATAAATTTGAAATTTAAATAATAAAAATAATAAATAACTTCTAAATTATTAGCTTCTAATAACTTCTAATAAAGTTTAAAAATTATTTAATTCATGTCATTTGAAACTAAATTTTTTCTATAATAACCTAAAAATATGCGATAAATGAAAAAATAAGATATTAGAAGCTAAATTTTGAAATCAAGTCAAAATAAAATATCTGTTTTATTCAGTAAACAAAATATTAGAAGTATTTTAAAATTTAAAATTAAGAAGAGATTTAAAACTGTCAAGCAATTAAAAATTTTAAAACAAATTAAATTTTATCTTTAATAAAATCACAACGTATTGCTTGTATTAATAAAATTGAGATTTAAAGAAAAAAATAATTAATTTCTAAGTTATTAGCTTTTAATAACTTCTAATAAGGTTTAAAAATTATTTAATGTATGTTATTTGAAACTAAATATTTTCTATAATAAACTAAAACAATACGTTAATGAAAAAATAAGATATTAGAAGCTAAATTTTGAAATCAAGTCAAAATAAAATATCTGTTTTATTCAGTAAACAAAATATTAGAAATATTTTAAAATTTAAAATTAAGAAAAGAACTAAAACTGTCAAGCAATTAAAAATGTTAAAACAAATTAAATTTTATCTTTAATAAAATCACAACGTATTGCTTGTATTAATAAAATTGAAATTTAAAGAACTTCTAAATTATTAGCTTCTAATAACTTCTAATAAGGTTTAAAATTATTTAATTTATGTCATTTCAAACTAAATGTTTTCTATAATCTAAAAATATACGCTAAATGAAAAAGTAAAATTCCCAAGATAATTTTTTAGATATGAATATCACGAGCTAAATTTTTAAATCAAATCAAAATAAAATATTTGGTTTATTCAGTAAACAAAACATTAGAAGTATCTTAAATTTCAAAATAAGAATACATTAAAAACTGTTATTAAAACTGAATAATCTTTGAATTACAAAAAAATATTTTAAATACAGCAAATATTTGAACCCTAAATGCACAAACAATTACATTGAACCCAAAATAGCCTGTTTTAAACCCAAAATAGCCTGACTCATTAGCTTGAAATGGCCTGTTTCTTTTAGGAGGATTCGGAGATAAATAAATTTTTGTAAATTAAAAGACATATTTCTATGTAGATAACAAATAAGCAATATTTGTTAGAAAAAACTATCTATAAAATTTTCAAATATACTTTTAAAATTCCAATTTATATCCTGCTAATAACTATTTGTACTTTTCAAGAGAATTTGCAAAGATCATGACTGTAAAACAGTTATTTCCTGGCTTAAAAGTGAATGGAAAAATACAAGCTACTCTAGTATATTAAAAATATTCTTCTTAAAAACTTCTTAAGTACATATTTGCTTTGAAAGACAGCAATAGATTTTACACTTGTTTGATTTGTTTAACGAATTCATAATTTATTTTCTCAACACTCTATTTCATTTCAGACGGAGGTGAGTTATTTAGCAGCTTATGTGCTTTAAATACATTAACTCATGGCAAATGTGCAGGCAATTAAAATAACTTAGATTCTTGAAAGGTTAAAATATTTTAAATATATTTATGCTTAAACACTTAACCATTTTTCGTCTTTTATACTACCTATCTTTACAAATTTTCCTTAACAAAATTAAAGTGATCTTTCTTTGAAACATAAAAAGCTCTTTAAAGGATTAAAGTATAAGATATAAAGTAGACAATAAGCTTTTAATTATTTTATCTTGAGTATTCAATTTTCAAATTGAAGTTTCATACAATAATTCCTAAAATCTTATTACTTAATGTTATTATGTAAAATAACACACAGGAAAAAAGTAATAAAACCATGAAGGTTTATTTTCAATGCTTATACTGTATTGTAGTTATTTTATTTTATGTTCTTACACTTAAAGCCTTAATATAATTATAAAAGAATTTTATTATTCTAAGGAAGGGGATGTTAGGAAATTGTTAGGGTGTTCTAAATTAAATGTTATTTTGAATTTACAGAGGAAAGAAACAGAATCTCATTTCATTAGGAGACATAGGAGCTTTACAAAACAAAAAAGAAAAATAACTATCACAGTAAATACTGTAATCGTTTTGTATTTTAGAATGTTTAAAGAAAAATAAAGAAGGCAAAACCTATTTCAACAGTTTAATTACATTTAAATTTTTAAATAAAATAAAGATTCGGTGTTTAAATATATTCAGAATAACTATAAACCCTGCTTTAAATACAAAAACGATAATAACAGTTTTAGGAACAATTAACTAACTCCTCGTTGGATGGGACAAATAATTAAATATGACGTAATTAATTCTTCATGACTCAATAACACCAGATCTTTTTTATGGGTCTATGTGGGGTTGATTTCTTGCAATTTTGCAGATTTAGCAGAATTGTGAGAGAGGGTTATACTTGCTGTAAATAAAATTTATAGTGTAATGCTGAATAGAGTTTGGCAGGTTAGGTAGTGAACCATTTATGCATAATGCATTCAAGGGGCCATAAATACAACACCTATAAGAGTTATATGTAAAACTTGAAATGTTTCTGTGTTGAGTGGAATGCTTTTTTTTTCTGTATTCGTCGTAGTTTTTTTCCTACTTTAGCCTTTTGAATAACCCTGTTTTTACCGTTTTAAAACATTCGTGCTGAGGGAGGGCTTAATGGGTAGGGCGCTGTTCTTTGTACTGGCATTCTTGAGTTTGAATCTTACTACTGGTGTGGTTGTTAACAGTAACCCGTATTAACCCTTTAATGGACAGTGGTTTCGAAGCGAAACCACCTGTTAAATTATTTCTCAGCTTTTGAAAAACATAGGATGGATTTTTTTAGGTTTTCTATGTTTATGACATTTTTTACTCACAACAGAGAGTATACAAGAGCTCTATACTTCATTTGAAATATACGTGGTTAAACTTACTTTACCTGGAAAAGTCAGTAATATGATTTTTTCACTTATAAACCCAAGTCTATCCAAACAACACTTATAAATTGTGTATGTTTGGTTTGGAGTGGTACGGTCTACCGTCTTTCAACACGAGGGCGAATAAGACCGAATCGAATTGCTACGAACATCCTTGCCGGCAATGGGATTTGAACCCATGAATTCCGGTACCTAAAAGCAGCCGTATACCATATGTCCTTCGTTTGACTGTAAATTGGATAGTTTTTCTTTATCATACCCTTTTAGATAATAATCATTGTTACCTCAGCATAATTAAACCTTTAAAAAAGCATTTTCACTCGGTACAAGGGTCTGGATTTTGCATTTTAACCACGCCTCAAATTCCACCATCCATCTAAA
>CM063510.1:117447723-117482723 GCA_032207245.1 Pardosa pseudoannulata
ATCCAAACTGTCATATGTAGTTTGAAATAGTAAAAAATTATACTTTTAATTGTCAGAATGCTTAAAATAGTAAAAAATAATGCTTTTAACAGTGATAATGCTTGAAAATGTAAAAAGAAAAGTTTTAAATGGGCTTTTTGTTTTCCACAGTTATTTATTATAGTTTTTAAGAATTTCGGCTTTAAAACTACCATATATGGTTTGAAATAGCAAAACTTGATACTTTTAAATGTCATAATGCTTAAAATAGTAAAAAGTAATGCTTTTAAATGTTATAATTGATAAAATGTTAAAAGAAAAGTTTTAAATGTCTTTTCTGCTGCCCACAGTTATTTATTAGAATTTTCAAGAGTTTTGGCTTTAAAACTATCATGTATGGTTGGAAATATCTAAAAATGATACTTTCAATTGTCATGATGCTTGAAGTAGAAAAAAATAATGCTTTTAATTGTCATAATTCTTAAAAATGTTAAAAGTTTTAAATGTCTTTTTTGTTGCCCACAGTTACTTATTATTTATTAAAATTTTCAAGAATTTGGACTTTAAAACTATCATGCATGGTATGATATAACTAAAAATAATTCTTTCAACTTTTATAAAGTTTGAAATAGTAAAAAATAATATTTTTAACTGTCATAATGCTTGAAAATGTTAAAAGAAAAGTTTTAAATACAGTTATTTATTAGAATTTTTAAGAATTTTAGCTTAAAAGCGCTAGTTAGCGGAATAATTTTTAAATATTTCCCCTTTTTTAAACCTATCATCGTTTTTTTTGAATTACCTATAAGCTTTCTATTCCATTCACATACTAGTTACACTTGCAGAGTGCTCTAATTATGCCGATTTTAATAACGATAACATGGCATATTCCTTTTTATATAACTTAATCTCGACAATGTCTCAATTAAAAGGTTATATAATTTATAAAGAGTGAAAGTATTTAAAAATCTTTATTCACTGTAATGGAAAATGTGTTGTGGTAAAAAACCCCTCCATCTAAATCTTCCGTATCGAATAAGTTGTTTTCTCTATCCGCGGCATGTTTATTATTCGGAAGGGTCTCCTTCTGACAGTTACGGACGATCGATGTTCGTAAACTTGGGTGTAATTCATTTTCTTCACGAATGCCCCTCTACGAATAATGAAGATATCTTTGCCGGCTGACGTGTAATCTGATGCCGTGTATGTTGTACGGTGATTTAGGAATATAACTATTTTTTAACTTTGGAATTTTTTAAATAATTTGAACATTAATAAATGGATGCGTTCATAATTATACATGTTTTCACAAACTTGTATATAAAAAGTAGTTATAATTGAATTCTCCCTATTTAGACAAATTACAATAAAAATTCAGCAGATGAAAAGTTTATATTTAAAATTTATGGTCTATAAGCGATTGTATATATTCAGGAATACAGGATTTTCACCAGCTCTTCAAAATAAAATAATTTTAAAAATGTTCACTACGATGCACTTTGTATTAAAATACGAGAATCTTAAATGGTTTTGGTGCAGGATGATTAATGAACACCTCATCAATTGAATATTTGAGTAAGTTACTTCATTTTGGTATTGAATCAGTCTTTTCAGCCCATGAATGGAATTCCAGGTATATGATGACGGAACCATCTTTAATCTATCACCCAGTAAGAAAATGATTCTTGAATAACAAGCTATCGTCACTGGCAGATCTAGCAAATGTTGTATTTCACTTAATAGTATTCTATCAGAAAATGATACATTGCCTGTTTGTTGAATATGTTAGGCATGCGATGTCTTCCTCTCAGTTAGAAGTGTATTTAAATTGAGTATCACTGAAACAATTATATATTTTATTGAAGTACATATAGTTAATTATTGTAATAGTAATTATCACCCATCCAGGTTTGTATTCTAAAACACAGAATTTTACTAACGTATAAGTAACATTTAACTTTACTAACGTATAAGTAACATGATAAAGGAAAGTACAATAAAATAGGTTAATGCTTAGTATTTCGTATGAATAAACTCAATTTATATTAGCTTAACAATACGTGTTAGTTACAAATTTCTGGTACACAGCTTTAAATAAGATGCTACTTAGCGTTCAGTTTCCAAATTATATTAAAATAAACATATAACATGGGATACGATTAATATTGATACTGCAAATGAATCTGATGATACAAATACAAATCAACTTAATATAACACAATGTTGTTGTTATTGTCCTGTGCCACTTAGTCAAACCAAGTACAGATGAGCCATAAGCTACAGGTATTAAGGTAAAGAGGTGAGCCTTTCGTTTTAACGTGCACTTCAAGGGTAAAAGTACTTCTTGCTCAAGTGCGTCCTCGTAATTTTGAAGCAGGGACCAAGCAGAAAGTCTTGGCTTGCCACTCTGAGAAAGATTGATTGAGAACTTGAAGGACATTGTGACCATGAACATATTTTACGTGCCCCAGTTACTTTTAACGAACCCGGTGGATCTTAGGCCGGCTCAGGCTCCGAACCTGCAACCCTCCAGTTATGAGAGCGTTGCCTTTGTCAACTGAGCTACTGTAGCTCATAAAACAATGTGAAGACTCAAAGATTCTGAGAGTTGTAAAGCAAATTAATACTAGAATATAAAATAAAGTAATAGATATTTATACAATTATATTATTAGTACAATTGTTTAGTTCGTACAAAAGTAAATGTGTCCCTTAATCGAATTAGTAAATATATCTTCCATATTTGTATTCTTAGACTGTATAATTTAGAGATTTTCATAAAGAGATTTAGAATAAAGAGATTTTAGAAATCTAGACACAATATCTAAAAAAACATTTTACTAATAAAAAAATTGTAAGATGAGAGGAACACTATGGATCTATTCCAACCCACCATGTCTTAAATTGGGCACACCAAGTCTTCCGCAACTCTTCAATTTTCCAAAGCTATGCTTGCTCTAGAGAAACTATCGTTTAAACTTCTCTGTCGTGTATGATAAAAAGTTCCGAATAACAGAATTCAATTTTTCTTTCGAAGAAATATTCTTCGAAATACTCAATCAGTCATTTCAGCAAATGAATGGAATTCCAGATTTATGATAATGGAACCATCTTTGATCTATCATCCAGTAAGTAAATGATTCTTGAATAACAAGCTATCGTCACTGGCCGATCTAGCAAAGGCTGCCTTTCACTTTATTGTATTCCATCAGAAAATGATACATTGCATGTTTGTTAAATATCTTAGGCATATGATGTCTTCCTCTCAGTTGGAAGTATATTTAAATTGAGTATAACCGAAACAATTTTATATTTTATTGAAGTACATATAGTTAATTACTATAATATTAATTATCAGCCATCCAGGTTTGTATTCTAAAGCACAGAATTTTACTAACGTAAAACCAAGTAACATTTTTTGCAATGAAGAAAATAAGTACTTTAAAAAAGTTTAATGCTTAGTATTTTGTATGGATGAACTCAATTTATATTAGCTAGAGAACAAGTGTTAGTTACAAATGTCTGGTTCACAGCTTTAAATAAGATGCTGCTTTGCTCAGTTTTTACATTATATTAAAATAAACATATAATATGGAATACGATTAATATTGATACTGTAAATGAATCTGATGATACAAATACAAATCAAACTGATATAAAACAATGTTGTTGTTGTTGTCTTGTGCCATTTGCTCAAACCAAGCACAAATGAGCCATAAGCTACTGGTATTAAGGCAAAGGGATGAGGCTTTCGTTTTATCGAGCACCTCGAGGGTGAAAGTACTTCTTGCTCAAGTGAGTCCTCGTAATTTCGAAGCAGAGACCAAGCAGAAAGCCTTGGCTTGCCACTCAGACAAGTATTGATTGAGAACTTGGAGGACATGGTAACCACGAACATATTCTACGGGCCCCATTCACCTTTAACGAACAAGGCGGATAATCGGCCGGCTCGGGCTCCGAACCTGCAACCCTCCAGTTGTGAGAGCGTTTCCTTTGCCAACTGAGCTACTGTAGCTCATAAAACAATGTGAAGTCTCAAAGATTCTGAGAGTTGGCAAGCAAATTAATACTAGAATATAAAATAAAGCAATATATATTTATTCAATTATATTATTAGTACTATTGTTTAGTTTGTATAAAAGTAAGAGTGTCACTTAATCGAATTAGTAAATATCTTCCATATTTGTATTCTTAGACTTTGTTATTTAAAGTGTTTTCATAAAGAGATTTAGAATAGACAGATTTTAGAAATCTAGATACAATATCTAAAAGAAAACATTTTACTAATCAAAAAAATCGAAGATGATGGAAACACTATGGATCTATTCCAATCCACCATGTCTTAAATTGGGCACACCAAGTCTTCCGCAACTCTTCAATTTTCCAAAGCTATGCTTGCTCTAGAGAAACTATCGTTTAAACTTCTCTGTCGTGTATGATAAAAAGTTCCGAATAACAGAATTCAATTTTTCTTTCGAAGAAATATTCTTCGAAATACTCAATCAGTCATTTCAGCAAATGAATGGAATTCCAGGTTTATGAGGATGGAACCATCTTTAATCTGTCCCCCATTAAGTAAAGGATTCTTTAATAACAAGCTATCATCACTGGCAGATCCAGTAAAGGTTGCCTTTCACTTTATTGTATTCCATCAGAAAATGATACATTTCCTGTTTGTTGAATATGTTAGGCATGCGATGTCTTCCTCTCAGTTAGAAGTGTATTTAAATTGAGTATAACAGAAACAATTTTATATTTTACATATAGTTAATTATTATAATAATAATGATAACCACTCCAGGTTTGTATTCCAAAACATAGAATTTTACTAACGTATAACCAAGTAACATTTTTTTTTTTGCAATAATGAAGAAAGTACAATAAAATAGTTTAATGCTTATTATTTCGCATGGATAAACTGAATTTATATTAGCTTGACAAAACGTGTTAGTTACAAATTTCTGGTACACAGCTTTAAATAATATTCTACTCATTTAATTGTTTAGTTTAAAAATTGTATTAAAACAGAGAATATGGAATACAATTAATATTGATATTGTAAATGAATCTGATGATACAAATAAAAACCAAACTAATATAAAACAATGCTGTTGTCTTGTGCCACTTGGTCACATCAAGCACGATTGAGCCAGATGCTACTCGTATTAAAGCAAAGAGGTGCACCCTTCGTTTTAACGAGCACCTCAAGGGTGAAAATACAACTTCTTGCTCAAGTAGGTCCTCGTAATTTTCAAGCAGGGACCAAGCAGATGAGCTATAGGCTTGTCCTGACACCCCCCAGAGGCATTGATTGTGAATTTGGAGGATAATGTTGACCACAAACTTATTTTACGTCTCCCAATCACCTTTAAAGAACGTGGCGGATTTTATGCTGGCTCGGGCTCCAAACCCGCAACTCTGCAGTTACGAGAGTTTGCCAACTGAGCTACCGAAGTTCATAAAACAATGTGAAGACTAAAAGATTCGGAGAGTTGTAATGAAAATTAATATTAAAATATAAAATAAACTAATATATATTTATACAATTATATTATTAGTACTATTGTTTAGTTTGTATAAAAGTAAGTATGTCACTTAATCGAATTAGTAAATATTTCTTCCATATTTGAATTCTTAGACTGCCTAATTTAAAGTGTTTTCATTAAGAGATTTTAGAAGTGATTCCAATTTAAAATCAAACATTTCTTAATTTCGAAACTTTTTTTGAAATACCAATTATACATTAGTATCTGTCATATAAATGCTGTCAAACTTTTGTTTTCATGGATAAGATATTTCGAAGGAAATGATTAAATGATAAGAGTGTTCTGAACAAGAAAATTCCAGCATCAGGAAAATTTAGTGAAAGTACTCAACTAACAACTCATATCACATTATATAGAAGAACATATTTTACTTATCTAAAACAGAGCATGAGTGAAAACCTGATGATCTACCCCAATGTCTCGTGGTTTAGTTTGTATAAAATTAAGTATGTCACGTAATCGAATTAGTAAATATTTCTCCCATATTTGTATTCTTAGACTGCATAGTTCAAAGTATTTTCATTAACAACTTATTTTAGAAATGAGTCTAATTTAAAATCAAACAAGTCTTAATTTTGAAAATTTTTTGAAATACCCATTGTACATTAGTATCTGTTATATAAATGCTTTTAAACTTTTGTTTTCCTGAATAAGATATATCTAATGAAATGATTAAATGATAAGATTGTTCTGAACAAGAAAATTCCAGCATCAGGAAAATACAGTTAAAGTATTCAATTAACAACTCATAACGAATTATCTAGAAGAATATATTTTACTTATCTAAGGAAAGATAATGACTGTAAACGTAAGGAACTATCCCAATGCATCATGTTCTAAACATGCAACGTCTCATCTTAACATTCTTTTAATTTTTCTTAGGAGATATTTGCACCAGAGAAACCTTCGTTTAAAACCTCTATCAAGAATAATAAATGAAGTTCTGAATGATTATGTTCAGTTCATTTCTTCTTTCAAGGAGATATTCTTCTAAATTCACAACCATTCTCTTCTGTGCATGGATGGAATTCCAAGTTTTCGATGGTTGAGCCTTCTTCAATCTATCACCCAGTTAATGATCGTGGAATTAAGAGCTACCGTTATTGCATTTCAAATTTAAGACTGTGTTTCACTTAAATAGTATTTTATCAGAAAAATATACTTTGCAATTTTTCTTTATAATTATCCCATCTGTTTTGTATTCTGAAAGCATGTAATGATGTGTCTTATCTTTTGGATTTATAATTTGTTATTACTGTACAATTAAGCGAAATTTACATTACACTAAAATACTTGCACGAATAAAAAGTCAGCATGATTTTATTGATTATTACTTAATATTTCTAACGTATATTAGTTCACGTATTAGTGCATAATATATTATATATACTAGTACATAATATATTAGTATATAATATTAGTTCATAACGTATAATATTAGGGAGGCCGAACGATGGCCGATTGCTTAGGACGCTGATCATCGGTACCCGAGTTCGTAGATTCGAATTCCACTGTGACATGGATATTCATAGCCGTTCGGAATCGACTCTAATCAGTAGGTCTCGATTTCATTAGTCCTCGTCTTGCGAAAAGACCGTAGTGATCTAAATCAACCAACTATGTTAGGGAGATATTAACTACTGTATATAAGAATCTACTAAATGTTTTAAACAAGAATCATATTATAAACGAATTATATACGCGAACGAAAAAAACAACGCTATTAATGAAAGTGATAATACGTGTATAAAATTCAAATAATATAAAAAATAGTATGAGCATTGCTAGGAAAATAAATAGTATTCTGTTGCATTTTAAATTTAAAAAAAGTTTTAAAAATTTGGTTATTTAAAAGCATTTAAATTAAAATAGACTTTGTATGAAAATCAATTAGAAGTCTTTACCAATTTTATAAAAGGATATATTTTAATATATATACAAAGACCTATGATAAATTGACAAATTATAGCCATGTATTAATTTAAGGTATACTCGCGTATTAATTTCCTTAAACATGCTCTTATTATTCATATTTTTACACAAATTCATACTCTTATTGCCACTTTATATAATACAGTTGATTTTATTCATGAATGATATAATATAAAGTGTATAATGCGGTAATATGTGTTTTAAATCTTGTTCTTGTCTGTAAAATATAACAGCCTCTTACATATTACAGTATATTTTACGTATAAGGTAAACACAGGTTTTTTTCAGGAAAATACATAAGAACTCAATAAACAGTTTAAATCCCATATTACTCATATTTTACATAATTTATACTTTTATAGTTCCATAAAATATATTTATGTATTATAATAAATACTTTTATATTTTACATAAAATATATGTATTACAATGTATACTTTTATATTTTACATAAAATATAATTATGTATTACAACACATACTTTTATATTTTACATAAAATATACTTATATATTATAATACATAATTTTATATTTTGCATACAATATATTTACGTATTATAATATATACTTCTATATTTTACATAAAATATTTTTATGTATTATAGTATATAATTTTATATTTTACATAAAATATATTTACGTATTATAGCAAATAATTTTATATTTTACATAAAATATATTTATGTATTATAATAAATACTTTTAAATAAATTTTTACAACATACAATTTTTATACTTTACATAGTTTATGCATCATTTTTTATAATAGTATATTATTGTATATAATATAAAGCATATAATACAGTGATATGTATTAATAATCTGATTCTTGTCTGGAACATTTAACAGGTCATGTAATCAGTAAATTTCATATCTAATGTAAACACAAGAGGTTTCCGCAGTTCAGCACTAGAAATGTACATTTTAAATACTCAATTAACAATTTAAATTACCAATTATCTGTATGAATATGTTTTAATTATCTAAAAGTAAAGAATTTTCAAAAGAGAACAATATACTTAGCATCCTATTTAAGCAACACTAAATTTCCTTGAATTTTTTATTTTCACAAGGCTATGCATGCTCCAGAATAACCTTCGTTTATAATCTCTAACGAGTATAAGTGAAGTTTTAAATGACTGTGTTCCTTTATTCTTCTTTCAAGTAAATGTTCTTCAAAATTCCCAATTCGTCACATCTGCGCATGGATGGAATTCCAGATTTTTGAAGGTGAAGTCTTCATCAATCTATCACCCAGTAAAAGATCGTGGAGTAACGAGCTACCGTCATTGACAGCTCCAAAATAAGCACCGCGTTTCACTTAAACAGCATTCTATCAGAAAAATCTGCTTTCATTTATTTCGTTCACCTATTGCTTCTGTTTTGTATTCTAAGGTTTGAGATGACGAGTTCTGTTATTTGGATTTATAATTAAGTAATGTATAATTAAGTTGAAAATTGTTTTATATTGCCTAAATATTTAGTCCAAATAAAGAAAATTACTGTAAATTTATTGATTAATGATTGATATTCCTAACAGATGGTATTAATTAATATTAAGATGACAAAACTTTTTTGTATTGAATTCGGAATTTGCTGTTATGATTAAGAGCCTATTAAACGCCACAAAAAATCACAATATGATTCATCACATATTAAATGCATGTGAGAATAATATAAACACCATTAAAACAGGTGATGATCAGAGTTATAAGTTAAACTGCAGTAAAAATATGAATAATATATATTGATGATATGTTGCGTAATATAGTCAAATTAATACGAGACTTTAAGATAAATTAATACATTAATGTAATTTTGTAATTTTATCCTGCAGCTTTCTGTACAGAATGAAGTATACCACTTTAAAATCCGTAAAGGTTTTTAATTCTTTTCTTTACCAGGCTACATAAATTTCAATCGTTTTACCAGTCCCAAAGTTTTACAGATGTTTTTAATATAAAAATAAAAAAAATAATATTTATTTCCAGAATTAGTTTTAAAATTATTTTGAAATATTCATTGCGAATTAGAATTTCCAAAATTTTGTTTGTATAATGGTCATCTAAAGGAAAGTAACACAACATTCGGTATAACGCATAATTTAATATAATGTAAGTTAGTATACAAAATAAAAAGTGACAGATACAGAGCATATAGGCAAGACAAAACTACCTTATAAGTTGAAGCAGGTGTCCTCGTGCTCCATGAAACATAGACCTTGAGTTAATAAACTCTGCGGTTGGCTTTAGAACAAGTTTTTAACGGTATCTTGGACTGCCTTATTGTTTGTAAATTGATGTTTGTCTATCCAGAGCTTTCTTTAGCAGACCAAAGATATAATAGCCACAAGATGAGCCATTAAACATTTTTCGGTTTTAAAAATTGCATGATTGTTCGCCGACGACGTTTGGACGCATCTATGATACGAGCGATTATGATAAACTTGTTCCTACGCTATCAATAATCATCTGTCTTGATCAACAGCGATATGGCATGCATCCCCAGCGCTTATAGTTTGAGCATAGTCATATTATAGATGTCCAACATCAAATATTCTTAAAGTTTTTATTTTCTCATTGTAACGCTGAAGAAAAGTTTTTGTATCTTTTTAGAGAAAAATATAATTTAAGAACTCAATTAACACTTGGTATCACACATTATCTAGATAAATATATTATACTGACCTAAAATTAGAAATGAGTGAAATCCTGAAAATATATCCCGATTCATCATGTTTTAAATAGGCAGCATACCATTTTTGTAATATTTTCCCTTTCCCAAGTTTATGCATGCTCTAATGAAAACTTATTTAAAATCTCTATCGAGTGTGATAAATGACGCTCCAAATAATTGTGTTCATTTCTTCTTTTAAGGAGATATTTTTCGAAATTAGCAATCATTCACTTCAGAGAATGGATAGAATTCGAAGATTTCGATGGTGGATTCCCCTTAATCTGTCATTCATAAAACGATTTTTCAATAAAAATTTAATATCATTGGCAGCATTAAAGTACAGACAGCATTTTACTTGAATAGTATTCCACCAGAAATAGAGATTTTGTATCTTTACGTCATTGAGCTAACGTCATTGACTTTACTTACCTAAAAATATAGAACGAGACAAAACCTTGGGTAACTACCCTAATCTATCATATTCCAGAGGGGAAACATCAATTCTTCATAAACGTTTCATATTCTCATAGTTATGTGTGCATTTTAAAGTCTTTCAAGAGTAAAATATAATTTAAGAACTCAATTAACAATTCATATCATACATAATTCTGATAAATATATTATATTTACCTAAAAAAAGGGAATGAGTGAAGATCTGAAAAATTATCCCAATTCATCCTGCTTATATATACGCATGACAAAATTTTGAAACTTTTCATTTTCCAGAGAAACACTATTTAAAATCTCTATCGAGTATGATAAATGAAGCTTATAATAAATGTGTTCATTTCTTCTTTTAAGGAGATATTTTTCGAAATTCGGAATCATTCACTTCAGCTCTTCCATGGAATTCTAGGATTTCGATGGTAGATTCCCCTTCAATCCATCATCCAGGAAACGATTCTAGAATAACAAGCTACCGTCATTGGCAGTACAGACTGCGTTTTACTTAAATAGTATTCCACGAGAAACAGAATTTTTCATTTTTCTTCCTATCTATTATTTTAGTTTTGTACTGAAAGACATACAATTATTTGACCAATCTTTTAGATTTATATTTTAGTAGCGTGTAATTAAAGAAAATTTATTTTATATTAAAACTTTTGACTCTCAATTAACAATTTAAATCATACATTTAAGACTTATTTTTTTTTACTTACCTAAAAGAAGAGAATGAGGTAAAATCTTGTAAAACTATCTTAATCTATGATATTCCAGAAGGGCAACACCAAATCTTCGTAAACTTTTCATTTTTTCATGGTTATGCATGCAGTGAAGGTGTATCTTTATAGATTAAAATGTAATGTAAAATATAATATAACAATTCATATCACACATTATCTAGATAAGTATATTATACTTACCTAAAAGAGGAGATGAGTGAAAACCTGAAAATCTATCCCAATTCATCATGTTTTAAATAGGCAGCATACCATTTTCACAATCTTTTCACTTTCCCAAGTTTATGCGTGTTCTAGAGAAAACTCGTTTAAAATCTCTATCGAATATGATAAATGAAGCTCCGAATAACTGTCTTCATTTCTTCTGTAAAGGACATATTTTTCGAAATTCGCAATCATTCACTTCAGCGTATGGATGGAATTCCAGTATTTCGATGGTGGATTCTCATTTAATCTGTTATCCAGAAAACGATTCTGGAAAATAATCTACCGTCATTGGCAGCTCTAAAGTACTAACTGTGTTTAACTTAAATAGTATTCCACCAGATACAGAATTTTTGCATTTTTAAGTCATTGAGATGACGTCATTGACTTCACTTATCTAAAAAAAGAGAATGAGACAAAACCTTGGGTAACTACCCTAATCTATCATATTCCAGAGGGGAAACATAATTCTTCATAAACGTTTCATATTCTCATGGTTATGTGTGCATTTTAAAGTCTTTAAAGAGTAAAATATAATGTAAGATCTCAATTAACAATTCATATCATACATAATTCTGATAAATATATTATATTTACCTAAAAAAAGGGAATGAGTGAAAATCTGAAAAACTATCCCAATTCATCCTGCTTATATATACGCAGTACAAAATTTTGAAACTTTTCATTTTCCAGAGAAACATCGTTTAAAATCTCTATTGAGTATGATAAATGAAGATCCGAATAAATGTATTCATTTCTTCTTTAAAGGAGATATTTTTCAAAATTTTCAATCATTCACTTCAGCGTATGGATGGAATTCCAGGATTTCGATGGTAGATTCTTCTTCAATCTATCATCCAGAAGACGATTTTCGAATAACAATCTATCGTCATTGGAAGCTTTAAAATACAGACTGTTTTTCACTTAAATAGTACTCCAACAAGAAACAGACTTTTTGCATTTTTCTTCCTATCTATCATTTTTGTTTGTAATGAAAGATATACAATGATATACATTCTAACTATTTACATTTGTATTTTAGTAGACTTGTGTAATTAAGGGAAATTTATATTATATTAAAACATATGTGCTCTCAATTAACAATTCAAATCACACATTTTAAGACTTATTTTTTGATTATTTAAAAGAAGAGTATGAGAAAAAAACCTTGGGAAACTATCGTAATATATCCTATAGCAGAGGAGTAACACCAAGTTTTCGTTTTCCTTTTCTGATAGTTATGCTAGTAGTGAAGCTGTGGTTGTAAATATTCATAGAGTAAAGTATAACGTAAGAACTTGATTAACAATTCATATCGTATATTATCTTGATAAATATACTATATTTACCTAAAACGAGGGGAGGAGTGAAAACCTGAAAATCTATCTCAATTCATCATGTTTTAAATAGGCAGCATACAATTTTTGCAATATTTTCCATTTTCCAAGTTTATGCATGCTCTAGAGAAACCTCGTTTAAAATCTCATTTGAGTATAAATGAAGTTTCAAATAAAGGAGTTCATTTCTTCATTTAAGGAGATATTTTTCGAAATTCGCAATCATTCATTTCAGCCCATGAATGGAGATCCAGAATTTTGAATGTGGATTGTTCTTCAATCTATCATCCAGAAAACGATTCTGGAATAACAACATAACTTTATTGACTTGACCTATCTAAAAGAAGAGAAAGGGACAAAATCTTGGGTAACTATCCTAATCTATCATATTTCAGAGGAGCAACACCAAATTTTCGTAAACTTTTCATTTTCTCAAGGTTATGTGCACATTTTAAAATATTTAAAGATTAAAATATAATTTAAAAACTCAATTAAAAAGTCATATGATACATTATCTTGATCATAAATTATCTTGATAAATATATTATATATATCTAAAAGGAGAGGATGAGTGAAAACCTGAAAAACTATCGCACTAGAACCTGTTTTATATAGTACAAAATTACAAAACGTTTCATTTTCTAGAGAAACATCGTTTAAAATCTCTATTGAGTATGATAAATGAAGCTCCGAATAAATGTGTTCATTCTCTCTTTTAAGGAGATATTTTTCAAAATTCCCAATCATTCACTTCAGCTCATGGATGGAATTCCAGGATTTCGATGGTGAATTCTCCTTTAATCTATCATCCAGAAGACGATTCTGGAATAACAGTCTACTGTCATTGGAAGCTCTAATATACAGACTATTTTTCACTTAAATATTACTCCAACCAGAAACAGACTTTTTGCATTTTTCTTTCTATCGGTCAGTTTTGTTTTGTAATGAAAGATATACAATGATATATATTCTAACTATTTACATTTGTATTTTAGTAGCGTGTAATTAAGGGAAATTTATATTATATTAAAACATGTGTTCTCTCAATTAACAATTCAAATCATACATTTTAAGATTTATTTTTTGCTTATTTAAAAGAAGAGTATGAGACAAAACCCTGTTAAACTATCGTAATATATCCTATCCTAGAGGAGCAGCACCAAATCTTCGTTTTCCTTTTCTGATAGTTTAGCGTGCAGTGAAGATGTGGTTTTAAATATTCATAGAAAAAAAATAATTTCTGAACTCAATTAACAATTCAAATCATACATTATTTATATAAATATATTATGCTTACCTAAAATTAGGGGATGAGGGAAAATCTAAAAAAACTATCCCAAATCATCAGGGTTTAAATAGCAGCACAAAATTTTGAAATATTTTCACTTTCCAGAGAACATTTTTTTAAAATCCCTGTCTAGTATGATAAATAAAGCTTAGAATAAATGTGGTCATTTCTTCTTTTAATGAGATATTTTTCGAAATTCGGAATCCTTCACTTCAGATCTTCGATGAAATTCCAGGATTTCGATGGTCGATTCTAATTCAATCCATCATCCAGGAAGCGATTCTAGACTAACAATCTACCGTCATTGGCAGTACAGACTGCGTTTTACTGAAATAATATTCCACAAGAAATAGAATTTTTGCATTTTTCTTAATATCTATCGTTTTTGTTTTCTACTGAAAGATATACAATGATTTGTCCAATCATTTAGATTTATATTTTAGTAGCATGTAATTATTAAAGAAAATTTATTTTATATTAAAATTTGGACTCTCAATTAACAATTTAAATCATACATTTAAGACTTATTTTTTTTTACTTATCCAAAAGAAGAGAATGAGGTAAAATCTTGTAAAACTATCTTAATCTATGATATTCCAGATGGGCAACACCAAATCTTCGTAAATGTTCCATTTTCTCATGGTTATGCATGCAGTGAAGGTGTGTTTTAAATCTTTATAGATTAAAATATAATGTAAAATATAATGTAATAATTCATATCACACATTATCTAGACAAGTATATTATACTTACCAAAAATGAGAAGATGAGTGAAAACCTAAAAATCTATCCCAATTCATCCTGTTTTAAATAGGCAGCACACCATTTTCACAATCTTTTCACTTTCCCAAGTTCATGCATGCTCTAGAGAAACCTCGTTTAAAATCTGTATCGAGTATGGTAAATGAAGCTCCGAATAGCTGTCTTCATTTCTTCTGTTAAGGAGATATTATTCGAAATTCGCAATCATTCACTGTAGCGTATGGATGTATTTCCAGGATTTCGATGGTGGATTATCGTTCAATCTGTTATCCAGAAAACGATTCTGAAAGAACAATCTATCGTCATTGGCAACTCTAAAGTACAGACTACTTTACACTGGAATATTATTCCACCAGAAACAGAATGTTTTTTGCATTTTTACGTCATTCAGCTAACGTCATTGACTTCACTTCATCTAAAAAAAGAGAATAAGACAAAACCTTGGGTAACTACCCTAATCTACCATATTCCAGAGGAGCAACATATAATCTTCTTTAAGTTTACAATTTCTCATGGTTATGTGTGCATTTTAAAGTCTTTAAAGAGTAAAATATAATTTAAGAACTCAATTACTTATTCATATCATGCATAATCTTGATTAATATATTATATTTACCTAAAAAGAGAGAATGCGTGAAGATCTGAAAAACTATCCCAATTCATCCTGTTTTATATACACAGTACAAAATTTCGAAACTTTTCATTTTCCAGAGAAACATCGTTTAAAATCTCTATTGAGTATGATAAATGAAGCTCCGAATAAATGTATTCATTTCTTCTTTAAACGACATATTTTTCAAAATTTTCAATCATTCACTTCAGCGTATGGATGGAATTCCAGGATTTCGATGGTGGATTCTCCTTCAATCTATCATCCAGAAGACGATTTTGGAATAACAATCTACCGTCATTGGAAGCTTTAAAATACAGACTGTTTTTCACTTAAATAGTACTCCAACCAGAAACAGACTTTTTGCATTTTTCTTCCTATCTGTCAGTTTTGTTTTGTAATGAAAGATATACAATGATATATATTCTAACTATTTACATTTGTATTTTAGTATCGTGTAATTAAGGCAAATGTTTATTATATTAAAACATGTGTGCTCTCAATTAACAATTCAAATCACACATTTTAAGACTTATTTTTTGATTATTTAAAAGAAGAGTATGAGACAAAACCTTGGGAAACTATCGTAATATATCATATAGCAGAGGAGTAACACCAAGTTTTCGTTTTCCTTTTCTAAAAGTTATGCTTGTAGTGAAGCTGTGGTTTTAAATATTCGTAGAGTAAAGTATAACGTAAGAACTTCATTAACAATTCATATCGTATATTATCTTGATAAATATACAATATTTACCTAAAACGAGGGAATGAGTGAAAACCTGAAAATCTATCTCAATTCATCATGTTTTAAATAGGCAGCATACAATTTTTGCAATATTTTCCATTTCCCAAGTTTATGCATGCTCTAGAGAAACCTCGTTTAAAATCTCTTTTGAGTATAAATGAAGCTTCAAAAAAAGGAGTTCATTTCTTCATTTAAGGAGATATTTTTCGAAATTCGCAATCATTCGATTCAGCACATGAATGGAGATCCATAATTTTGAATGTGGTTTATTCTTCAATCTATCATCAAGAAAACGATTCTGGAATAACAAGATAACTTCATTGACTTGCCCTATATAAAAGAAGAGAATGGAACAATCTTGGGTAACTATCCTAATCTATCATATTTCAGAGGAGCAACACCAAATTTTCGTAAACTTTTCATTTTCTCAAGGTTATGTGTGCATTTTAAAATCTTTAAATATTAAAATATAATTTAAGAACTCAATTAAGAATTCATATATCTTGATAAATATATTATATTTATCTAGAAGGAGAGGATGAGTGAAAACCTGAAAAACTATATCACTCGATCTTGTTTTATATAGCTAGTACAAAATAGCGAAACGTTTCATTTTCCAGAGAAACATCGTTTAAAATCTCTATTGAGTATGATAAATGAAGCTCCGAATAAATGTATTCATTCCGTCTTTTAAGGAGATATTTTTCAAAATTCCCAATCATTCACTTCAGCTCATGGATGGAATTCCAGGATTTCGATGGTGGATTCTCCTTCAATCAATCATCCAGAAGACGATTCTGGAATAACAATCTACCGTCATTGGAAGCTTTAAAATACAGACTGTTTTTCACTTAAATAGTTCTCCAACCAGAAACAGACTTTTTGCATTTTTCTTCCTATCTGTCAGTTTTGTTTTGTAATGAAATATATACAATGATATACATACATTCTCACTATTTAAATTTGTATTTAGTAGCGTGTGATTAAGGGAAATTTATATTATATTAAAACATGTGTGCTCTCAATTAACAATTCAAATCATGCATTTTAAGATTTATTTTTTGCTTATTTAAAAGAAGAGTATGAGACAAAACCCTGGGAAACTATCGTAATATATGCTGTACCAGAGGAACAACACCAAATCTTTGTTTTCATTTTTTGATAGTTTTGCGTGCAGTGAAGCTGTGGTTTTAAATATTCATAGAAACAAATATAATTTAAGAACTCAATTAACAATTCATATCATACATTATTTATATAAATATATTATGCTTACCTAAAAGGAGGGGATGAGTGGAAATCTAAAAAACTATCCCAAATCATATGCTTTAAATAGGCAGCACAAAATTTCGAAATATTTTCACTTTCCAGAGAACATTGTTTAAAATCCCTATGAAGTATGATGATTGAAGCTTAGAATAAATATGTTTATTTCTTCTTTAAATGAGATATTTTTCGAAATTCGGAATCCTTCACTTCAGCTCTTCGAAATTCCAGGATTTTGATAGTGGATTGCAATTCAATCCATCATCCAGGAAACGATTCTAGAATAACAATCTACCGTCATTGGCAGTACAGACTGCGTTTTACTGAAATAATATTCCACGAGAAATATAATTTTTGCCTTTTTCTTCCTATCTATCGTTTTTGCTTTTACTGAAAGATAAACAATTATTTGTCTAATTATTTGGATTTATATTTTAGTAGCACATAATCAAGGGAGGTTATAATAAAACATGTGTGCTCCCAATTAACAATTCAACTCATACATTTTAAGACTTAATTTTTGCTTATTTAAAAGAAGAGTATAAGACAAAACCTTGGAAAACTATCCTAATCTATCCCATTCCAGATGGGCAAGACCAAATATTCGTAAATATTTTATTTTCTCATTGTTATGCGTGCAGTGAAGACGTGTTTTTAAATCTTTATAGAAAATATAATGTAAGAAATCAATTAACAATGCATATCATACATTATTTTAATAAATATATTATATTTATCTAAAAGGAGGTGATGAATGAAAACAATTCATCATGTTTTAAACAGTACAATATTTCGAATTTTTTTTTCACTTTCCAGAGAAACATCGTTTAAAATTTCTATAGAGTATAGAGCTCCCAATTACTGCGTTCATTTCTTCTTTTAAGGAGATATTTTTGAAACTCGTAATCATTCACTTCAGCACATGCATGAAATTCGAAGATTTCGATGGTGGATTCTCCTTCAATCTATCATCCAGGAAACGATTCTGGAATAACAATCTACCGTCATTGGCAGCTCTATAATATAGACTGCGTTTCACTTAAATAATATTCCACCAGAAACATAATTTTTTCATTTTTCTACCTATCGATCGTTTTTGTTCTTCGCTGAAAGATATACAATCATTTGTCTAAACATTTATATTTATATTTTAGTAGCCTGTAATTAAAGAAAATTTATATTATATTAAAACATGTGACTCTCAATTAAGAATTGAAATCATAAATTTAGTTTGGTTTGGTTTGGTTTGGTTTGGTTTGGAGCGCTACGGTCTACTGTTTTGCACACGAGGGCTAATGAGACCGGGACCTACTGCTTAAAGCCGATTCCGAACGGCTACGAACATCCATGCCATAGTGGGATTCGAACCCACGAACTCCGGTACCGACGATCAGCGCCCTAACCAATCGACCAGCGTTCGGCGAAATCATAAATTTAAGAATTATTATTTACTAATCTAAAAGAAGAGAATGAGAAAAAAAAATCTTGGGAAATTTTACTAATCTATCCTTTTTCAGAGGAGTAACACCAAATCTTTGAAATCGTTTCATTTTATCATTGTTATGCGTGGAGTGAAGACGTGTTTTTTAATCTTTATAAAGAAAAATATACATTAAGAACTCAATTAACAATTCATATTATACATTATCCTGATAAATATATTATATTTACCTAAAAGGAGGGGAAGAGGGAAAATCCAAAAAGAACTATCCCAATTCATCATATTTTAACCAGGCAGTACAAAATTTCGAAATCTTTTCACTTTCCAGAGAAACCTCGTTTAAAGTCTCTATAGAATATGATAAATGAAGCTCCGAATAACTGTTTTCATTTCTTCTTTTTAAGGTGATATTTTTCGAAATTCGCAATCATTCATTTCAGCGCATGGATGGAATTCCAGGATTTTGACGGTAGATTTTCCTTCAATCTATCATCCACAAAACGATTCTAGAATAACAAGCTGCCGTCATTGGCAACTTTAAAGTACAGACTGCGTTTTGGACTTAAATAGTATTTCACCAAAAAGAAAAATTTTGCATTTTTCTTCCTATCTATCGTTTTCGTTTTCTATTGAAATATATACAATGATATACTTTCTAACTATTTACATTTGTATTTTAGTAGCGTGTAATTAAGTTTTTGCTTAATTAAAAGAAGAGTATGAGACAAAACCTTGGGAAACTATCGTAATATATCCTATACCAGAGGAGCAACACCAAATCTTCGTTTTCATTTTCTGATAGTTATGCGTGCTGTGAAGGTGTGGTTATAAATATTCATAGAGAATAATATAACGTAAGAACTTGATTAATAGTTTATATCATACATTATCTTGATAAATATATTATATTTACCTCAAAGGAGGTGATGAATGAAAACCTGAGAAACTATCCCAATTCATCATGTTTTAAACAGTACAAAATTTCGAATTTTTTTTCACTCTCCAGAGAAACATCGTTTAAAATCTCTATAGAGTATATAAATGCAGCTCCCAATTACTGCGTTCATTTCTTCTTTTAAGGAGATATTTTTCGAAATTCGAAATCATTCACTTCAGGACATGGATGGAATTCGATGGTGGATTCTCGTTCAATCTATCATCCAGGAAACGATTCTGGAATAACAATCTACCGTCATTGGCAGCTCTATAATATAGACTGCGTTTCACTTAAATAATATTCCACCAGAAACATAATTTTTTCATTTTTCTACCTATCGATAGAACTCAATTAACAATTCATATTATACATTATCCTGATAAATATATTATATTTACCTAAAAGGAGGGGAAGAGGGAAAATCCAAAAAGAACTATCCCAATTCATCATATTTTAACCAGGCAGTACAAAATTTCGAAATCTTTTCACTTTCCAGAGAAACCTCGTTTAAAGTCTCTATAGAATATGATAAATGAAGCTCCGAATAACTGTTTTCATTTCTTCTTTTTAAGGTGATATTCTTCGAAATTCGCAATCATTCACTTCAGCGCATGGATGGAATTCCAGGATTTCGATGGTGGATTCTCTTTCAATCTATCATCCAGAAAACGATTCTGGAATAACAAGCTACCGTCATTGGCAGTTCTAAAGTAGAGACTGCGTTTCATTTAAATAGTATTCCTCGAGAAACATAATTTTTGCATTTTTCTGCCTATCTATTGCTTTTGTTTTGTACTCAAACACATACATGATTTGTCTATTAATTTGGATTTATATTTTAGTAGCGTACAATTAAGGGAACATTATACTGTATATTCAAACATGTGGTTCTCAATAAACAATGTAAATCATACATTTTATGACTTATTTTTTACTTATCTAAAAGAAGAGAATGAGATGAAAACCTGGGAAACTATCCTAATCTATTACATTCCAGATGGACAACACCAAATCTTAGTGAACTTTTTATTTTCTCATAATTATGTGTGCATTTTAAAATCTTTAAACGGTAACATGTAATTTAAGAAGTCAACTAACAATTCATATTACACATTATCTTGATAAATACATTATACTTACCTTAAAGAAGAGGATGAGTAAAAACATGAAAAACTATCTCAATTCATCATGTTTTAAATACGCAGTACAATATTTCGAAATTTTTTCACTTTGCAGAGAAACATCGTTTAAAATCTCTATCGAGTATGATATATGAAACTCGGAATAACTGTGTTCATTTATTCTTTTAAGGAGATATTTTTCGGAATTCGCAATCATTCACTTCAGAGCATGGATATAATTCCAGAATTTCTATGGTGGATTTTCCTTCAATCTATCATCCATTAAACGATTCTGGAATAACAAGCTACCGTCATTGGAAGAAAAAACTGCATTTCACTTAAATAGTATTCCATCAAAAAACATAATTTTTGCATTTCTTTTCCTATCTATCGTTTCTGTTTTGTACTGAAAAATACACAATGATTTGTCTAATTATTTACATTTATATTTTAGTAGAGTATAGTTAAGAGAAATTTATATTACAAAAAAACCTGTTCTCAATTATCACTTCAAAATATTCAGTATAAGACTTATTTTTTACTTATCTAAAAGAAGAGGATGACACTAAACTTTTGAAAACTATCCTAATCAATCATATTCCAGAGTAGCAATACCAAATCTTCCTAAACTTTTTATTTTTTCCTGATTATGAGTGCAGTGAAGACGCGTTTTAAAATGTTTATTGAAGAAAATAAATCACTTAAACAAACACTGTAACTATTTGTATCACACATTATCTAGAAAAATATTACTTATTTAAAAGAAGGGGATGAGTCAAGACCTATTAACTATCCCAATCCATTATGCTGTAAATAGGCAACACAAAATCTACGCAAACTTTCCAATTTCCCAAGTATATGCGTGTTCTAGAAAAAACTCGTTTAAAATATTTATTGATGTGTATGATAAATGAAGTTCGGAATTACTGTATTAATTGCTTTATTAAAAAAACAGTCTTCGAAATTCGAAAGCAGTCACTTCAGTGCATTGATGAGATTGTAGTTTTTCGGTGGTGAAGTCTTCTTAAATCTATCACACAGTCGATGATTATCGAATAAAGAGTTACCACCATTGTCATATTCAAAATGAAGACTACGTCCAAGAAGATGATAAGAATCAAGACCTGATTAACTATCCCAATCCATTATGCTGTAAATAGGCAACACAAAATCTACGCAAACTTCTCACTTTCCCAAGTATATGCTTGTTCTAGAAAAAACTAGTTTAAAATCTTTATTGTTGTGTATAACAAATGAAGTTCCAAATAACTGTATTAACTACTTAATTAAAAAAAAACATTCTTCGAAGTTCGAAATCAGTCACTTCAGCGCATTGATGAAATTTTAGTTTTTCGAAGGTGAAGTCTTCTTTAATCTATCACCCAGTAGACCATTATGGATAAACGATCTACCACCATTGGCAGATTCAAAATGAAGACTCCGTTCTAACAAATAGTATAATAATAATAAAAAAAGATTATTTTCATTTTTGCTTTATATCTAGCTTCCGATTTGTATTGTCATGCATGCAATGACGAGTCTTATCAGTTGGATATATATTTTAATAGCATGTAATAAAAGGGAATTTATGTTGCATTAGAACATGTTGCACGAATGAAAAAAGATAGCATAAATTTATAGATTAGTAGTTAATTTTTCTATAAGGCAGTGATAATTCATTTTAGAGTTAAAAAAACATGTATTTACTGTAAAACAAAATACTGCTTTATATGAGAAGGTGTCATATGTTCTAGCCAAGAATCATGTTATCATAAATGTTACATGCGTGTGCAAATACTGTCAACACTGTTAAAGAAGTATAAAAACTAACCATAAATAAAATAGACACTATATTAAAGAAAGTGGTAGAATATAGATGAAGCATGTAAAAAATTAAAAATATAAGCATTGTTAGTAAAATTAATACGCGAGTTTAGGTTAGATTAATTTATGAATATAATTTACTACTTTTATTCTAGTGTATAAAATAAATTATATAACTTTAAGGAATCAGTAAAGGCTTCAAATATATTTTCATTTAAAGACAACATAAATTAAAATTTTTTTGTGAAACCTATATTTTTACAAATGCATGTTTTTAATCTAAAAATACTATTACTATAATACTATATACTATATACTATAAATACTATTTATTTCATTTGAAAATTCTAAAATTTATTTGAAGGTATATTGCAAATTAGAATTTGTTATACAGAGTCTTTCAATGTTTAACCCCTTTCCTCTGGCGAACTCAGTTCGAGCAACGCAAATGCACCAATTTTGGAATGCCCGACCTGAGTTCGGGCAGGCGATAAAACGGTGTTTCAATTCCGTGAAACCCAAAATTCTTTCGTCCAATGCATAATATTTAATTTTCCATTTTCTCAATAGATAGAGATACTTTCTCGAGAAATGTTTGGTAGTTTCGGGCCATTTGGCGCTATATCTCGGATACTGTAAGGATTCGTGAAATTCAAAGTAATTTGAGAGACATGTAATTCATGACAGTTGATATTGATAAGAATATTGTTGTATTAGTTTATTATATTTATCCAGAAAATTATGTCATTTGATTTATTTTGCGGTAACTTGAGCAAAAATTACTGTAATCCATTAACGTTTCAGATATATGAAAATTATTATTTCGTTTCAAACTTTGTTTCTTTTTTCAAATATAATCTATTTTTAACACGTTGAGGATAAAAACAAACAAAATTAAAGAGAAAAAAATTTATTTTTGGCACCTTTTTCTCAAATATATTCCGCAGGCAAGGAGTTATTTTCAATAATTGGGATATAATATTCTCAAAAAGGAAATGATTAAAGTGTATATAATTAAAGAATTATGCATTCGTAAAATTGCAGTACTAATGAAATGCTCTCAAATGACAATTTAAAATACAGACTATTTAAAAGACTGATAAGACAAAACGTTCTAAGAAGTATCTAATCCATTATTTCCTAAATGGTCAACATACAACCTTTTCCCAAGACTATGTAAGAGCTCAAAATTTCTATCGAGCATGACAAAATGAAGCTTAACCTGTATTTTTTTTCTTTCGATAAAATATTCTTCGAAATCCAATCAGTCACTTCAGCGCATGGAAATTTCGTGATTTATGAGACTTCCAATCTATCGCCCATAAATTCGGAATAACGATGCCATTCTTCTTCGATAAGACTGCTTTCAATTATATAGTATTGCATCATAAAATAAAGCTTGCATTTTTGCGATTTCTTCCGTTTTGTATTTTGAAGCGTCGTGTCGTATAATTAATAGTTGTGCATAATCGAATGATTTTATAATTTTTGCGCTGTTACAATATATAATATTAATGATAAAATTTGCATACTAACATTTGCATTTATAATTGTGTATTTTATATTTTATAATTTTTTGATTAAAAAAAAACTGTGCATAAAATAACCATTAATTTTTATTTAAATAAAACTGTTTATTATAAAACTTTCTTAATTAAAATATTTTATAGTGTTATTAAAATATAATAAAAAATTAAAAATCACAAAACAAATAATATACAGATAAAATTTCTTCAAAATAGTCAAAACATATATATGTATATTTTGATATTTCAATTAGTGTTTTTACAAAGTGCAATATTGTTAATTGTTTTTCCGTTCTTATTTTTATTAATTTTCTTTAAAACAATTATAATTGTAAAATCAAATTCAAGTAATTATATGAATTTTTAACAAGTGATAATAAATCATATTTAACATAAATAGAAATTTTAAATATAAATATTTAATATGAAATATATTTAAATTATATAATGAATACTTCATTGTGCTATGGAAAACTAATAAAGAATATAATTTTTAAAATTACTCGTCATTTACCGATTTAATAGACAAAGAAGAATTATAATCTCCTATTTTGAATACATATTAAGAAAACAAAATATTTTTAATTTGATATTTCATTATGAAAATACAAATTTCAAAAGTATATATTAAAAATGTAAAATTAAAAATAATTAAGTTAAAAAAAAAGTATAATACTGTGATTTTATACTATGTTTATGTTATGTATATAATAAAAAAAAATATATTGAAAATGAAGGATATTTTATTAACAACAAAAGGCTTAATTTATCTAACGTATTGTAATAAAGAAGATTTTAGTGAACTAGTTTATCGTTTTTAAATTTGTGTGATCTAAAATTAAACTGACATCCTTATATAAAAATGCATTTTTTTAATGAATTTCAATTTATATTACATTCATCATCATCAACAGTAAGCAACATAAGTAATTATATATCTAAATTTGAATTCGTGACAGCAATCTTGGCACTTATTCCACATGCAGTTATATCTGAAAATAACGTAATCATTAGTTTGTTTATTACACAATATTTAATTACTGTTTAATTGCACTATTATGTTTTGTAAAATAACATGCTTTCGTTTGATACTTAAAAGTGTTCATTATACAATTTATTATGATACGGTTAAACTTTTCGTTTATTTATCTCCTTTTGTATGCTAACAATTGAGATTAGAGTAACAAATCTAAAATTTCTTCCCGTCATTTTAAATTACTTTCCTATCTCTCTCCGTAAAGTCTATAGCAAAATGAAAAAGGAGCCGTAGATTTAATTTTCTGAGATCTAGACACTTTTAAATCCAAGATAAAATGAGAAACAGCCATAAAAAATGAAATTGAGATTCGAAATTTGGAATGCAAGATCTTTGCTGAATTTCAAATTTACAGAATTAGCTCGTTTTTATTGGTAGTTAAAGCATAAAAGTAATTTCTGTCCATTTAATTAAGTTTTAAGGTGTTTGGATACATTGAAGTACGGATTTAAGTTTTTTGAGTTGTTAAAAAAGTGATAAGGAAAAAGAAATATACTGTTATGGAAAAGAATGAGAATTTCTAACCAAAGGAATAATTTTATTTACCATGGAATAATTTTATTACCAATGGTTATATACATTTGTTCGTAGAAATTACAATATTTCAAAGATTTGCTAGTTTAAAATTGAAATTTTCGGTATACTGATTGAAATATGGAAATAAAAGTATGTATGCATTTATGGGCAGCAGTGTCGGACTTAAATCATCCATATAAAAGTTTATTTGTAGAAGTGACAAAGTTTTATTGTTTTCAGCGATGTAAAATATGCTGTTGTTGTTCTTGACTTATGCCACTTGGTAAAACTTAATATTACTATTACTAATATTACTTTTCATTTACTTCCTTTTCATTAGTAATATTACTTTTCTAAACATTGTCGAGGTGTTTTAAATATTTTCGGAAATTTTTTACTTATATCATAGGTAATGATTTCTAGATGAAAAAATTTATTACTTTCATTGTTTGTCCAAGTGCAGGTAATATGTTCTTATTTTATAATACAGGATTATTCTTTATATATCAGAGATCGGTGAATTTATGTGTTTCTGTTGTCGTGTAGTCCTCTTTTATATTTGAGTTTTCACCTGTGATCAAATGTATAGTGGTGATTTTATTTTGATTGCATTGTGTAAAAGTATTTTTGTACTAAATTTAACCACAGGTTCTGAGAAACTACAAACATAAATATAAAGATAAACTAAAAGCTAAATTAACAGCATCCGAAACTAGCTTAATATAAAAAAAGTAAATTTATTATAATATATATATATATATACATATATATATATATATATATATATATATATATATATATATATATATACATCTATGTACATACAAAACTGATGCTAATTTTCATAAAATAAGCTTTGTCAACATCTTCTAAATTAGTTCTGACAATTTTTTTTAATACTTAAGTAATTTTGTAAATATAGAGAGGACCTAATCTGAATTTCAAAATGTATGTAAAAGGGGGTACCTTTGGGGAGTGAAAATGGTGTGCCCGGAACACTGCTGTTTGATTGGTATCTATGGATTTTTCGTCGGTCTGGTCAGGGGCTTCCTCCTGAGTGTTTGGGAGTGTGGCCGTGCTATTTGATGCAGGAACCCTTCCCGTCGGACTTGCCTGGACTCTCGAACTCGTTCCGTCGGACTTCTCTCCTCGTCTGGACTATCGAACACCTTCTTTCAGACTCTCTCCTAGTCTAGACTATCGAACACTTTCTGTCGGACTCTCTCCTCGTTTCGACTCTCGAACACACCTTCTGTCGGACTCTCCTCTAGTCTGTTCGATAGTCGAGACGAGGAGAGAGTCCGACAGAAGGTGTTCGATAGTCTAGAATAGGAGAGAAGTCCGATGGAACGAGTTCGAGAGTCCAGCCAAGTCCGACAGGAAGGGTTCCTGCATCAAACAGCACGGCCGCACCCCAAACACTCAGGAGGAAGCCCCTGACCATACCGACGAAAGATCCATAGATACCCACCAACCAGCAGTGTTCCAGGCACACCATTTTAACTCCCAAATGTTCCCCCTTTTACATACATTTTGAAATTGAGATTGGGTCCTCTCTCTTTTACAAAGATGTGATGAGGTCAGATTTAGTTCCCGAGTATTTTACTTCTTGTATGAATGAATAAATTTTATAATTGATCTAAATCGCCTCATCACATCTGTCTCTCGCAGAGCCTAAATAAATTATGAATAAAGCTTATAAAATGGAATATAAATTTAAAAAATTGAAAACTGAAGTTGTAAGAAAATGAAAATCAGGTATTAATATCAGATAGAATGCTATTTTCAACAAAAAAAATTCAAGTAATATAATATTATTTCGGTAAAAGCGATATGGTCAATATTTTGGTATTCTGGTGTAAATTAGAATCAGATCCACAACTTAAATGGATCCATTATAAGCAACCAAAAAGACACCTAATGTTGTTCCAAACATTATTCCAACTATCCTAAACATTATTCCAAACCTGATATTTAGATATTGAGCAATTATCAAACGAATAACTGGAGTACAAATTACTAAAAATTTCCTTCAAACTTTATTGAAAATTCAAAAAAAGCAAGAAACAAACAAACAAACCAATTTGGTCGACCATTTCTTTAAAGAGTATGTTTCTGAATATCAATGGTTGATCTATTTTGCTACCATGAAACAAATAGCTGGTAAGCACGTGATATCACAAAATATTATTTCAAAATCCGAAAATGCGGATAGATGTCAAGTATCAACTTGGTTGTGTTAAAAGGACTACTCTGTAATTAAAGTGTAAATTCCTTTCTTGTTGAAATACAAGAATCACAACAGTATATAAAGTAACTGAGGATGTTTGGATTACCTAGCTTCTTGCTTCAGAAGATCCAATTCTTGCTTGTACGTGCTTGTTAGAAACTGGAGTTTACCTTGTTTGCAGTGGTTTGGTAATGTGTTTAAGTACTACAGTACATTTTAGAGGATAACATCCTTTAAAAATCCTTAATAAACGATTCTTTTCTCCCTTTAAAAATATATTTTTTCTGATGTATAAAGTTTACTAATTTTTAAATACATTAATATGCAAGTTAGAAAAACTTATATTCTATCCATAATTCCTCTTTTAGCTTTTGGTAAGTTATAATTAAAAACTAAGTTTTTGTAATGAAAAAATAATGCCTTATATCTGTTGTGCGAGATGCTTTATAGACTTATGTCTGAATGGTTTATATTGAAATTATCCTAAATACAGCATTAATCTGAAGGAAAGCAACTATATTGATATAAAACCCACAAAAAATGTATGACTACATATACAACAGCAAAACCTTTTTGACCATTTACATTGTAAGAAACGACTTTGTACCTCTAGTAACATCCGTCTAGATAATCTAAAATGTGATTTACGATCTTACAACCAAATGTTATTTTTTAACTGATTTTCAGTGTCCCCATCATCTTAGTATCATTTATCTTAATAAATCAAAAAGTTTTAATATCTCATAAACAATGGATATATTTTAGCTGATTAAAATAGTAACTACACAAAAATAAAAATTAAGCTAATGGGAAGAAGCCATCAGACATTTCCATTATTACTATTTAAAATTCTCTTTAAGACAAACTATGATTCTAGATTTTCTATACAATATTTATCAGTATTTTTTCTATAAACTACCTATTCATGTTCTTTACATCACATATTATTTACACATCTAATGTTTTATGCTCCTGTATATAACGGATGATATACAATCATCTAAATTTTATATACAAGCTTTTATATTTTTTTCATTTTATATCATTGTGTATTACATTTGATACACAAGAACATATAATTATAAGCACATATTAGATGTGTATGTGATATATAGGACAGGCAAAGGGTTAAAGTTCGTGAAATGTTTAAAAAATATGATTTTTGTCAAATTTAAGGAAGATGTACTTGAAAATACACGAAAGTCTCTAATGATAAAAGGAAAATTTCTCATTAAATCATTATTTAGAATTCGTTTTTAGGCAAAAATATACATAAATTATTTCTCATTTCTCTCAAGTACAATATTTATGTTTAATTAACCCCTCTGAAGCTACCCTTATTTATACTAATTTGAGTAAAAGCGAAGACTCTCGTTCTAATAGTGGTGTTGTCATTAAATACACAAATGGAATTGTCAAGATAAAGATAAGAAATCCAGACTTCAGTTTAGTTTTTAAGAGTGAGCTTACAACCATCGAAGAGGGGATAAGTGCTGTTTTGTCCTTTACAGGTCTTAGGGCTGTAGGATTTTGACTGACAGTCGTATCACCATTCTATATCTTTCAAACTGGCTAACAGTTGGTGATAGGGTCGTAATTGCAATTCTTGGTAAACTTGAGCAGGTCTCGTCACTTTGTGAAGTACACCTTCAGTGGATTCCTTCGCATGTTGACTTGTGGATGAATGAGATGGCAGATGTTCTGGCGAAGGAGGGCTCTGGAGAACCATTACCGGTTACCAATTCACTGACCTATCTTTAACTGTATTCCATTAGAAGACATGTGGACAGGCAGATTTAGCTTGTTTCTCCGAGTCATCCCTAATATGAAGCAGATTGTCCTGGAGGATCCTTTGCTATAGGTTGCGATAGATATGTTCAGACAACACTTTCCCGATTTCTTAGTGGACACCTGAAAGACTTTCTTTCGAGAGAGGTCTCAAGATGCACCCGAATTTTCTAAATGCCAAAATGGACCGGCATCACCAACACATATCCTTGAGTGCCTAGGGTTGTCTCTTGAGGACTTATACAGGTCTCCCATGCTAGTTTTAGATTTTCTGAAGGTAAATGGACTCGTGAACTTCGTCTAGTATATTCCTAGATATGGAGATTAGAAAGAGAGAGAGAGAGAGAGAGAGAGAGAGAGAGAGAGAGAGAGAGAGAGAGAGAGAGAGAGAGAGAGAGATACTTCAAAGTACAACATAATGAAAAGAACCTTCGAAAATCGAGAAGTAACCAGAAATCTAGAAGTAAATAGAAATTCCAATAGTTTCCCTGTCAAAAACTATCTGAACATTACTTCACATGGAGATGAATCGAATACTTATGGATTTGATTCTATATCAAAGTGAAAAAAAGATAAATGTCTATTAGCCAAAAGTATTACCGATAACAAAACTACTAAAATTTTATCGTTTATCCTCAGTGCACACCTTACAGGACTTTCTTTCGAGAGAGGTCTCAAGATGCACCCGAATTTTCTAAATGCCAAAATGGACCGGCATCACCAACACATATCCTTGAGTGCCTAGGGTTGTCTCTTGAGGACTTATACAGGTCTCCCATGCTAGTTTTAGATTTTCTGAAGGTAAATGCACTTGTGGACCTCGTTTAGTATATTACTAGACATGAAGATTAGAAAGAGAGAGAGAAAGAGAGAGACTTCAAAGTGCAACATAATGAAAAGAGCCTTCGAAAATCAGGAAGTAATCAGAATTCTAGAAGTAATTAGAAATTCCTATATTTTCACTGCTAAAAACTATCTGAACATTACTTCACATGGAGATGAATCGAATACTTATGAATTTGATTCTATATCAAAATGAATAAAAGATAAATGTCCATTGGCCAAAAGTATCACCGATAACAAAACTACTAAAATTTTATCGTTTATCCTCAGTGGATATCTGAAAGGACTTACTTTCCAGAGAGTTTTCAAGACGCACCCGAATTGTCCTAAATCTCAAAATGAACTAGCATCACCAGCACATATCCTTGAGTGCCTGGGGTTGTCTCTTGAGTACCTATACAGGTCTCTCATGCTAGGTTTCGCTTTTCTGAAGGTAAATGGACTCATGGACCTCGTCTCGTATATTCGTTGTGGAATTTGGATACCTCAGATTGTACACAATTTCAAAGTGGAACATCAAAGTGTACTCTTAATAATTCTACCATTGAAATCCTATCTCCGAAAACGAAAACTATTTTTATAAGTAGTAAAAAGCCTGCTGTGTTTAAGTATAAGGTGACTTCTGCTTTGAGAAAATATATAGATTGTATATTCGTCTAGAAATGGAGATTAGAAAGAGAGAGAGAGATGTTTAATTAATAAATTACATTGATATAAATGCGCACAAACACATTATAGCTACCTAAAAATTGTCTAAATTTCTGAGATTATTATTTATGGAAAATGTTCATGTCTCCGAAGAAACATATATGTAAAGAAAGAAAAAATTTTAATTAAATATTTCATAACCTATCCGTAAATTTTAACTCCCTTTAACCTTTCCCACTTACTAAAACCTTTTTAAAAATATAAAAAATTAATATATCGTAGCTACCAAATATTTTTTGTTCTTTTCATGTGTACTCTAAATAACGTCAATCTAAATAAGGTTTTAAAAATTATTTGAGGCTCATATTCAATGAATACCCGAGTTTCTGAAATAACAGGTATATGTATAAATAAGCAAAATATATATTTAAAATCTTTTAACCATTAGACATTTATTTTAACTCATTGAGAAGGTAACAGTTCTGAAATAAATTTAATTAAATGGGAACAATACCATCCGAAAATTTCTTTTATTACTATTACACTTCATTATTATTCTCCTCGAGACAAAGCATAAATTCAGTTATTTTATGCAGAAAAAAAATATATTCCAGTTTCCAAACAGCAGGAAAATAATATTCTCTTATCTTTAAAAGCACAAGAAAACAAATTAGAAAAAAAATGAGATTAGGAGAAGAAAATGTTTATTTAGGGAGACACGAATAACGGAAGCGGGGTCAAGAAGCAAAAGAAATATTCGTAATTCAAAACATCCTAATTCAAACATATAACCAAAAAAAAAATTTAAATTTAGTCTGAGCATCATTCATGCTGAACATTTTGCTAAGCATAGCAATAAAAGAGACAGTGTAGCTTAAGTTTAAATAAAAGACGTCGAAAATTCAATTTAGGCACGAATTTCTCTGGGAACTATTCAGAATGGAAATAAAATCTAAAAGGTAGGAACAAAAGGAATGTATAAATACTTTTTTTTTCCTCCTTGCATTTGGGTTAGAGCACATAAATGTTTATACTTAACCTTCATTTGTCTTAATGTTTTTTACTTCTTACGTTTCAAAAAACTCTTGAAAATGAAATTCACAGTGGATGTTTAGGTAAGAGTGGTACATTTATCTGGATGAAACTGAGTTATTTGCTTTATTCCATTTAAAGTTTAGAAAAAGATATACGCAAATTAAAGGTAATACGGGGGAAGCTTTTTTTAATATGGATTTTTTTCAATGGAATTCTCCTTGAAATTTAATTATAACTAAAGTTAGGTTAATAAGGTAGATGAGTAGTTATTATCAACACGTTAATACAACATAAAATTTCAATAGGATAAAAGCTTACCGTTTAGTTTACGGCAAATTAAATATTTCATAAAATTAACTATGCTTTTCACTGTTATATTGTTGAATATGTATATATATATATATATATATATATATATATATATATATATATATAATATATATATATATATATACATACATATATATACATATATATATATATGTATATATATATGTATATATATATATACACATATATATATGTATACATATATATATATATATACACATATATATATGTATATATATATATATATACATATATATACATATGTGTATATATATGTATTCAGGTAAATGTATATATATATATATATATATATATATATATATATATATATATATATATATATATATATATATATATATATATATATATATATATATATATAAGCAAGTAGGTATTAGAAAAACATTATAAAATTTGAATAAGATAAAATATAAAGTTAAATTCATGACAAATTAATTATTAAAGACACATTTCATCTAAACACTAAAATGTAGGAATAAAACAACTTAATAATTTTATCAAATATATATTCATTTTACATTATTTTTTTTAAATAAACTTTAAAAAATGCAAAATATTTAGTAATTAATTCTTCTACTTGATTTTGTTTTCTCTTTTTTTTGAATAGTTATTTAAAATGAAGCAAGATACCTGTAATAAGTATTAACCTAATGTTAAGTCTAAATCTCACAAATCGGTTACAGGTTTTCATTGAAACTATTTAAAGGGAAATTTATAATTTTAATTTGCTTTCAGTTTGACATTAACTTCGAAGTGAAGGGTTAAGACATAAGACATTTTAATTTAAAGTATATTTACGGTTACTGGTATTGCAAAATTGATAACTAATGATGAATGAGCAAAATGAATAACTATAGTTAGACTAATAAGGAATATGAGCACTTATTATAAACACGTTAATACAACATAAAATTTCAGTAGGATAAAAACTTACCGTATAGTTTACGGCAGATTAAATGTTTTGTAAAATTAATGATGTTTTTCATTGTGATATTATTGAATAATTATTATTACTAAGAGTGTGATTATAATCTAAGGAAGAAGGCATTAGAAAAACGTTATTAATATATAAAATTTCAAAAAGATAAAAAATACAGTTAAATTGACGACAGACTAACTATTTTGCTAAGTATAACAATGATGTTTAATATGCTTGATAATGCAAGATAATTTTAAGTAAATTTCGTACTTGCAATTGCAACAGTACCAATGCATATTCTAAAGATGTATTTAAATGTATCCTTTTGTGTCATCTTTTCACATTTCTTTTATACTACACAGCCTGCCAGAGATGTCATTGCAGGCCTTAATTTCTAAACTACATTTTCTCCCAACTCATGTCGATCTAATATGTCATATTGTAGACCTCGAGAAGAAGTCATTTATCTATTTACCTATTTTTATCAGTTTATGGCTTGACCTATTTCTATCTAATATTGTTCTTCCATTTTGTATTTTTATGTCATTGGATTTATTTTTTGTGCAATGCACTTTTAGAGTAAGGTATTTTTATTTTTATGAGTTAATAAAAGTGTTAACTTAAATGTCATTACTTTTAATTTTATGGTGCACAGAAGGTTTTAATAAAACAAATTTCTGTATTTAAATTATTTTACTTGCCATTATCTTTCTACATATTGGGCTATATAATGAAAAAAAGAGAAAAGTTAAAATTAAATGTCATAAGTAGCATATAATATTTCCTAATTACAGTAGAACAGACTTTCGTGATGCCTTAATCATTTTACCTTTCTAAAAATGTTGTAAATGATATCTATTCTCGCGAAATATAGAAAAAAAATTAAGAATTGATATTTCAATTTCATTAAATTTTTTAAAAGAAATTCCCATAAAAATATTCTATTATAATATTAAATACCGAATTTTCAAAACTATTAAAGAAGAGAAAGAAATTTAAAAAAAAATTATATATCAAATATTATTAAAAACAATTATTATTTTAGAGATGTTTCAAATAAAAAATCTAGGAATAATATCTTAAATATCTATGTTTATAAAAGAATTGAAATTTTTGAACTATTTTATACAATGACAGTCTACCGAACTTTAGGCGGACTTTGCTTTTCCTTTTATTCCTACCTCGACCCTCAAGGCACTTTCTGTGGAGTCTGATCTGATTCACCTTTGTGCAGATTTTGTTTGAATCTTTCGTGTCAT
>CM063510.1:117487723-117497723 GCA_032207245.1 Pardosa pseudoannulata
GGATTTTAGGCCGGCTGCAGCCGTGAACCCGCAACCTTTCAGTTATGAAAACACTGCCTTTGCTGACTGAGCTATCTCGGCTCACTTAATCCTATTATGAACTGGGATTATTTACTCCAATCATATTATCAACTGTTGCTGTTTATCCAAATAACCTCTGAGAATATGATAATTACCTTGTGATAAAACCCTTGCTATCACTAATGCTAATATTTAAGCACTGTTAATTACGATTGGGACAAATATAACCCCCAAAAATTTATTCCTATTTCGAATAATATGACATTAAAAATTGTTAATTATTGCTTAATAAGAAGAATAAAAAATATTTCATACTAAGTATGCCTTAAATATAGTTGTACTTACTACAAAAGAAAAAATAGACAAATCGCAATTTGAGAAACTGACGTGCACAAAAACACAAGTGAAGCATTTGAAACTAAAAGTAAAGACAAGTTTTTAAGATACATGTTTTATCTCTAATTTCGTACTAACCCCTTTAAAAGTGTATTTTATTTACACAATAGGGGATGAAATGCTTTGGGAGTACATGTCTATTAAGACCAAAGGGTTAAAATAAATGTCTTGGTTACATTAGATTTAAAGAAAGTTTTAATGACTAAAACTATAAATATTTAGAATAAATGTGATATAACAAAAATTGCAGCAATAAATTATTCTTTCATTAACAAAATTTTTAAGGGAAAATACGTAAACGTTCCTTTATAACTATGTGGCTTTCATTGCAAAGTTACAGCAAATCAGTAATACTGTCAACTGTTTGTCTTAAGTTTAGCCGATTAGGTAGGGAAAAATGTAAAATACGATTCTAGAAACAAGAACGTATCTTAAAAATTAATCAGTCTTAAACATAGAGCTATTTTAAAAGCAGTATGAGAAAATTTGATATAAACCCAACTTCTTTTCTTGATAGCACAACTAAATACATATATACATGTATTAATATCAATATCTAAACCCCTAAAGTCTATTCAAAATTATCCAATTTCTCCATTCATTATTCTAAATCTTAATTTCTCCTCTTTATAATAATCCTATTTTCCCAGCCATCCAATCTGAACAAGGAAGTTTTCATTCCTTCAGCCGAACCCTGAAATTCTTCTTTGAACTTCAAAGCAAATAATGATATTGCTGAATTTTAATGAGGAAGTAATAACTCTCCCATCAAAAATCTGCAACTATCATCAATAATATTCATCTGGAAACCACACTTTGGCAGATGGCTAGAAAGCTACTCTCTTTAAATAATTAACTGTTAGCTTAGCATTTTCCTACAACAAGTAAACCCCACGTGGTGTTTGGTTCTCTCTCGCTAAAGGTTGGATTTGACAGATTTATGCAGAGAGCATTCTGACATTGTCCGATTTAAATGCATCTGAATTTTGTCCTATTTTTATAAGATAAAATAAAGATTATGTTCAGCCACGATGACTGATGTGTTTCTTTGGAAAGAAATATGCTTTCTCTGCAATAAATGAAAAATTTTATTCCCACTCTTCATATTTTCCAGCTGTCTCCGGCTCACATTCCAATGATCTAATCTGCCTTTTCGTGTTAATAATACCGAAGCTACTTTCTAGGGGAAAGGTTACTTCTGGGGATCTACAGTCTGTGGTCCGACACTGTTCCAGCAAGTGTTTCGATGTTCATTCTCTGTTTTGATTTTGACTACGGAACACAAGAAGTTATCTTAACTAAAATAAAATTTAAATTCTACTTGGTCTTGTGCTTCTGTTCAATGTGGCCAGACTGCAATATCTTTAAATAGTCTATCTGCTTAGCTTTCTCCTTACCCAGCAATCCCGGTTAAGTAAATACAATACAGGCTGAATTATTTGTGAGAAGCGGATTAATTTTCGCTGTGCTACATTCACATGGAAGTAGATCTGAATCGGGAACAGATTTCCATTGGACTAATTATTATTTAAGGTAACACAATTTCTATAAAATACTTTTGTATTTTATAGAAATTGTGTTACCTTAAATAATAATTATTCCAGAAAAAAAAACTTGTTTTTAAGGATATGTATACATGAAATTTATAAACATTTTTAATGCTTTACGCAAGCATATGTCAAGCAGTTGTACAGTAGAATCTTGAGATATAATAGACTTCATTACATTTAAGGTACGAAGTAATTTCCGGCTCAATCGTGCTTGGTTTGACCAAGTGGCATAAGACAATAACTTTTAAGGATTTAGAAAGAGATGATAATTACAGTATCAAAGCGGCTTAATTAACAGAACATGTACACTAGATCAGCAATTTCTAACCCACTTGCCACACATGTTAATGCCAAATATAATCTACAGAGGTACCAAAACTACAGAACATTATCCATTGATAAGTAGAAGGCAGTTATATGGTCAAACGAATCATCATTCATACATACATATAATATATACATATACAATACATATATATGTATATATAATATTATATATATATATATATATATATATATATATAAGTAGTCTATGTGTGTTGACTTAGTGTGTGTATATATACATATATATTGTATATATAATATACTATATATATATATATATATATATATACATATATATATATATATACTATATATATATATATATATATATAATATATATATATATATATATATATATATATATATATATATATATATATATATATATATATATATATATATATATATATATATATATATATATATATATATATATGCATGTATAACTTGTACACAACCAAGTTTTATGCTTGATTTGGACTCGTGTTTGTCAAGCGCTAACTGCTACGACGATCTGACGGCATGGTAGTTCTATTTTTAGTTTTATTAATCAGAACTAAAAGGAATTACTATTTTAGTTAATTATACACCAAAGCCAAACAAAGAAAATTAAGTTGAGAAAACATTGTTTCAAGATATTATGTTTAAATAAACTGAACGATATATATAACATAAGATTTATCAACATTTTTAATGCTTTACGCATGCATATAAAGCATATTTAAAAATATCAGCCTAGAAATTTTCCCGGTATATCTTAAATATATTTATTATCCTTTTCCTCTGCAAACGTGCTAGATACGTGTATATATATAAAAACTTTTAAGACTACCTCATTCAAAATTTCAATTTTTCAGAGTGATAAATAGACTTTGAATACGGAAGTAGTAGGGATTCACAATTCTTATTTTACCCTTTTAGGAAAATCCCTAGCCATTTTAAATGACTCTTTACTCTAGTGTGTATGCTGCAAACAAACTCCACTCAATCTTTTCTCAGGAAATCCCCATCTATTCATAATATCCCTCTTTTCGTGCATATAGAGAGCACGGAATCTGGGCACTAAGGTTGACTGAAATATCATTAGTGAAACAGGAGTTCTAGAGTAAATGCATCTATCACGCAGTAAACGTCTCTACACCAAAGATCGTTTGTCACTGACAATTGGAGTATCAAAGTTCTTTTTAAATTATTACCTTTTCAAAGAATATTTAGGGTAGGAAGAATGAGCTCCGGTTAAATTATTTTAGCAGGCATACTCTAATAGTTTTGAAAACCTGAATTTTAAGGAAAGAAAGTTTTCTATTTAGGTTACTTGTATGAGAGTATGAATGCTATTTATAAAATACTTAAAGTATGCTAATTAAAATAAAAATTTCGTTAATTTTAAGGCTTTAGTGTAAACACATTTCAAGCTTTTATACCATTACCTATATTAAAAAAAAAGGTTTTAAAAGACGTGACATTATGAATATATACCTTTAAAACAACGTAAATCAAAACTGAACAAACTATATATAAAACCTCAAATTAAAGTTTTTAAAGCGTTATTCACTTTATTGTAATTCAGGACTTAAAAAGAATTGATAATTACAGTTACAAGGCAGTTTCAGTAGCAGAACATGTACTGTAGGACAACAATTTCTAACCCACTTGTCACACATTTTAATGTCAAACATTGTCCACAGAGGTACCCAAACTACAAAACATGGTCCATTGAATGGTAGAAAAGATTTATATGGCCAAACTAATCATCATTCACATGTTTCCTCATAATTGGACGAGTGTACGCTTGTGAAGGAAGATTTCTACACAAATATGATCTGGATTTTCCTCTGTCAAATATCCAGTTGTATCATAGTCTTCTGCTCTCTAAATCGTAAGCCTGAATATATATATATATATAATATATATATATATATATATATATATATATTTATATATATATATATAATATATATATAATATCTATTTGTATTGTATATATGTATATTATATATATATATATATATATATATATATATTATATAGATATATTATAATAATAATAATAATAATAATAATATTTTTTTAAACTTTCACTCCGGAGGTAAATATTAAACAAAATATTTTTAAAAATGGAATAAATTTTTAAATATATAATAAGATTGAATATACTTTTTTTACGCGAAGGGCACTCGTTTGTGAAAGCATTCCTCACAACATCTGAATATTTTGTTGATGATTTAAAAAAGGGTCACGATATAATAACATTATTTTCCTAGAGAACACAAACAAAGTATCCTCCTATAATTTGAGAAGAAAGTAGGTTAAAAGCCAACACACTATTTTTCATCTAAAGATATATATATATATATATATATATATATATATATATATAATATATATATATATATATATATATATATATATATATATATATATATATATATATATTTATATATATATATATATATATTATATATATAATATATATATATATATATTAAAAATCTACATTAATAAATGAATGAAATTCACATATTGGAAATATGCATGCAATGCATGTTTAATTCTACTCATTCAACATTTTTAATTTTGGAATGAGGTGAATCTTAAATTTTTATACATACATATATTTGCACTTTTTTGTGTGTCAAATTTAAGTGAAAAATATCTGTTTTATTTTAAACCATAGCTTTAGAATATCTGAGAGATTAAAATTACAAAATCAGAAACTTTTCAGAAAAATATCTTTAATCATGTTAATAAAATAAATTATATTGCTTTTTTTATTGCAGTTGAGTTTCATAGAATAAATACAGATAATTAGAACTTATTTATGAAAAAAGTGGTTTCTAGTTTACAAATTAGAGAAATTGTTTTTTGCGAGTAGACTTTTAATTATTTTCTTCCAATGGACAAATTTTATGTTTGTCCAATTTATTGATTCATATAGCAAAATAAAAGATTTTTTTATAAGTTTATCCTTTATTACTTAAAGTAAAAAAATTATTATTTAAACAGAGAAAAAGATAAAAAGTAAAATTTATTTTAAACATTTTATCTTATGATGAATGAAATATAGACTGTTATACGGAAAACTGTTGTGCTTGAAAGGTATTACATATCATAAAAGGAAATTTGAGATTTAATATTTAAATAGCACCATCTAAATCCTACCATGTAACATACAATAAATAATATTTGAAAGCAATATTTTACGTTATGCGTTTATTACGAAACGAAAAGAGTGAATAATACATTAAAGTTACAGATGTGATGTTTACGGCAATAGCACACCAGTAGGATTAATGCTACGTTTAGATTAACAATTTATTTAACCTACTGAGTGTTTTATCTTCTGTTTTCCCACAAAGAAATGGATATATTCACTGTAGAGATTAATGAAAACTTTCTATGTAATATACTATATGAAGGATAATATTGAGAATATTCCCTGTTTATAATAAATATTGAAAATATGTGCATTTGAATTATGGTTAAATATATTTTTTGAAAATGCCAAAACAGTTTCTACTAAAACATCAATTTCCCTTTGAGGATATTTCCTTGCCTCTGAGTTTAATACTTTTATATAGTTATCTTATAAGAGTTTCGTAGTAGATACTACTGTATGTTTAAGTAAGAAATATTTTTATATTTAACGCAATAAATTACTTTAATAGCAATAAATGCAGAAACAATAAATAAAGAACAAAATAGAAGTTCTATTTGGGACTTTGTATTTATTCTAATATTCTGGCCCAATGGTTTTACCTTCTCTTGGACTTAAAAAAATTCAATTAAAAATAAGCCATAGAATTTTAAAAAATCAATATAAATATTTTATCTTTATTTTTGAAATTAGATATAATTCCCTAGCCTTATTTGTACTGCAAATTTTTGCGATACAATTTATTTTTATTTACTATCCCCTTATCGTTATCCTTATCGCTAAGGCTTAAAGATATATTTATTTATTTACTTGTAAAAATGACAGATATTTGGCACTTAGGCTGTTAACATATTTCTTGCAAATTTCTTACAACTTCTCATTCAATAATCCTCTACACGAGGACTAATGAGACAGGGACCTACTGCTGGAAGCCGATAAGTACTAAAATACACGATTATAATAATTTCCCATAAATTGTACAGCATTGCACAAATTAATCCGCCTATAACAATTTTATACAAATGGGTGATCATTCACAGTCAGGAGACGAAGTGAAACGATGGTTTGAAAGCGTTTAATGTCTAAAAGAGCATGCTTTGAATGTACAATGAACTTCAAGACTTATGAAACCTATTTAGAAAAATAAATAATAATTAAATTTTTCTAAACGTTAATTAGATTATTATTTTTACAGTATTTTAGCCCTCCATGCTCTATGACAATTGTAAGACAGTTAATCCTTTTCAGCGCAATGGATATTTATGTTTGGTTTGGAGCAACGGTCTACTGTTTTGCGACGAGGCTAATTACACCTACTGCTTAAAGCATTAACATAAAAAAACATTCATGCCATGAATTGATACCGAAGAGTTAACTCTAACATTCGCATCGTTCGGTAAGTGCTCATGTCATCAGTACCATAAGGGATAGGTACATATTACAAAACGACCGTATTTGCAATTTTTCTATAATAACATAGTTTGTCAGGTGCACAATTTATTGTTACCAATTGCGTATTATGTGAAATACTACTTGATATGATGACTTTAATAAGATACACTGTTACTAGAAATAATTTTATTCGTGGAAAATTTTTTTTTTGCTTTAGAGCTGAAAATTTGTCTCTAACTTACCATTGAAACTAGTGTTGTCTTTTATCTTGACTTATATAATTCAAAGGATGTATACATTTCTGCATCGGCATCACTTTCTCTATGAGTGTAGTGACAACCACGAGTTATAAATAAAGTTATAGTAGCGTTTAAAAATTGTGAGTTGCACGTTAATTTTTGGTAAATCTCAAGAAGACCAGATTTATATTTATATATCCCACAATTCCGCTAATGGCTTTAGATTTCAAATTTTATGAAGTAACACTAAGTGTGTAGCCATCTTAAATGAAAGTGGTTATATTATCAAATCATCTTTTCAGCTGTTCGCGACAGAATTTTGTGCAATTCAACAAAAATCTTTGCATTATGATTGTCTTCTTATAAAGACATATCTCATTTACTCATGTATAATGAGTATTTACTTTTCTACAATACAAAATGAGGGGGAAATTACATCTTATGTTTAACAATACATATAGTGGTAACATACAAGTGACTTTGTAGATTGTAAACCGATTTCTACATGTCCTTATTGAGTCAACAACGCTGTTTTAATGTAATTTTAAAGAGTATTTTATTCTTGACAAAATGTTTCAATCTTGTATTCGGTTATCTAGGTTATTGAGAGGGTGTGGGTACTGTGAAATGGCCGTGGGAGAAATTAAGGACCTCGTACATTCCCTTTTTATGCGGAGATGTACTAGGGTTTCTCTTCATTTTATTCAACAAGGTGTCTAAAAACATTGATGAAGAGGTTTAAGTAGGATGGGATATTTAGTTATACTGTTACACTTTAATTGAACAACGAGCAATTTTCAACAGGAAATGGAAACTGTGCTTCAACTTAGCATTTCTACATTCAGAGTTAATAAGGTTATTTTCTCTGTTGCATAAACGCAGTTTATTAGACGAATAAAATATTAGAAGGAAATATAGATACAGCAATAATTCCGTTGATTAAACTATTTACTTTTTTATTTTTCCATAAATTCTTCTTCTTCTTAAGCACCACGGCCTTTTACAGGTTAAGTCTCCTTTACTTGATTCTGTTCTGTGCTTTAGTCTTCCCTGAGTTGACTCCAACTGGATTAAGATTTTCCTTGACCTCTTCGAGCTATCTAGTAGGTGGTCCTCCTTTTACCCTTAAATTGTAGAAAAAGTTACCTCTTTTTTTTTCTAGAAATGCATCTGCATATCTAAACAGGTGTCTCAGCCATCAAATGGGACGTTTAATATTGACAATATCAATTCCCCCGTATTTTTCATATTTATTATAAATTTCATGATTATAGAGAATTCACCTAAGGTTTCCTCAACTAAGTCTCCCTAGCCTAACCTCTTTAACCCCTTCGCGACCAACGTCTCGTATTCGCGACTCAGCAATTTCACTCTTATTAGTCCAACGTCGCCTTCATGACATGATCTACGGTTGACATTGAGATACCAGCGTCGCATATACGTAAAAGGAGATTTGAACGTTTTAATGTCATTTTTAAATGCTAGATTTAATTACTAGAGGGCTGTCATTTTTAAATGCTAGATTTAATTACTAGAGGGCGTAAACGGCAACAGTTTTTACAACGGTCTACTCGTATAGCATTTACGTCCTATTCATCAAGGGGTTAAAATATCTGTCATTTTATTTTAAACAGAAAAATGTTTTCATGTGTGCATAAAGATTTGATCTAAATTTTGCAAAATAAATGCAGAGTATACACGAGTAGATAAAGTATTTAGCAACCCTAATTAAGTTTTCAACTAAATTTATTGAAAAGGGAAATTTATGAGCAAAACATAGATTTTATAAAATATCTATCCTTATGACAAAATGATATAAAACAAAAAAAGTGTTGAAAATTTGGAGTATTGTTTACAGATTAACCCTCTAAATTATTTGAAAAGATAAAGTAGTTCTAAGAAAAAATTCTACAAACTATTTTTTAACTATCAAAAAACAGGATTTGGTTAGTGCTACTGTCTACTTTTTGCAACACGAGGGCTAATGAGACCGGGACCTACAGTTTAAAGCCGATTCCACGGCTACAACATCCATGCCACTGTGGGATTCGAACCCACGAACATTCCGAAGGCAGCACCTAACCAATTGGCATCGTTCGTCAAAATGAGGTAGGAAAGACAAATTAAACATTCGAAGATAGACCCATACCTTAAATTAAAAAAGTCTTAGTTTAAATTAGGTAAAGCACTTTCAACAGAGAGTTTGAGATACTTCTTGAACTTATAAATGGAATCGATCTAGGAAAAAGAAATATTCCAAAAATATTTCTCTAAAAGTGTTTTTGAAAATTTTACAGGTATATCGATTTATAAGTAAACTTTAGGAAATGAGTTTTAAAGTTGAAATTCGGCAACGGAGCTTTTCGTTCTACTTCTTCTTTCAAAACGGGATAAAAGTTTTCTCTTTCCTCCATTACTATTCATATTATTTGATTCCGCAAAATATTTTTCAACCATCGTTTTTCTATGCGAAACAAAAATAGTATTGTGTTTCAAGAATTTAGAGAGTAAACTGCCAATACATTTTCTTGAAACATGAAATATTGTGCAATATATCTGAATTTGCCTGCAAGTAAAATCGACTACAAATATCATCATCCTTGTTCTTGCATTTTGTTACTTAGATTGAATTTACATGAATAAAAATTGCTCTATTTGGCAAAATATGCACTTTTATATAGATTTCAAGAGCTGTGTTTTACATATGTAATAAATTAGGTTTTAGCGTGAAATAGATTCAGGCAATCTTTAAACTTTCTAAATGCTGATTTTTAAAGAATATTTTAGTTATACGGAAATTTGTATTTATCACTTATATTTATATACTTTAAAAGAAATTACTTTTTTTACTGTACATTTTTTTAAAATTTAAAAATTATATTTTAAGTAGTAAAATTATTTTATTAATTTCACTAGAGCAA
>CM063510.1:117502723-117527723 GCA_032207245.1 Pardosa pseudoannulata
CTATACAGTATTTTATAAATAAATATATTTTTCTATCTATACAATCACAACCGTTATTAAACATAAATGTAATTCTTAAAATCGATGTTTTAAAGTAATTTTAGATATAGTGTAAAACTAAATATTAAACTAAATTTGAAAGGCGTTTCTATAAGTCTTATGACATTCATTAAAAAAAAGTTATGATTGCAGATATTTGTTCGAAAGTTGCCTTTAAATTTTCCGTAAAGGGTAGAAATGTGGAACAATAAAAAATTCTCTAAGCTTTTGATTATATTTCAATTTTTGTCCCACAAATAGCTACTTTGATAAAACAAGTTTATTGCACATACATAAATGCGTATCACTCGAATTTCAGGTCTGCGAATTTTCTTTAGAAATATACAAGTGCTTACTATTAGATTTCGGGATCTGAATATATTTTAGGCCTATGGAATGCGGTATCTGCTGTGGTAAATGAGATTCGAAAATTTATGAGATGAAATATGCAGCGAACATGAGGCAATATCGTATTATGGATTTTGTGTATAAATATCCTAACTTATTACATAACATCTTTATAAAAGTAAATTTCTGTAGACTTAAGTATGCATATTTGTACACGTGCACAGCACAGATGTGTGTATGTATACATGTATGTGTATGCCTATTTATTTATTGTATATATATATACACATATATTATATATATATATATATATATATATATATATATATATATATATATATATATATATATATATATATATATATATATATATATAAATATATATATATATATATATATATATATATATATATATATATATATATATATATATATATATATATATATATATATATATAAAATACTATATATATATATATATATATATATATATATACATATATATATATACATATATATATTATATATATATATATATATATATATATATATATATATATATTTAAAATAATTTTAGATTTTGTCTAGAAGTAAATCGGTCTCATTAGCCCTCGTGTGCAAAACAGTAGACCGTAGCGCTCCAAACCAAACCAAACCAAACCTAGAAGTAAATATTACTATGATTTTTTAAGAAGTGATGTATAAGAACAGCATATATTTCTAAAAAAGGAATTAAAATAGTTATAAAATTCTTTGAAATACAATATACATTGAATTCAATGTATAGCATTTTCGCTCCAATTCTTTCAAATAAGTTTTCCATCCTGTCTTTCTTGAACCGATAAAAAAAATCTTCAAAGGTGTTTCCATAAATCTTGTGACATTCAGAAAAAAGCGTTTTGATTTTAGATATTTTTTCGAAAGTTGCGTTTAGATTTTTCGGAAAGGGTAGAAACGTGGAACAAAAAAAATTCTCTAAGATTTTGATTACATTTCAATTTCTGTCCCACAAATAGCTATTTTGATAAGACGAGTTTATTACACATGCATAAATGCGTATTACCCGAATTTCTGGTCTGTGAATATTCTTTAGAAATATGCAACTGCTTACTTTTAGAGTTCGGGATTTGAATATATTTTAGGCCCACTGATTTCGGTGTCTGCTGTATTAAATAAGATTCGAAAATTTATGAGATGAAATATGCAGCGAACATGAGGCAATATCGTGTTATGGATTTTGTGTATAAATATCCTAATTTATTACATAACATTTTTATAAAAGTAAATTTCTGTAGACTTGATTATTTGTATATTTGTATAAGTGCACAACAGACACATGTGTATATATGCATATGTGGGTATGTGTATTTATTTATTGTAAATTACATATATATATATATATATATATATATATATATATATGTATATGTATATATATATATATATGTATATATATGTATATATATATATATCTATGTATATATATATATATATATATATATATATATATATATATATATATATATATATATATATATATATATATATTTGTCTATATATATATTTGTATATATATATATTTGTATATATATATATATATATAATTTCAGTCGAAAACTGAAATTAGGTTTGTGAACAAAATTTGTGCAAATTAGTAGAAGTATTGAAATGAAAATTTTCAAAATATAACTGACGATGTAATTGAAGTATTTTTCAACAATAAACCACTAATAGCTAGGGCACAACTATTCCACTGTTTTAGAGCTAATGTATTCTCTGTGCCCAGAATTCCTGTGCTGTGACAGGGGCAAATTCTTCAGAGTGCTCTTCAAATGTCCGAGTTGAAGAATCTCTCTTTGAAATGATTTTCTTAGGGAACCAAAAAGATTTAAGTCCGGGTTATAGGACATATCTCAATCGACTCCGAGTTGAACTTGATCATTAAGTTTTTTTTTTGACATTGAAGACGTGTTGTCGCAAGTTATTGATGTTCAGAATCATTCCTTTAGTGATCAATCGGAGATATTTGTACTTTTTGAATCTACGGAGTGTCTCCCATGCTCGAGGAATTAGACGATTACTGTAACAATAAGTTACATTCGGTTCAGCTCCCCCAGCCAATACAGGTGTCAGCGAATGCAGGTCTCCGCTAGCAGTGGAAAATTTTTGAGCGGACAAGGTTGTGGCAAGAAGAAAAAAAGGTGAGCGGCTGGCATCCATGGTTTGTGGGAGAACCATTTGCAAGGAAAGCTTCGCCATTTTTTTTAGGACCGACGGTGACTCGAGAGATATCTACAAATGATAAGTTGATTCCAAATGTATTTCTTAGGCATTTAATGTATAAAATCATTTAATCAAGACCTATTTTCCATGTGTTGCTTAATGAGTTTTAATTGCTTTTCCCAAACATTAGGCCAACGTAACATTACCATTTTTACAATATCGATTGTTGGACGTATGCGTTAATAGGACGGAGAACTGTCTACGACAATGCAGCTTCATTGGCTGGCGCCTGTGCTAGGGGGACGTTTACTCTGAACTCTATATGCGCATTCCTAGTTATCTCACTATTTTATCTAAATGAAGAATTATTATTAGTTTTTGAAATGCTTCTAACAATTGACCTTTAAAACAAGACGATATCTTAAGTTATTGCTATCAATTACGGTCCGTGTATATATACTATGACTCAGATTACGGTCCCCTTCAATCATTAAGTTAATATTTTGCTCAAATGTCTTGATTGCTTTAAGTTATTGCTATCAATTACGGTCCCTATATAGGTACTATGACTCAGAAGATTCCATTCAATCATTAAATTAATATTTTGCTCAGATTATCTTGATAGTTTTAAGTTATTGGTATCAATTACGGTCCCTATATAGGTACTATGACTCAGAAGATTCCATCCCTTCAATCATTAAGTTAATATTTTGCTCAAATGTCTTGATAGCTTTAAGTTATTGTTATCAGTTACGGTCCCTATATAGGTACTATGACTCAGAAGATTCCACCCCTTCAATCATTAAGTTAATATTTTGCTCAAATGTCTTGATTGCTTTAAGTTATTGCTATCAATTACAGTCCTTGCATATGCACTATGACTCAGAAATTTCTACCCCTTCAATCTTTAAATTCATATTTTGCTCAGATGTCTTGATAGCTTTAAGTTATTGTTATCAGTTACGGTCCCTATATAGGTACTATGACTCAGAAGATTCCACCCCTTCAATCATTAAGTTAATATTTTGCTCAGATGTCTTGATAGCATTAAGTTATTGGTATCAATTACGGTCCCTATATAGGTACTATGACTCAGAAGAATCCATCCCTTCAATCATTAAGTTAATATTTTGCTCAGATGTCTTGATAGCTTTAATTTATTTTTATCAATTACGGTCCCTATATATGTGCTATGACGCAGATGATTCCACACAGATGTCTTGATTGCTTTAAGTTATTGGTATCAATTACGGTCCCTATATAGGTACTATGACTCAGAAGAATCCATCCCTTCAATCATTAAGTTAATATTTTGCTCAGATGTCTTGATAGCTTTAATTTATTTTTATCAATTACGGTCCCTATATATGTGCTATGACGCAGAAGATTACACCCTTTCAATAATTAAGTTAATATTTTGCTCAAAAGTTTTGCTAAATTTTAACTTTAGATAAGCAATGGTATTCCACGAGAACTTTTCAGGTAACCACTCAATAAAGTTACACATAACCTGCTGCCCACATTAGGTGTTATAAATTAAAAAATATTATTATAAAATCTCAAAATATGTATTTACTTTTCTTATATTAGGCTTAATTATAGTTAATTGATGATTATTTACCATATATTTCGTGATAATTTATATGAGACTAGGTTTAGTTGAATTTAAAGACCGGATAAAACTCACTTAGCTTAGGAATATAAGAAGTAATTATAAAAAATATTCTTCAGGAATGGTTGCTTAAAGATTGCTCAAACATCAGCTAAAAATACTCAGATAAATATGACTCAAATGATTATAAATTTCGATAGGATTTGTGCAATTTTAATTTTTGGAATCTTACTTATCAATACTTATGAATAAAAATGGCGTGCAATGATAGCAAAAATTGTATGAGATGGTTCTCTCCGGAATTATTTACATAAACATTTACATAAGAATGTTAATAGCATACGTTTTCAAAACAAAACAATTTTATTCTTCTTATTTTATTTAAAAGATCATTTATGCAGTAAAATGTTTCTAAAAGAACATTAAACAGAAAAACAAGACCGTTTCTGACTCCGAAACAGCCTCAGTTGAATGCTTAAAATTTAGTTTCAAATAGAAACTTTTGATGAATGGCATCAAACATATGTCCCATTTTTTTATAGTTGTTTTTAAAAGATGTCTACCATAAATCAAATATGTAAACATACTACACAGAAAATGATTCAAATAATGAATTTTAAATATCGATCAAAAGATAAATCTACTATGTTAAGAATAGAGGAATAGGAAAAAAATATTGAGTAAACAGTATTTTAAGTGATTCATATGCATAGAAAATTCTATTCGATTTATATGCAAAATACAGGAATTTGATGTCATATCAGAAGTTGAAGCAGGAGTTTTTATCATATCTAAATGTAAAACGCAGCATATGTAAATATTTGCTGTATGTCATTATACGGGAATTGGTTAAATACAGTGTCAATGTTTTACAGGGAAATAACTTTTGTTGTATTTCAAAAAACCCAGTCTATTGATTTTATAAACGTAGGGAATATTTAGTATTCATAGCGAATGAATTTTAGGATTATGGTATTTATTTATCAGTAAAATATTTTATAAAGAGGTTAAGATAAATAGTTATTCATTTATTGTTAAACTCAAGCAGGATTTTGTTTCTTTTCTTTACATTTAATTGGGGACAAGTTTAATTTGATGTTCGAAATTTAGTGTTTTGATTAACAATATTTCAAGCGTTTTTTATTATACTGTTATGAATATGTCTAGCAGAAGTACTTCAATTGGATTACAGTACTGTATTTATAGGTTTACCGTTTAAATTAGGTATACGTGATAACTCATCTAGTTCGGAAGGTGTTGGCTCATTGTTGATGATTTTAGAGACTAATGTTCACTTTACTCGAAAAGTTGGCAATATTTTACTACATTAGGGGGTCTATTTCCATGTTCAGAAAGTTTGTAAATCTTATAAAAACAGGATCCAAGCTCGTTAGTAAGTTCAGTCGATATCTAAGTTAAGGTGTGAAACTACTCATTCTATGTTGCATTGTAGTAAACTGTATTTCTATTGTAAATGGTGATTATAACCTGATTAGTAACTGCATTACTGTTTTATGCTGTCTAATCTGCATTTTCGTTAATTTAAGGTCTCCAAAAGTCCATATTGGCTCATTATCGATGTTTTTGGAGATTAATGTTCACTAAACTCGAAAAGTTGGCAATGCTTTGCTACTTTAAGACTCTGGTTTCCTGTCCAGAAAGTTTTAGATCCTATAAAAACAGGATCCTAGCTCATTAGTAAGTTCATTCGATATCTAAGTTAAGGTGTGAAACTATGCATCGCATGTTGCATTGTAGTAAACTCTATTTCTATTGTAAATATTGATTCTAACTTGATTAGTAACAGCATTACTGTTTGTTACTGTCTGACCAGCATTACTGTTTATTTAATATCTTAGAAAGTCCATTTAATAATACCATAAGACGGACCCATAAGACGGCAACATAGCAAAATCTCGGCATTTTTTATTTTCTCTATTAGATTAGATTATCTCGATGTCTGTCATGTAATAATATCAATTAACAATACTTCCACATAACAATATTGGTAATATATTGCTGATAGAGGTTCCAGACTTTATTAATTACAGAGACTTAGCAGCAAACTAACCTTATTTTTAAGCTTTTATTATCGCTAAGAAGAATACTGGAATATTCGGATTACAAACTACATTTTATATTATCTGTGTTTTAAACGTCATAAAAATGCATATTGCAATCAAATTAAACTTTTAAGTAATTATTTTATTAAAAATAATATATGTATGTAAGGAAAAATAAACTAGATCGGGAAATTAATCTAGGCATTTTGTATAAAACCCCTAAAACACTCCGAGAAAATTCTCAGGGGTTTTCCAATCTTGAGTCAAGGTAAAAAACTTCCGCGTCCTTTTGCTATTCCCTTTTTAACCCTTAACCTAAATTGACCAATGGGGCTACAGTTGACGCCCTCAGAGAAGGGGTCTAATCAATTATATCTCTACATTGGCCTAGCGGACAATTTAGGAAAGTTATCGGGAAGGTAATGTAGGCATTTTGTATAAAACCCCTAAGACACCCCGAGAAAATTCTCAGGGGTTTTCTCAGGGGTGAAGGGTAAATATTCCCGTGTTCTTTTGCTTTCCCCTTTTTAACCCCTAACCTAAATTGACCATTGAGGCTACAGTTTAAGCCTTCAGAGAAGGGGGTCTGACCAATTATAATTCTTCATTGCCCTAGCGGACAATTTAGGAAATTTCCAAACAAAAAGAAGATGCACACTATCGGAGGTAGATTTTCCTAGAGATATTCCCACAGATTTTGACATGTTGACCGAGGGTTAAGGCCCTTTTACTTCTAACTTCATGCTAGCTAACCCCACAGTATGTCCTGTCCCTTTAATGAAGTGGGAACCCGTCCTCCACCGATCTATTAATAAAGGTCTTTAACTAAAAAGGTGTCATTTTTATGGGTCATGACTGCAACCAGTAATCGTGATGTACGTCTTATTACATCTATACAATAGATGTTTTAAATTCTTTAAACTGTAGTCATTTTAGACTTAAAATGTGAATTGATGTAATTTGAAATTTTTATGTACTCGTAAATATTTCAGTATTTTGGTAAGTTCTGTTTTGTGCATGGGCAAAAGAGAACTTGTGTGTTACAGCTGAGTTAATGCTTTAGATTCTGGACAGCTACGCTGTTTTTACTCTTCTAAAGTGCTTGTCATGTAACATAAAATACAAAATATATAACAAGCCTCTTTGTCAGAGTGTTTTCTACGTAATAAAAATGTAGCCTTGCTTTCTTTCTGATTGGCTCGAGAAAAAGTTTTGTTATTTCCAGACTGTAGAGTGTCGTAGTAAAATGTAGTAGTAATGTTAAAGTTTTTGACTAAAAAGTTTTATTACTAGATCCGGTGTTGATCTGAGAATGTCTTATATTCTTTCATACTTGTCAGGTGAAGTCATAAATTGAATAAATGTCCCTGTAAAATATATCATAAAAGATAGAATTCCAGTTTAGTGGACCAGTTGGAGATGTTTAGTTTTTATTTTTGAAATTCACAAAACGCACCAAGTGTTGCACTATTGTATTTCAATAATTTATGGTATGTTTTAAATGTATATATTTAAATAACTTGTGTAAAATTTTGGTAACATAATTAGAAATACATAAGACAGCTTAAAGAACAGCTTTACAGGAGAAAAACAATTTTCCATTTATGTGTAAAGTTTTGGTTCCTTAGAATGTAGCGTTCATAAGAATATGACAAACTCATCCGAAATTCACTAATGAATATTGAGAAAAAATGTTAAACCCCCTTTAAATTGTTAATATATAATCGGCATCAAAAATTTTTAACTCTAATGATATTATTATTCCAGATCAATTTGATTTTCGTGACCAACATAATACAACACGTTTCCCGAACGTTTTGCAATAAGAGATTGGGGCTATATTTTTAAACATTGCGAAGTCTTTCGATTGCATCAGGCACGAAGGCTTGATATACAATCTAATTCTGCTTAACGTATTTGATGTCATGATACAAGTCTTTAACCAGTATCTTTGCAATTGTTTTTTTTTCGTTCGCATACAAAACCATTTTCTACTAAAATTGCCTATTACAGAAGGGCTGAAACAAGACCCTATCCTAAGATCAACTTTATTTAATATTTTTATAAATGATATTCAAAACTAAACTTTTACTTCATTGACTCTGTAATCGGGTGATATTGCTTTCTTTACTTAGGCAGTGCTGCATGATTTTTACTACACCATCTTGATGCTCTGGAACCTTCGTAAAAAATGAAAATTAATACTAAAATATGTCATACTTAATACTTCACTAGCTTTCTGAGTGTAACACAACTGGGAAGAAAATGTTTGGAAAAAATGCACTAGTGGATTGCCATGTTATCACAAAAGTGTTAGGATAATTTTTTTTCTTTTCACCTTGTTGGCTAGGGTGAAATAAAGGAATCACGTCCTCTTTATTGTCCATTGACATTGCCCCTTCCTGTTATAAATAGTGCACCCAGGGCCACCTAGTAGACTGTGCATCTTGAGTTTTTTGGTTTTTTCGAATGGCTTATTAATTTGAAGGTCTGGCCTATTTATGGATGGCTATCTGCTCTACAAAATTTTGAATTTGAATCATCACTTTGTGAATGTACGTTTAAGTTAAGTGATAAAAAATTCTTACAGAAAACCCGAGATATAAACTCAAAGACTGCTGTTTTAAAGTGTGTATATGGATTTGGCAAGAACCTTCTACATTAATATTTTGACCACTTTGATCAATGAATTTTTATTGGGTACTAAAATTATTCTCTAAAAGCCCTAATTCTGTTTACGAACATTCGGAAAATTCTAAACAATAAATGTAAGAAAAATCTTGTACAAAATTATTTATTTTAAATATATTTCTTTTTGCACGATTTTTAAAAATAGTAGACCTATGAAACAATTTATAATTTTGTAAATAAATCTGTTTTTATAATTCCTTATGATTCCCAAAGAATTTATTGTGCTTTAGTTTTTTATAACATTTTTTAATTTTCTATAACAAATTTAATTTTAACTTTTACTTACCTCATCATAATTCCACTTCATATTTTTTTCTTAAAGATGCAAAAAAGCAGAGTAATATGATTCTTTTTGACTTTTACTTCATAAGCTATTTTATTTAATATTCAAGTTTTGTTTAAAAAAAATAAGTACTTTACGAACTAATACGGCACATATATGCAGTTTATAATCTGGATACATGTAATGTAAAAATTGAAAAACATTTGTAACATGTATGGAATGCATCATGTAGAAGAGTAGATACTTAATAATGCATGGTATTTTAAAATTTATCTTGGATGCATTAAAATGACTTTTACTCTCTTAATTTTAAACATCGTAATACATCACTCTGTTACTACTGAAATAAAAGTGAAATTGATCTTATCATCTTTCTTATAACTGGGAGGTACTTAAAACGAATATTTAAAGTTTGTTTTTCCTAGCTAAACAAAATTGTTTTGAATCTATTTGTGCTGTAGAACCAGATGGTATAGATCAGGGGACGGCAACCTGTTTGTCCTTAAGGGCGCAATACTAAATTTGAAAATCACCGAGGGCACATATTTTACAGAAAATCAACAGGTATAAATAGGCATTAAAAAACAGATTTCTTATAACTTTATTTTGTTGGTGTCATACATAATGATACATATAATTCAGTGTGAAACTTGGGTGTCCATATTTTCAGATAATTTCTTATAATTGGGGATATATTTAGAGTTCCCGGTCCTTAAACAATTATCTAAATGTGAGTCATTTAAGCTTTGTTTGGTATTTTGATTTCAAATATTTCATACTTTAGAACAAAGACTCGCAAATGTATGTTGTTGCACAATATGAATATATTTTTAGCGCATGTTACCTTAAAATAGGATACTTATTTTCATCGACTAAGGTCCAAAACATTTTATCATTACTATGCACTTTTAAAATAATATCACTTTGCAAGTTTATTATTTCTAATTCTAGGTCTTCGATATTATGAAGATCGAAATACACTGAAACTATTTCAAGGACATCATTTTCAGTAACATTGAATGGATTTATGAAAAATCTTAAAACGGGTTCTAATGCTGCAAATTCTTCAAATCTCGAAGAAAACTCTTCTATTAGTTTATCTATAATTTCTAAATATGATGTAGCAGTAAAATTTTCATTATTCAAATTTAAACTTCCAACAGTATATTTTATATTTGAGAAATGTGATAATGATTTTTTCAATAGATGGGATTTCAACAACACTAACTTGCATTTGAATGCATTTGCTGCACTAATCATGTCAGCGATATGATGATTTTTCCCTTTATTTTTAAATTTACTTCATTCAACTTTGCCGTTATATCTGTCAGAAATCCGAGGTCGATTAGCCAATCCTTATTTTCTAATTGCTCGTAAAATTCGCCTCTTGATGCAATAAATTCTTTTATTTGTGGCAAAAGCATGATAAACCGATGAAGTATTTTCCCTCTGCTCAGCCACCTCACTTCAGTATGTAAAAGAAGATCTGTGAACTGAACGTCCTCATCTTCTAAAAGTAATTTAAACAATCTGTGTTGCATAGCTCCCGATGTTATGGAATTAATAATTTTTGCTACTATCGTAAATACGTGTTGAAAACCGATTGTTTTTGCGCATAACATTTCCTGATGTATGAGGCAATGATAAGAAATAAATTTAGGGAATAAGGAATCCTGTTTACATAAAGCAACAAATCCTTTTTTCTTACCAGTCATCGCTGGTGCCCCGTCTGTTGTAATTGACGATAACTTTTGTACAGGTAATTTTACATCTGTTATATACCTTTTAAAAGTAGAAAAGATATCTCCTCCTCTGGTGCTTCCCTTTAATGTCAAAACTTTAAGGAATTCTTCTTTTGTTGTAAAATCAGAAAATACCATCTTCACGCAAATTGCTAATTGTGATATATTTGACACGTCTGTCGATTCAACCATCTGTAGCGAAAAGAAAATACAATTTTCCATATCATTTGTTAATTCTGCATCCAAATTCTCCGCAATTCTTCTAGAAACAGTTCGTGCTGATAATTGCAACGTGTTTATGGCTGAAACTATTTCTTTTTTATTTTTAAATTCTTCAAAAAGTGAATCAGCAGCTTCTAACATGGTTTCTTTCAGTAATTTTCCATCTGTAAATGGTTTTTTATTCTTAGCTAGCAAATGCGATATTTTATATGACGCTATCGTTGCTGCTTTATGTTGCAGTGGTTTAGTAAAAAACCTTTGCTGGTTAGTTATGGAAGATTTTAAAGAAATAAGTTTTTTTCTTCTAATTTCAGAGTTCATTGGATAGTCACTATCAAAATTGGTATGAAAGGTCTTAAAATGTATTTCAATATTACTTTTCTTGGGAATAGCAACACTATTATTACACAACAAACAAATACACTTCCCTTTGTAATCAACGAAACAATATAGATGTTCCCATTTCATCGTTAAAATAATATGTTCTTTTTCTTTTACATTTATCCATGAAGGGTTTTGAAAGAAAAGAATTATTTCGGATTACTTGGTAGTTTTAAATGCATGGTCTACCAGTGGTCTATTCGAAATACGATCACACACTAACAAAAAATACGTGCGTGTTATTAGATACGCTCAAAGTTAGCAAACTGCTAATCTGCGCACAATCCTAAGCTCAACTGACTACTTGCTGTATATCGCCGTTTGACAAGAGTAAATAAATCGCTTTGGCTATCATACATTTACATTCGTCCAGCGAGGCGCATTAAAAATCGATCGGGGGCGCCATGGCGCCCGCGGGCACCGCGTTGCCTACCCCTGGTATAGATACTTGTAGGAATGGATGATGGTATGGATAGTATGGATTTGTGTGACTATGTTGCATGCTTTTCTTAAAGGAGTTAAGAATATCTTCGTTAATTTATAGTTGACACTTTCTATGCAAATCAATTACACTTCTCTTTGTCTTGGTTCGGTTCTGGAGAAGTCTACTTTTTTGCTACACGAAGACTGATGAGACCGGGATGTACTACTTAAACCCGATACCGAAAGGCGACGGTCAGCTATGCCAAGGTGGGTTTTGAACCCACAAACTCAGGTACCAAAGATCAGCACCCTAATCGTTCGGAAATCTTTCGATATCATTTATTTTCACTTATTGTAACTTTTCTGTATCATTATCTCATCTGGAGCTATTAAAGGATTTTTGAAACTTTTTGCCAATTTGATATTTACAATTCTAACCGGAATGTGACCCGTCGTAGCTCCGACGGCAAAGGCAGCTGATACCGGTAATTAAGAGCTTTTGGATTCAGAACCTGAGCTGGCCTAAGATCCGCCGTATTCGTTAAACTGGACTGGGACACGTAATATAGGAGGGTTAAATAGTAGCAACTTAACACTGAAACTCGCAGAAGGGCGGGCATGCGCAAATAGGATATGAGAGCCTTACGGTGGCCCTGTTGTTGATGTGTAGTGTGCAAAAAACAGTCGATCTGCTTAGAAGGGTATTTGTTGTGAAGCGTTAAAGTGAAGAGTTTCGTTTCCACCACCCTAAAACATATTTTCAAAAGGTGATCAGCGGTCGTGGCTTAAAATCGAGGTTACCCGTGTCAAAAATGCACAGAATGCCATCGAGGATTAGTGGAAGCATGTGGCACAAAAGCTTTACGTATAGAACACACGTAAGTATCACGATGGGTTCAAGCATTTCGTTCGGGTAGGAATGCGACTGTGGATTTGCAACGCATAGGTCGGCCCTCCATTCCGCAATAGCGTCACTCAAATGAATGGCGTCACCAAGGTTAGGTACGCCACGTCCACAGAAATTTCGACAGGAACCCAGTCGGGCGAAGGTTATGCTGATTGTGGCATACCACATGGACGGTGTGATTTTTACACATGCTGCACCTGAATGACAAATTGTCAACGCAGATTACTATTTCTGATTTCTAGAGCACCATCTGCGTCTCGCTGTGCGGAGCACACGTTCAAGTTTATTGCACAACAATCTCCTATCGCAATGCATGACAACGCTCGTTGCCTTGTAGCAAACAATGTTACTCTTCTATTGCGACAGTGGCAGCAGGAAATCCTGGAACACCCTCCCTATTCACCCGACATGAGTCCTTGTGACTTCGATCTGTTTCCGAAGTTGAAGGAACCCCTTCGAGACCACCGATTTCATGACGTTTCATCTGTACTCCTAGCAGTAGAGCGTTCCGTCGCTCACGTCAACAATCAACACCTTGGCACTGGTTTACAACCTCTTCCCGACATTTGGCAAAAAGTTATAAGCTTTGATGGGAATTACATAGAAGGAATGTAATAGAATTGTGCTTGTAAGTTCATTAAAAATTGATTTATACCTATGTTGCCTGTACTTAATTTATAACTCTCGTATGTTCGTAGTCACAATGTCCTCCAAGTTCTCAATCAATTCCTCTGGGGATGACAGTCCAAATCTATGGGTCTTCTGCTTGGTCTCTGCTTCAAATTTATGAGGACACACTTGAGGATAGTCGTACTTTAATCCTTTAAAACAAAAGGCACACCCCCTTGCCTTAAAATGAAGTAGACTCTGGCTCAATCTTGCTTAGTTTGACCAAGTCATAAGACAACAACAACTAACATTTATGTCTTTCCTTTATTTCATGATTAAGGTTAATAAAACAAAATTGGCTGATTTCCAAGATGAAAAAATAAACTATCTTCCGATGCATAAAAATCTGTTAATTCATCAGATGAAAATTATTCCTTTCATGAATTAATAACTTAATTGTGGATACTTTTAGAAGATCTGTTCGCCAGCGTTATTCGTAATGAATTATTGCAAAAAAATCTATTGAAAGTAAATTTTAAACTTTCCTTTGTCAAATATACATTACTGCATTAAAATATTCTATTAACCAAAAAATTATTCGTGTTTACTTTCTTTCCAAGATTTTTTGAAAGCATGTGTTTAAAAAATAGTAAATAAGACGTACAGTTTTTCTTTACTTACAAAAGAATAACAGAAAATTCCATTTCTTTGTTGGCATTATAGAAACAGAAAATTAAAAAAAAAACCTAACTGTTAAATTTATACATTAATTGTTGTTTTTCCATTTAATTCAGCAAAAAAAAAGTTTATCTTACAAATATTGAATTTAGCATCATACATAGTTCTCCTGTTATATGCAAATTTATCTGAGATACACAGGACGGAAAAATTATTTTATAGCCATTTTTTACTCCTAGAAACCTTAAAAAAATTTCGAAAATTGAAAAAAAATTCAACCATAATAAAATGTGCAGTTCCTTTCTTTGTCGTTTAATCTTTATTTTTCCTCATTCATCTCATTTCGTATCAAACAATAGCATGGTATTCTCGAAATACATTTCTAAATAAAGCTAACAGATTTATTCAATCGTAATTCCTATTCATGTAGCGAAATTGAATATTTCTAGCTTTTATTTAATGCAGAATCCCATTCCCCGTTTTTATTCCTTGTCTTTGAGAAAATTTGAGGTATAAAGACTGTAAGATGTAAATTTAATCTTCTTTCATTCTCTTACATTAACTCTTTTTCGTTTCGTATTTTTTTATTTTTATTTTCTTTGAATGAATCTAACCTTCCAAACATTTGTTGTATTTGACCGGGTAAAAAAAATTTAATTTTCAACGTCATTAGTTTTTCTCTCTTGCCTGCCGAGGCTTTTATTTTAAAAGTCGAGTTGAAAAAAATATAAAGTAAAAAAAATGTTTATAAATTTTGAGATGTTCTTCACGAAACTAACAGAAAACTAAGGTAAATAGTTAAAGTATCATAGGGGTTAGGCATTCTAGTTTAGTTAAGTTTGTCAAATCAAATAGGCGGAACTAAATACAGTATTATCAGATTATTTTTAAAATTTAAATATCTTTTACATACTTTTTTATGAAATATTCGCAGTTTAAAACTAGAAATAATATATAGAAAGAAATAAAAATGTTTATAAATTTTGAAACTATTGCCTCGAAACAGAACACTTTGGTGAATCTTTCCATTTAACAAAAACCCAGAGTATAAAGTAGAATACTTTTTTTAAAATAATTTTTAAAAATATTCTTCTAACAGAAAACTAAGGTAAATAGTTAAAGTACCATCGGGGTTAGGGATTCAAGTTTAGTTAAGTTTGTCAAACAGGATGAGCTAAATACAATTTTATCAGATTGTTTTTTAAAATTTAAATTTCTTGAACAGATTTATTTTATGAAATATTCGTAATTTAAAACTCGAAACAGTATATACAAAGTAAAAAAAATATTTCTTACATTTGAAACTCTAGTCTCGATTTAGAAATCTAAGCTGAATAGTTAAACTATGTTTCGGGTTAACATAATAGTTATTACTGTAAAATAGAAGTAGATAAATTTATTTTTCTTTGATTATTTTTAAAATTTCTCCCCTTTGAACAGATTGATTTTATGAAATTTAGTAGTTTAAAACCCAGAATGTAAAGTAGAATAATTTTTATATAAATTTTAAAATATTCTTCTGACTAACAGAAAACTAACGTAAATAGTTAAAGTATCCTCGGGGTTAAACGTTCTAGTTTAGTTAAGTTTGTCAAATCAAATTGCCGGAACTAAATACAGTTTTATTAGATGATTTTTAAAATTTAAATCTCTTTAAAATATTTATTTCATGAAATATTCGCAGTTTAAAACTAGAAACAATATATACAAAGTAATAAAAATATTTATAAATTTTGAAACTCTAGTCTCAATTCAGAAATCTAAGCTGAATAGTTAAAATGTTTCTGGTTAACATAAAAGTTATTGCTGTAAATTAGAAGTAGATAAGTTTATTTTACTTTGATTATTTTAAAAATATCTCCCCTTTGAACAGATTGATTTTATGAAATTTAGCAGTTTAAAACCCAGAATGTAGAGCAGAATAAATTTTTATATAAATTTTGAAATATTCTTCTGACTAACGTAAAACTAAGGTAAATAGTTAAAGTATCACTGGGGTTAGGCATTCTAGTTTAGTTAAGTTTGTCAAATCAAATAGGTGGAACCAACTACAGTTTTATCAGATGATTTTTAAAATTTAAATCTCTTGAACATATTTATTTTATGAAATATTCGCAGTTTAAAACTAGAAACAATATATGCAAAGTAATAAAAATGTTTATAAATTTCGAAACTGTAGTCGCGAATCAGAAATCTAAGCTGAATAGTTAAAATATCTTTCAAATGAACATAATAGTTACTGCCGTAAAATAATAGAAGATAAATTTATTTTTATTTGATTATTTTTAAAATTTGTAACCTTTGAACAGATTTATTTTATGAAATTTAGTAGTTTAAAACCAAGAATGTAAAGTAGAATAACTTTTTTTATATAAATTTTGAAATATTCTTCTGACTAACAGAAAACTAAAGTAAATAGTTAAAGTATCGTTGGGATTAGGCGTCCTAGTTTAGTTAGGTTTGTCAAAGAGGAAAAGCTAAATATAGATTTATCAGAATATTTTTAAAATTTAAATCTCTTGAACAGATTTAATTTATAAAATATTCGTAGTTTAAAACTCGAAACGGTAAATAAAAAGTAATAAAAATGTTTATAAATTTTGAAACTCTAGTCTCGAATCAGAAATCTAAGCTGAATAATTAAAATGTGTTTGTGGTTAACATAATTGTTATTGCCATAAAATAGAAGTAGATAAATTTAATTTTCTTTGTTTAATTTTAAAATTTACATCCTTTGAACAGTTTTTATTTTATGAAATTTAGTAGTTTAAAACACAAAATTAAATGTGGGAAAAATTTTTTTATATTAATTTTGACATATTTATCTGACAGAAAACTAAGGTCTTCAAACAGAAAACTAATGTAAATAGTTAAAATATAGTCTGAGTTAGGCGTCCTAGTTTAGTTAAGTTTGTCAAACAGGAGGAATTAAATATAGTTTAATCAGATTATCTTTAAAATTGAAATCTCTTGAACAGATTTATTTTATGAAATATTCGTAATTTAAAACTCTAAAAGGTAAATACAAAAGAAATCTAAATGTTTATAAATTGTGAAACTCTAGCCTCGAAACAGAAAACTAAAGTGAATAGTTAAAATATCTTTTCGGTTAACATAATAGTTATTGCCGTAAAAAAAAGTAGATAAATTTATTTTTCTTTGATTATTTTTAAAATGTATATGCTTTGAACAGATTTATTTTAGGAAATTTAGTAGTTTAAAATCCAGAGTTTAAAGTAGAATAATATTTTATATATAAAATTTTGAAATATTCTTCTGAATATCAGAAAACTAAGGTAAATAGTTAAAGTATCTTTGGGATTAGGCTTACTTGTTTAGTTAAGTTTGCCAAACAGGAGGAGCTAAATATTGTTTTTATCAGATTATTTTTGAAATTTAAATAGCTTGAACAGATTTATTTTATGAAATATTCGTAATTTAAAACTCAAAACAGTAAATACAAAGTAATAAAAATCATTATTAATCTTGTAACTTTCGAGTCGAAACAGAAAACTAAGTTGAATATTTAAAATATCTTTCGGGTTAACATAATAGTTATTGACGTAAAATAGAAGTAGATAAATTTGTTTTAGTTGATGTTTTTTTAAATTTATACATTTTGAACAGATTTATTTTATGAAATTTAGTAGTTTAAAACCCAGAATGTAAAGTAGAAAAATTATTTTATATAAATTTTGAAATATTCTTCTGACGAACATAAAACTAATGTAAATAGTTAAAGTATCATCGGGATTAGACATTCTAGTTTAGTTAAGTTTGTCAAATCAAATAGGAGGAACCAACTACAGTTTTATCAGATGATTTTTAAAATTTAAATCTCTTGAACACATTTGTTTTATGAAATATTCGCAGTTTAAAACTAGAAACAATATATGCAAAGTGATAAAAATGTTTATAAATTTTGAAACTGTAGTGGCGAATCAGAAATCTAAGCTGAATAGTTAAAATATCTTTCGAATGAACATAATAGTTACTGCCGGAAAATAGTAGCAGATAAATTTATTTTTATTTGATTATTTTTAAAATTTATAACCTTTGAACAGATTTATTTTATGAAATTTAGTAGTTTTAAACCAAGAATGTAAAGTAGAATAACTTTTTTTTTAATGCAAATTTTGAAATATTCTTCTGACTAACAGAAAACTAAAGTAAAAAGTTAAAGTATCGTTGGGATTAGGAGTCCTAGTTTAGTTAGGTTTGTCAAAGAATAAAAGCTAAATACAGTTTTATCAGAATATTTTTTAAATTTAAATCTTTTGAACAGAATTATTATATGAAATATTCGTAGTTTAAAACTCGAAACGGTAAATACAAAGTAATAAAAATGTTTATAAATTTTGAAACTCTAGTCTCGAATCAGAAATCTAAGCTGAATAGTTAAAATATGTTTCTGGTTAACATAATAGTTATTGCCGTAAAATAGAAGTAGATAAATTTAATTTTCTTTGTTTAATTTTATAATTTACATACTTTGAACAGATTTATTTTATGAAATTTTGTAGTTTAAAACCCAGAATTAAAAGTGAAATTTTTTTATATAAATTTTGAAATATTTATCTGATAGAAAACTGAGGTAAATAGTTAAAGTATCATCGGGGTTAGGCATTCTAGTTTAGTTAAATTTGTCAAATGAAATAGGAGGAACTAAATACAGTTTTATCAGATGATTTTTATAATTTAAATCACTTGAACAGATATATTTTATGAAATATTCGTAATTTAAAATTAGAAACCATAAATACAAAAGAAATCAAAATGTTTATAAATTGTGAAACTCTCTCCTCGAAACAGAAAACTAAGGTGAATAGTTAAAATACTTTTTCGGTTAACATAATAGTTATTGCAATAAAATAGAAGTAGATAAATTTATTTTTCTTTGATTATTTTTAAAATTTCTCCCCTTTGAACAGATTTATTTTATGAAATTTAGTAGTTTAAAACCCAGAATGTAAAGTAGAATAATTTTTTTTGTATAAATTTTGAAATATTCTTCTGACTAACATAAAACTAATGTAAATAGTTAAAGTATCATCGGGGTTAGAAGTCCTAGTTTAGTTAAGTTTGTCAAACAGGAGGAGCTAAATATAATTTTATCAGATTATTTTTAAAATTTAAATCTTTTGAACAGATTTATTTTATGAAATATTCGTAGTTTAAAACTCGAAACGGTAAATACAAAGTAATAAAAATGTTTATAAATTTTGAAACTCTAGTCTCGAATCAGAAATCTAAGCTGAATAGTTAAAATATGTTTCTGGTTAAAATAATAGTTATTGCCGTAAAATAGAAGTAGATAAATTTAATTTTCTTTGTTTATTTTTAAAATTTGCATCCTTTGAACAGATTTATTTTATGAAATTTAGTACTTTAAAACTCAGAATTAAAAGTAAAAATTTTTTTATATAAATTTTGAAATATTTTATCTGACAGAAAACTAAGGTCTTCAAACATAAAACTAATGTAAATAGTTAAAATTTCGTCTGAGTTAGGCGTCCTAGTTTAGTTAAGTTTTTCAAACATGAGGAACTAAATATAGTTTTATCAGATTATCTTTAAAATTTAAATCTCTTGAACAGATTTATTTTATGAAATATTCGTAATTTAAAACTCGAAAAGGTAAGTACAAAAGAAATCAAAATGTAAATAAATTGTGAAACTCTAGCCTAGAAACAGAAAACTAAGGTGAATAGTTAAAATATCTTTTCGGTTAACATAATAGTTATTGCCATAAAATAGAAGATAAATTTATTTTATTTGTTTATTTTTAAAATTTATACCCTTTGAACAGATTCATTGTATGAAATTTGGTAGTTTAAAACCCAGATTGTAAAGTAGAATAATTTTTTTTTATATAAATTTTGAAATATTCTTCTGACAAACATAAAACTAATGTAAATACTTAAAATATCGTCTGGTTTAGGCGTCCTAGTTTAGTTAAGTTTCTCAAACAGGAGGAACTAAATATAGTTTTATCAGATTATCTTTAAAATTTAAATCTTTTGAACAGATTTATTTTATGAAATTTATTAGCTTAAAACCCAAAATATAAAGTAGAATATTTTAATATAAATTTTGAAATATTTTTCTGACTAACAGAAAACTAAGGTAAATAGTTAAAGTATCATCGGGTTTAGACATTCTAGTTTAGTTAACACATTGATGGGCAGTAGGAACAAATGAAATTCGAAAATTAACACTATATGTTTTTGTAATTTTTAGAATATTAGAAGTATAGTTTTACTCTTTCTGCTGAAATAAACTTAATTTTGATTAATTCCATACCTTTAATTAGGATGTGGCTATAACCGTGATAACGCCAGCGGACTCCAGACACTAAATAATGGTACAATGGCTATTATAACAGCAAAAAATTTAAAAAACGTAAATGACAGATATAGTGACTCAAATAAGCAATTTTTTTGTGTAGAACAAAGTATATTTGGGAGTTTTACACGAAATGTTGTTCATAATCAAACCGAAATAAATAAATGACAAAAATATTTATTATAATTTTATAATTATTACACATTATTTCGGGTATGGGAAATGAACAGGTTGAAAACGAAATTCAACTTAAAAAATTGTTTCCAAAACATGAAACTAGGCTTCTACTTGTACGCAGGTAAATGTACATTTGTGCCGCTATAGCCGTAGTGTCTAAAAACGACCTTTTTGATTTTCACGGCTATTGCCGTCCTGCCACATAGTGAACTTCGCTTCGACGGCTATAGACGCAAGTGTCCGTCAACGTGTCAATTTTGCGAAACCGGAGGAGGTATATACATTTTTATCAGATTATTTTTAATGTTTAAATCTCTTGAACAGATTTATTTTAGGAAATATTCGTAATTTAAAACTCGAAACGGTAAATACAAATTAATAAAAATGGTTAATAGTTTTGAAACTCTCTCCTCGAAACAGAAAGCTAAGGTGAATAGTTAAAATATCTTTCTAGTTAACAGTATAGTTATTGCCCTAAAATAGAAGGAGGTAAATTTATTTTTATTTGATTGTTTTTAAAATTTACACCTTTCGAACTGATTTATTTTATGGCATTTAGTAGTTTAAAACTCAGATTGTAAAGTAGAATAATTATTTTTGAATAAATTTGAACATATTCTTCTGACTAACAGAAAATTACGGTAAATAGTTACAGTATATTCAAGGTTAGGCATTCTAGTTTAGTTAACACATTGACGGACAGTAGGAATAAGTGAAGTTTGAAAATTAATACTATAAGTTTTTGTAATTTTTAGACTATTAGAAGCATAGTTTTAGTCTTTCTTCTTAAATAAACTTAATTTTGATTAATTTAGCACTTTTAATTAGGTTGCGGCTATAATCGGGGAGTCAGGTAACTCTAAACACTAAGTAATGGGACGATGGCGCCTATAACTGCAAAAATTTAAAAATGCAAATGACAGATTTAATGACTCAAATAAGCAATTTTTTGTGTACAACAAAGTATTTTTTGTGAGTTTTACACGAAATGTTAGTTCTTAATCAAACAAAAATAAATAAATGACAAAAAAATTATTATGATTTTATAATTATTACACATAATTTTCGGTGTGGAGAATGAAATTCAACCTAAAAAAATGTTTCCAAAACATGACACTATGCTTCTTCTTGTACGCCGGTAAATGCACATTTGTGCTGCTATAGCCGTGATGCCACATAACGAACTTCGCTTCGACGGCTATAGACGCAAGTGTCCGTCAATGCGTCAATTTTGTGACACAGGTGGAGGTAAATACAGTTTTTTAGATTATTTTTAAAATTTAAATATCTTGAACAGATTTATTTTATGAAATATTCGTAATCTAAATCTCGGAAAGGCAAATACAAAGTAATAAAATGGTTAATAATTTTGAAACTCTCTTTTTGAAAAAGAAAACTAAGGTGGATAGTTAAAATATCTTTTCGGTTAACATAATAGTTATTGCCGTAAAATAGAAGGAGATAAATTTATTTTTATTTCATTGTTTTGAAACAGATTTAATTTTTGAAATAGTAGTGAATTTAGTAGTTTAAAACCCAGAATGTAAAATATATAGAATAATTTTTTACCTATTTTGAAATATTTTTCTGACTAAGATAAATAGTTAAAATATAACCAGATTCATATTTTCATTGTAGTTTAGCTAGCACTGTCAAACATGAAGCTATAAATATAATTTTTAATAGATTTTTTTAAAATTTAAACATTTTGAATAATTTTATTTTATAAATAAAGTTAAAAGACCTATTTTAACGCTGTAAATCCAAATATTTTAGAGCGTTTTTAAATAATTTATAAACTGGACCGTTCGATTTTACTGTGTGTGCCAATAAATGAATATTACAGAAGTGTTATACGTGCATTGCTGTTGCAGAATAAAGTGGAAAAACGTTCTTTTTTTATACCCATAGTGATAATATTTTTCCTGGAATCAATCGTAACCCGTATTGTTTTACAATGAACATTAAAATATATAGAGAAAATAATCACAAGTGAGAATGCGGTAGGTTATAAGAAAAGAAAACTAAGATTTTTCGATTATATTATGTGAAACAATATTTGCTTTAGTACTTTAGTCAATTAGAATATTTTACAACTAATCATTTTATGTTTTTTTAAAATTACTATCATAGTTACGTATATATGCATATAAATTCATATATAAATACATGCACATGTATGTATATATATATATATATATATATATATATATATATATATATATATATATATATATATATATATATATATATATATTACATATAAATATTATATATAAAATAAATATACATATATATATATATATATATATATTATTTTATATAGATTATATATGTGTGTGTACGTATTTATACATATATACATATACATGCTATTATATATACAATATTACAAATAAATATTATATATAATATATATATATATATATATATATATATTATTTTATATAGATTATATATGTGTGTACGTATTTATACATATATGCATATACGCTATTATATATATATATATATATATATATATATATATATATATATATATATATATATATATATATATATATAAAGTAACATATGTATATGCATATATGTATAAATACGTACATACATATACATATATAATCTATATAAAATAATATATATATATATATATATATATATATATATATATATATATATATATATATATATATATATATATATATATATATATATATATATATATATATATATATATATATATATATATATATATATATATATATATGCAATATGTTTTTTTTCTATGAATACTTAACACTTTTAAAATGATAGTTTTTGGTCAACAAATGTATGTCTTTAAATAAAGGCTTTAGATTTCCATCAAAATAAACAACTGTAGAGAATTCGGATGAAGTAAAATATTTTATGAAAAATAATATATAATTAGCGTTCGTTTGAGGCATAGAGTGTGACGTAAAAGCAAACACTGTCTGTAAGGCTAAATTAAGCTGATTAAAATCGCTTTGTATCACGAAACAATCTATTATTCTGTTTGTTTTAAAAACGTAAATACAAGAATAAAAAACAATTTATTTTTAAAATGAATTACATGGGAGCTCGCACTGGTAAAATAAATCATTTTAAATATTTGAGTAAAGAAAAAAATGGTGCAAATAAATATTTATTATGATTGTTTGGGATTACATGAGTTATTTGAATAAGTATTTATACGAAACCTTCTCTATCCCAAACTATAATTGGAACTTTAAAGGTATAATAGCCGCTGTTTTATTCCTTTACAACAAAATGAATATTCAGGAATTGTTATGCATATGGCTGCTTTAAAATAATGGAAAATATTGCTTTTTGAAAACAGCTACGGTTATGATATTCTTCACGGAATGCGACATACAACGCATTTCTGTTTACAATGACCTTGTAGATATAGAAGAAACACGATATAGAATGCATTAGATGATTGGAAAAGAAAATGCAATCACACAAGTGTTTTTTAGAAGACAGCAGAAGTACCATTACATCCATTGTTTGTAGCCTCAATTTATATTGATTACTTTATTGATAACAGAAAATGCACGGCTTCTCAAATCGGAAAGGATAACTTTAATGCTGAGAATAGAAACATATTTTGTGTCCATGTAATTGTTATGGAAGCTTTGGCTATAGTAACTTAAAATAAATACAATGTATTTTATAAAAGAAAACACTATTTTATTTATTTATCTCATTGTTATTTTATAGCAGTTTTAGGGCACGAATTTTCTAAAATGAAGATCTTCATACAAAATTTGTGGCAATAGTCGAGTAGCACAAAAGAGTATATATACTTCTTGATTTTTATGAGAAAATCTCTAATTATTATATAATTTACAAGAAATTGCAAATGGTGGGCTTTATATATTCCTCAGATTAAAGTATAGTAAGGAAGTTATAATGAACAAGTTAAGTGAATTACAAAAAAATACTTTTACTAATAATATGTTGAAACAGGTATAATAACAAATCAGTCTTTTTTCTATTCTTTAGTAATTCATGTGATTATTGTACTATGTTATTGAAAAAACAGATATTTGAACATATCTAAACAATGTTATTTAATTTAATTTCCAAAATATAACTTTTTTGAGTTATAGAAGACTGTTTTTGAAACTTTTAAAAATGAATCTTAAAATGTTACTACGTGCTTTAAAATAGAAAATAATAGATTTTGGGAATATTATGAAGTATTGAAACTATAGATGTTGTTATACGTCTGTC
>CM063510.1:117532723-117535223 GCA_032207245.1 Pardosa pseudoannulata
AATTATTGTTCTAGTAAATAATAATAAATACAAAGGTAAATACGTACTCTTTCCGAATAGCATATAATGACTACAGAGTTAACAATGACATAAATATAACTTTTAGAATAGTTGGTCTTCGTCAATTAGAATGATATAAGATAAAGTCACAATAAAGTCATACTGTTGCCGAAGAGTGAATAAACCTTACTGAATTAACAATGACATGTATGTAAGTTAATAAATCATTATTTTTCGTCAATTGAATTATCTTTTATAAAATAAAACAGTACCAAAAAAGACGAACAATTATATTCAACAAAAGTAGAATTACTTTTTAGAATAATATAAGATAAAGTCATAATAAAATCATACTGTTGCCGAAGAGTGAATAAAACTTACTGAATTAACAATGACATGTATCTAAGTTAATAAATCATTATTTTTCGTCAATTGAATTATCTTTTATAATATAAAACGGTACCAAAAAAGGACGAACAATTATATTCAACAAAAGTAGAATTACTTTTCTTTAAAACTTTCTAAGATAAAATATGTTGCAATTACCGGAAGCAGCTTGCAAATAAAGAAGTTAAGTTATGCTTTTCCTGGATTTAAGTTTGGCCTCTACCGCCAAATATTCACTTAAGACATTTCTGACTCTGGAAAGTTAATATTCTTTTCTAAAACAAATTGTAACGTCTTGCTTAAAACCGAAATAAAAAGAATAAATTATTTCGTCTGAGTTGGATCTTATCCTTGAAACAATAACGCAGTTTTATCATTGTTGTTTCTTAGCATTTTAAGAGTTGCTCAAGGAAGTTTAATTCTCCCAGGTTAAACTTAAAAAAAAAAAGAAAGTTCACCACCACAACTAAATTAAATCCACAGCGCGAAATTTCCGTGCTCGAAATAATTTTAAATCTAGTTAATGAAGCAGACTTTGTAGCTCCCGGTTAAGTGAAATATCATAAATTTAATCTGCATTACACGCGTCTAGTCCGAATACACCCAAGAAAGCAATTAGCCTTCGTACAATAAAATGAAAAAGGGAAAAATATTTTTTAGTGGAATAAAGGAAATTAAAAGTTTAATTTTCATTTGAGATTTGAGTCATGAACGGGGAATTTATTCAAACTTTGTAATACTGTCTTGGCTTAACGTCAAATTTATGGACATCTTAACTGAATTTCCCTTCATTTAATTAGGGATGGTTTGTACCATGATAATGAAGTTTGGAATGAAAAAGAGAATTCCACGTTTTATTTAAAACCGCAGACGCTTTATTACATTACTTATTAAAAATACTTATTTAGATACGGAGATTCTTAATAATTCCATTTTTTTCGGATGAATTTGTGTTGTATTTGGATAAAAATCTTTAAGATGATAAAATTTCTAAAAGTTCATATAAAGTGACTTATTTATATATTATAAAATATTTTCTATTAAAATATTAAATTCTATTAAAATATTTATAAAATATTTTAATAGAATAAAATCAAATTATTGTTTTCTCAATTATGTTTAATAAACTTTTTTCTAACATTATATATAAATATTTGTTTTAGAAGACAATTCTATCTTTTGCTTGCTCTTTTAATATTGTTTAAATACATTTTATATTAGCTGAAGTTACTGAAGGTAGAAGAACCTTACTGAAGTTAATTTTGATTTTTATATATTGTTTATTATATATCCTCAGATTAAAAGAAATAATACACCCTATACATTTCATAGATTAACTGAAAAACTGTTTACTATATTTTTCGTATATTTGATTATTTTAAATATATTTGCTTGAATTCTTGACACAAATAATTATATAATATTGTCTTCAATTTATAAAAGAACTATCTTATCAATATTTTTTGAGTGCTAACAGTAGTAAAACATTATTTCTATTAAGGTATGTCACTAAATTTTAAGCAATTTATTTTATTTTTCGAGATTACCTTCAGATATTTTTTAGTGATTATCCAAAATTCCTAAAATATTCAGCATTTTTTTTTCTCTGTAGTTTTTTATATTTTTATAAGTTTATTTAGATTTTAAAAAATATAATTGGTGTTATGGAATAAAAAATGACTTTTGTTTTAAATATTTTGATATTTTCTTGATACTAAGTTACAATACAAATTCAATTTCATTATTGATTTTGCATTTTTGATTACAATAAGCTTTAGGTACATTTTCCTACCTATTTAAAATTTTAAAAATTGTAATAAAATTTCTGCACTAAAAGATGAAACTTTCAAAGACACTAATAGACATTTAAAGTTCTTTTAAAAAAAGTAAAATTAAAATAAAAAACCCCTTGAAAATAGCAATTAGAATTCATCTACGCTACTATGAAGATTTTGAATTGCGTACAATTTATTTTTTACCTTAAGAGTGAGTACTACTTAAAACATAAATTTGTTTAAATCGTATTTAAAATTAAAAATGTACGCATTTTAGTTATATTTTCTTTAAATTATATTAAATTTAAACTTTATGTAGATTTTATGCCAGTCGTGTT
>CM063510.1:117540223-117547723 GCA_032207245.1 Pardosa pseudoannulata
ATTTTCTCCTGATCTCACCGCGTACAAAGAATCTGTATCTATACTATAATTTATATGTCATTTGCATCCAACTCTTCTTGTGTCACTGTTTTTTTATATATAAAAATGGGAAATGCTTAAAACATTTAGATATAACAAACCATTAATGGCTGCTTTTAAATAATTTGAGCTGTTGCGTTTGAATTGAAAACTGTTAAGGGATTAATTGTCCATAAATATAAATGTCCGGTTTACAAGTTTTTTTTTAATTAAGTAAGAGTTATATAATTCTATTACGATGGCGCACTGCGCATTAATTAACGTTGGTAGAAAAAGCAAAAAAATACGATGTTTGGATGGGTTACCTTTGTGTTTTAGTAAATATCGCCCATATTTTCACCCAATTTTCAAAGTGGAACCCAATTCTTCAGTGGTCTCGAAATTTTATTTCAGTATTTATAATAAAAATTATCAGATTATCTTTATATTTAATTTTGGTAAGATATAAAAATCTGTGGTCCTTTATGCAACAACAAATAATTTATCTTATAAATTTTGTATTTACAATTCATTTCTTCAATACAAGAATTATAATTAATTATTGCAATAATTGTAATATGGATATGATTTCTCTCTAAATTTAAACACATAGCCACAAATATGTTTTTTTTTCATGATGAAAACAAGTTATAAACATAAATTCAATTTATGAAAATGTGTCTTCATTGTACTTCAAAGAGAAAAATATTATTCCGTATAAAGTTAAGTAAAAAATAATTAACAATTGTTGTAAACTCAAATTTTCTTTGATTTAATCCCTCGAATATTTAAAATAATATAAATTATCAGATTATCTTGATATTTAATTTTGTCAAGAGATAAAAATCTATGGTTCTTTATGCAACAATAAATAATTTATCTTATAAATTTTGTATTTACAAGTCGTTTCTTCATTACAAGAATTATAATTAATTACAGTAATAATTGAAATATGGATATAATTTTTCTTTAAATTTAAATATATAGCCACGAATATGTTTTTTTTCTGATGAAAAACATGTTATAAACATAAATTCAATTTGTAAAAATGTGTCTTCATAGTATTTCAAAGAGAAAAATATTATTCCGTATAAAGTTAAGTAAAAAATAATTAACAATTGTTGTAAACTCAAATTTTCTTTGATTTAATCTCTCGAATATTTAAAATAATATAAATTATCAGATTATCTTGATATTTAATTTTGTCAAGAGATACAAATCTATGGTTCTTTATGCAACAATAAATAATTTATCTTATAAATTTTGTATTTACAAGTCATTTCTTCATTACAAGAATTATAATTAATTATTGTAATAATTGAAATATGGATATGATTTCTCTTTAAATTTAAACACATAGCCACAAATATGTTTTTCTTTCATGATAAAAACAAGTTATAAACATAAATTCAATTTGTAAAAATGTGTCTTCATTGTATTTCAAAGAGAAAAATATTATTCCGTATAAAGTTAAGTAAAAAATAATTAACAATTGTTGTAAACTCAAATTTTCTTTGATTTAATCCCTCGAATATTTAAAATAATATAAATTATCAGATTATCTTGATATTTAATTTTGTGAAAAGATACAAATCTATGGTTCTTTATGCAACAATAAATAATTTTTCTTATAAATTTTGCATTTAAGAGTAGTTTCTTCATTACAAGAATTATAATTAATTACTGCAATAATTGAAATATGGATATAATTTCTCTTTTTAGTCCCAAATATGTTTTTCTTTCATGATGAAAACAAGTTATAAACATAAATTCAATTTGTAAAAATGTGTCTTCATTGTATTTCAAAGAGAAAAATATTATTCCGTATAAAGTTAAGTAAAAAATAATTAACAATTGTTGTAAACTCAAATTTTCTATGCATTAATCCCACGAATATTTAAAATAAACATTTAATATCATCTACGGAAGGTCTTGCTTATTTCTTTATATCTAAGTTTTTTCACTAGCAATATTCAATGCCGTGTAGTTAGAAATAATATACAATAAGTGAATCACTGATCACTCCAGGCTATAACTATTAAGACATAAAAACGTTTTGCAATTTAATTTAACCTATATATATTTTTTTCTTTGGTTACGCAAAATACTTTTATTACTTTTGAGACAAATCTGCTGGAAATGAACCAATCAAATGTTAGCGTGACGTTACGAAAAGAATTCTTAAGATATTTTTTTCTTGTCCGAGTTACCCGCAGGCGGTACATTAAGGCTTCTTTGTACCCTAGAACGGTGGCAGTTATTTTTATTGAGTTTGTTTTTCAATTCGACATTCTTTGGAAGAGAAAAAATAAACAATCAGGAAGTTTAATTATTTTCGCGTGTTGTGACACTGAAGAATTAAAAAAAATGTAACGTAATTGTTGTAGCTTGAAATAGGAAATTCTGTCCTTGATTAGTGCTTTGACAGTGGAAACAGCTATATAAATATTGCTTAAATAGTTTTGTCTCATACCATTATAATTGTTTTTCTTCGCAACAGAAATGAAAAAACTGTTTTTGCTTTCGTTTAATAATATCTTAGTCAAGCAAATGTTTAGGTAGCTGTAACGCGTGTGTTCTATTTTTACAAAAAAATGAAAAGAATTGTTTAGATGTTACGTGTGTGAAACTTTTATATTACGAAGTTTACATGGACAGAATTTTTTGTTTTTTTTTCTTGCTGTACTACATATTACAACTGACATAAAGTTCTTTTCAAAATTTGCAAACGTCTTTGGACTTAATTATAAAAGTTTGCAAATTATAATTTAAATTGAAAATCTCAATACAAAATAAATTTAGCCTTATATTAGAGAAAAGATGAGTTAAAAGAGTGCTTGATATTGTTAAGAAGTTGTTAGTGAACCTTAAATTTTACAGGGGACTCTACGGGTATTTCGCCAAATTGGCGAGATACCAGCTCGTTGGCGACAGTTTGGGCATTTGCTTTTGTTTAATATCTTAGTCAAAAATGTTTAGGTAGCTGAAACTACTGTGTTCTACTTTTACAAAAAATGAAAACAATTGTTTAAGTATTACGTGTGTGATACTTTTATATTACTAAGTTCTCATCGACAGACTTTTCTTTTTTTGTTTGCTGTACAACATATCAAACCTGACATAAAGTTCTTTTCAAAATTTGCAAACGTCTTTAGACTTAATTATGAAAGATTGAAAATTATAATTTAAATTGAAAATCCCAAAGAATAATAAATTTAGCCTCATTGTTAGAAAAAGGATGTTAGGTTAGAGAATAGATTTAGAGAAAATATGAGTTGAAACCGTGCTTTATATTTAGAGACTTTTATAATATTACTTTTAATATAGCAACAAGAAAGTAATAACACTTTTATACTGCTAAGTTTTCACAGACAGAATTTTCTTTTTTTATTTGCTCTACGATATATCAAACCTGACATAATTTGTTTTTCAAAATTTGCACACGTCTTTAGACTTTATTATGCAAGACTGCAAATTATAATTTAAATTGTAAATCCTAAAGAATAATAAATTTAGCATCATTTTTAGAAAAATGATGTTAGGTTAGAGAATAGATTTAGAGAAAAGATCAGTTGAAACCGTGCTTTATATTTAGAGATTTTTATAATATTACTTTTAATATAGCAACAAGAAAGTAATTAAAGTTTTATACTGCTAAGTTTTCTTCGACAGACTTTCTTTTTTTGCTTATAGTGCAACATATCAAACCTGCCATACAGTTATTTTCAAAATTTGCAAACGCCTTTAGACTTAATTATGAAAGCTTGCAAATTGTAATTTAAATTGAAAATCCGAATGAAAAATAAATTTAGACTCATTGTTAGAAAAAGGATGTTAAGTTAGAGAATAAATTTAGAGAAAAGATGAGTTGAAACCGTGCTTTATATTTAGAGATTTTCGTAATATTTCTTTAAATATATCAACAAGAAAGTAATTAAACTTTTATATTGCTAAGTTTTCTTCAACAGACTTTTCTGTTTTTGCTTACCTTACAACATATCAAACTTGACATAAGGTTCTTTTCAAAATTTGCAAACGTCTTTAGACTTCATTATGAAAGACTGTAAATTATAATTTAAATTGAAAATCCCAAAGAATAATAAATTTAACCTCATTATTAGAAAAAATATTAGTTAAAAGCATGCTTGATATTTAGAGATTTTTACAATATTACTGTTAATATAGCAAAAAGAAAGTAATTAAAATAACGAATTTAATTATTTAACTGTCCTCTAAGATTATACTAAATTGAAACACAGGCATGCAGAAACATACATTTATAAACCGTGAAAAAAAATCATGATTATAGCTTCAAAATTCTCGTGTAGTTTTCAAATTTTACGGTAGTGTGAATGAAAACTTTTGACATAAAATAATTAAATTACCTTACTCTGAATTTTTTTTTACATGAATGATGCTGTTCCAAGCAAATATATTGTGAAACTTATTTGTTTTGATTCTTTATCATAGTTTATATTCATTTTACTTATTTTATCTCTCGATTATCTATTTTAGTTTTTGATGAGCGTTTTGTTGACGTTATGTAAAATGTTCCTAATAACATAACGTAGAATGTCTTAATTAACTCTTTTGAGGAGCGGGAATTTCTTCTGTTCTATCATCACTATCTCATCTTTGTTTTGTTACAAGAAAATTTTTATGATGAATTTCAACATAGTGTGATCAGCTGACTAAATACAAAATTGTCATGAAGAGGAACCAAGTATTTAGGGTTGACAACAATTCCAGAGAGGTATACATATATATATATATATATATATTATATCCATGATAGATAGTAAATGTATTGAATACTATGAAAACAGGTTATGAACTGCTGAATTCAGTCGATTAGAATGTCTTTGGAAGTTTGGTATTGGTTTTAGACCATCGGTTACCTATAATTTGTTTCATATAGTCAGTTCCTTGTTAGATTGAATTTTTTTATTGTTGAGTGAAAAATACGTCAATTGACTTAATTTGAATTTGTATTAGAAACCTCTAACACCATCAAGAAACTATTCTAACATAATAGTCTGGTTTAGGTCATATTAAAAGATTGTTTTCTATGATATGAAAATTTCAGTATCGCGGTGCTTGAGAAATTGACCACCTGTTTTTAATGGCTTTAAGTTTGCGAATTTTATTGAATTTTTAAAATACGGGAAATATAAATTCATTCTTTTCATATTGTTTTTGAGTATAAAAACATGTTTTTAATTGTTGAAGGAAAAATGAATCCATGATTTTTTAACCTCTATTAGAAGGAAAGGCAATACTACAGATTAGTCCTCAGCAAATAAATTTGATCCAAAGCAGTAGATAGAATAGAGTTACTCAGTATTATAAATACTATAATTTGTCTCATTTTGTCATTTAAATTTGTCTTTTTTACACTTATGAAGTTAAGTTGATCGCAAATGCATTATTTGATTTTATTCTCTTAGAAAACTATTATCACCCTCTAAATATGTTGTCAAAAGCTTCTAATGTTTTCTAAAAGCTTCCCTTGAACTAACAAGTAATGAAAATGCGTACCGCTTTAAGTAGTGCTTAAGCACGAAATTTTGATACTTTTTGCGGTGTGTTATACATTCAGTTTAGTACCTCAGAGCATGTTTAATGTCAATTTTTCAAAACGTAGAACTTTTAAGTGAGTGAAAAAGTTTTTAAAAGCTTTGAATATTATTATGATTTTGTTTAAAAGATCGATCATCATTTACTTTGTGATATATAGGTACAATTCTGTTGACTTTTTGGTCATCCTTGTTGTATATTATCAACAAACAATATATATACAACACATAACACAAAATTATGAAACTTAAACAATCTCTCAAAATTATTCATTCCCATTCTTCCTTCAAAACTATTTTCCCAGCGCCAAAATATATTTATTAAAGGAGTGTCCACAACTTAAAATTCTTCCCATTTCAGAATCTCCAGATTTGTCTGCATTAAATGCAAATTTTCTGCTCACTGTCTATATTTTCCAACTGTCACCGGTTCACTTTTTAATGATGTAAGTTTTTGCCTGACTGTTAAATTCGCTGAGTAAGTTGCCGATTTCTTGGAAAGATTCTCCGCGACTAGCTCAGGGGTTTAACCCTGTAATCCACACATATTTCCATATTTATTCTGTCTTCTGTTTTTGAAAGAGCCACATGCTACTCTTTAAATGAAAGTTTAAATTCCGCTACGAACTCTGCGTGTTCTTCTTATGGAATGGTCCGACTGCATATTCTTCAACAAGCTAGTATTCCTTAGTATTCAGCCCGGACAAGTAAAAACAATAGGGGCTGCAATTTCAAGTAAAATTTTCGCTGGTGAGTGTAGAATTTGCTACTTTTCATTTAATGTTTACTAGATTATATTGAAGTAGAAAATAATATATATTGCAAAATTATCAATTTATTTAGTGCTAATAGGTTTCTTCAGAAATCGAAAAAGTTGTAGAAACAGAAACAAAATATACAAACACTTCTAAGAGTAAATTCAATAAGTCAGAGATTCCTTGGGAAAATTGTCCGTCTCGCTCTGGGTTCTAACCCTGTAATCCACACTTATTTCCATATTTATCTGTCTTCTGTTTTTGAAAGAGCCACATGTCACTCTCTAATCGAAAGTCTAAATTCCGCTACGAACTCTGCGAGACCTTCTTATAGAATGTTCTGACTGCATTTTCTTCAAAAGGTTCTTTGTCTAGTATTCTCCTTGCTCAGTATCCTGGACAAGTAAAAACAACATCGGCTGCAATTTCAAGTAAAATTTCCGCTAGTAATGGTAGAATTTGCAAATTTTTATTTAATGTTTACTAGATTATATTGTAGTAGAAAATAATTTATATTGCAAAATTATCAATTTATTTAGTGCTAATAAGTTTCTTCACAAATATAAAAAGTTGTATAAACACACCAAATTTTCAAACATTTCTAAAATTTCTCGCTAAATCTTCTTTCATTAATTTATGTACAATAGACTACATAGGAAAAATTTCATTTAAAATTTGTTTAAATTATTGAAATATACAACAGTCTAGTGTCTAAACTAACGGGTTATTTAGTGGTTAACATAATTTGATTTGCTTTACTTTATACACAAAATAGTGAGTAATGCTCATGAGTGTTCTTCTTATGGGATAGTCCGACTGCATATTCTTTAACAAGCTCTTTTCCTAGTATTTTCACTGAAATGTCACTCTAAAAATATTAAAATTTCAATTTTAAATACCTAAGTAAAATTTGTAATATTTATTACTCTAGTAAATATTTATATGATTTATTGAAACTATTTAATTGCAAAATCATATTAATTTATTTGTGCTAGAAGGTTTTCATAAACAATTTGTAAAAAAAGTTTCAAAACATAAAAATTTGATTTTAATTATGTACATAAGAATTCCTAAGAGTAAAAATTCTCCGTCTGGATCTGTCCCGCTTTTCCAAATTTTTTAATGTCTAATTTGCACGAAAGAACTAAGTT
>CM063510.1:117552723-117562723 GCA_032207245.1 Pardosa pseudoannulata
ATAAATTAACGGCTTCGTCACTTACGTGTTCTAACAAAGCACTAAAACACTAGCAGACTGAGTGTCTAAATTCTTTCTTGGAAATGCTCTCTTTACACAGTCATGAAGACTGACATCCACTCAAATACTGAGACCAGGTAGAAAATTTGTGAAAGTTAGCTCGATTTGAAATTTAGAAATACGTGTGGAATGCGTTCGACATCAAATAAAATGGCATCAAATCTTTCTAAAGAGATCCTTAATTCTTGTGGATATTAAATGAGCCAGCAGTTTCTGTCAGGTGAGGTGCATCTAAAATACAAATCAGTAACTCCAGATACTCCCACCTGCATTTATAATACGCTAGAACATATGATTTCCTGCGAGAATTGGCATTTGATTTAGAAAAATTTAGGCAAGACCTCAGATTTGGTATTTATAACTTCACTGCTTGGTTTTGAGAATCATAGAAAGAAATCAATCCCTGTGAAGCACTTCCTTTCCTATTTCCCTTTCCTAATGCTAAGTAATTAAATATTAACCCATATTGTACCACACCAACTAAATATTTCTGTAGATTATTAAAACTTAATCCATATCATTAATATGGTGTAACTAAGTATATAAAACCAAAATTTTGAAAAAATATTTTTAATTTTTTATGTAATTGGCTGTCATATAAATAGGACAACGGTCCATTACACTACTAACATTTAACAAATATCACTTACATTGTATAAGGCTGATTCATAGAGGAAATTTGGGGAAACAGTTAAAACAAAGTCCAACATTATATTTTAAGCATACTGTTGTTTGTTTTCTTTTGCAGTTATTGAACTGTCAGTAAGAGAGTAAGTTTATCTTGCAAAACATCTACAGTTTTCTGAATAGAATAGATATCTATTTACCCCTTGTTGTGTCCAGGTGTGTGAACAGGTGTTTGAACTGGTTTTCATTGAAATATAAGAAAAGAATGTGCGCTATAAGTGTAATATCGAATTCATAGAAAAATAATCAGGATTGGACCGTCGTCTTAATTTTAGGGCCCTTTTTTATACTTACAAAATACACGTGTAAAATATATTTTTCAACAAAAACTTTCAGCTACATTATTAGCTCTGTTTTTAAACTAAAAGTAACTTCCACAATGTTTAAATAATAATAATAATAACAAATATAAAATTAAAGATTAAAAAATGACAATTGTTAAGAGGTTGGTGAAAATAAATTTTACAATAAAATATAATTCGATTTCTCAGTTTTCTTTTGTTACTATGCTAAAGTGTGTCTATTTTAAAGGTGTTAAAATAAAATCCATTCAGAGAATATGTATAACTTTATTATTAAATGGAATTTTATTTGCTGTTCTGTTTATAGGACAGCGGTCTAATATGGGTTAATATACAGAAATGTGTAATGGAAAAATTAAAAAACTTTAGATGCAATAATTTTTTATATTACATATAAGAAACATAGAAATATTTTTTTATTATTTATTCTACATGATTATCCGCATTGCTCTGATTCAAATAGTGAATTGAAAAGGCTTAGCAACTGATATACTAGAGTAATCGAGAAATCAAAACACTTCTTCGATTCATAAGAATTTAAGCATGATTCTTAATCATTTTAACCATTCGAATTGTCTGGTATATATGTGAAAATTGTATATAAGTAAACAATGTTTAAACTAGCTTACGGCCTAATAGGAATTAGAAAACGCTGAAGTTACAAGCTTTAAGTTTACATTGATTTATATGCAAAAATACATGTAAGGTATGATAAAGTATTCCAAATATGTCAGTAATTATCTCTTTATGAGTATGAATAAATTTTATGACACATTAAAGTTAAAAAAATGAACTTGAGTATAACTTCTTGTAGAAATGTTTTCGCATTACACACACGCACACGGCCATACATACTCATGTATGTGTCTTTGAGTTTGCTATAAGCACACACATACTTTCACTTTAACTCTAGGATTCAGCATATAAATTACAAAATAATGTGTAGTGGAGCAGAAACTCCCATAAGCTCATTTCACTTTTGGGCCATAGAATTCCATTTCAGATACAGCTTTGCATCCAATTCTTTCGTTTAGTGAAACTTATCTTTTCAAGTTCTCCAAAAGGATCACTGCAGTAAAATAGCTTTGTGTATCTGCACAAGCGAAAAGCGCTTCTTTCGTATTCTTTGTTCTGCACAGCTTTTACCTATTTTTTATGGCGATATAACAATATTTGTTCCTTACTTAAAAAAAAAGGATACGATCTCAGATTTCCAATTAAAACCTTTTCTTTGATGTTAAATGGCTAGGATTTTTTTTAATCAATGAGCTCTTATATAATAACTCTTACATAATTATTAAAAATGAATGTATATATGTATATATGTGTATATATATATATATTATATATACATATATATATATAAATATATATATATATATATATATATATATATATATATATATATATATATATATATATATATATATATATATAAATATATATATATATATATATATATATATATATATATATATATATATATATATATATATATATATATATATATATATAATCATTTATATAGATGTCAATAAATAAACATGTCCTGTACATCATATGTTCACTCATTTGTATAAAATATTTATTATTCAAAAATCACTTTAATAATGCATTGCACTATTTATATTCTAAATTATTTAGTTGGAAGAGTTCTTAGTGTTTCATAACTAATATAATTTATCTTTCTTTCTATTACTCTTTGAATAATTTCTCTTAAAAGTAATATCCTTGAACATGGTTTGATTTTCAATGTTATATAACATTTCATCTTACAGATAATTCATTATTTGTTATCAGGCAACTATTTTCAGTAAATATAATACTTTAATAAAAATATGTTTCAATCTTATTAATCTACTTTCTTTATTTTAAAATCTTTTTGAAATGATTATTTTCCTTTTCTGTTTTACTCACAGCTTTAAAGCAAATGAACAGTAATTCAATTTAAATTTGAGTAAATCTTTGAAATACTCTCTATTTGTTGCTTCATACACCATCAAATAGTTGTAATTGAATTTCACTGGCATCTAAAACAAAAGTATAGAATCGTTTGAAATATTTAAAATTTTCTCATTTGTAGAAAATACATATTATTCAGAAACACCTTTAATAATGTATCATACTATTTATAAATTACTTAGTTGGAAACGTTCTTAGTTTTTCATAACTAGTATAATTTATATTGCTTTCTATTACTATATGAATAATTTATCTTAAACGTGTATCCATAAAAATGTTTTGATTGCCAATGTTATATAACGCTTCGTTTAACAGATAATTCATAATTACGTGTTGTAAGGCAACTATTACATAAATTTTTCAGTAAATATAATATATCAATAAAAATAGATTTAAGTTCTATTAATCTACTTTCTTTATTGTAAAATCTTTATTGAAATGATTATTTTTCGTTTCTGTCTTTACTTACAGATTCAAAGTAAATGAACAGTAATTCAATTTAAATATAAGTAAGGCTCTGAAATACCATCTTTTCGTAGCTTTAAAATATGCTAGTAGTTTAATAGCTTGTTATTTTGAATCATTGTTAAAGAAAACATACCAATTATTTCTTGATAATTTCTCTTGGCATTGCTGGCAAATTAGAGACAATGTATTATTTGCCGTATTTTTTACTGATATTATGTAATAACTAGATATATTTTCTTAATCCATCATTATCTGGAATATTATATTTTCTTCTTTTACGATTTTTATTAGCTGTTAGATGTAAAAAATTATTGCTGAAGGAATAAATTTTCTCTTTGTCAGATTGCATATAGATTTTATAAGAAATACCAAGTGAGATTTCGTCAAATTTCCTCTTTTCACCAGTAAACTAGATTAATCAGAAATAAACGAATATATTTTTACAGTGTATATAAATAAAAGTGTAGGATAAAAGTGTAATAGAGTATCGGGTGTACTACTTTACTGTGAAGAAAATATAATGTGTATTTATTACCTAATATTAGTTTTGTTTAGCTCTCGTGTGCAAAATAGTAGACCGTAGCGCTCAAAACCAAACTAAACCAAACTAAATATTAGTTTTGAAAAACTTTTCTCCTCTAGGGATGAGAATTCCCCCGATGGAAAATCAGTGTGATAACGAAATTAACGACCAAAAACAACTTGTACGGCCAAAATCTTGAGAGAAAAGCAAAAACAAAACTGCAAAAGATACTTTATTCTTTGAGCAAGCTCCTTCTGAGATGCCGAGAAAAGAAAAAAAAAGAAATGTTAGTTCAAATATAAAGCTAAGGCCTGTAAATATCAACCACTAATATCAATGCATAGATTCACCACCAAATAGTTGTAATTAAATTTGACTGGCATCCAAAACAAAAGTATAGGATGGTTTGAAACACCTTTAATAATGTATCATATTATTTATATTTATAACTTGTTTAGTTGGAAGTGTTGTTAGTGTTTCATAACTAATATAATTTATATTGATTCCTATTACTATATGACTAATTTATCTTAAACGTGTATTAATAAAAATATTTTGATTGCCAATGTTATATAACATTTCATCTTACAGATAAATCATAATTATTTGTTATTAGGCAACTATTACATAAAGTTTTCAGTAAATATAATATATCAATAAAAATACATTTCAATCATATGAATCTACTTTCTTTATTATAAAATCTTTTTTGAAATGAATATTTTCCTTTTCTGTCTTTACATGAAGCTTTAAAGTAAATGAACAATAATTCAATTTAAATTTAAGTAAAACTTTAAAATACTCTCTTTTCGTTGCTTCAAAATATGCTAGTAGTTTATTAGCTTGTTATTTTGAATCATTGTTAAAGGAAATATACCAATTATTTTTTATGATTTCTTTTGGCTTTGCTGGAAAATGAGAAACTATGTATTATTTGCCGTATTTTTTACTGACATTTTGTATTAACTAGATAAATGTTCTTAATCCATCATTATCTGGAATATTATTTTTGATTATTTTCCTATATGAATTAACTGTTAGATATCAAAAATCATTGTTAATGGAATAAATTTTGGGCCTTTTTTCTTTTTTTCTTTTCACAAGTAAACAAGATTAATCAGAAATAAAGGAATATATTTTTACATTGTATATAAATAAAAGTTTAGGATAAAAGTATTATAGAGTTCTAGGGGTAATATTTTACTGTGAAGAAAATATAATGTATATTTATTACCTAATATTAGTTTTGAAGAACTTTTGACCTCTAGGGATGAGAATTTCCCACTGAGAAGTCGGTGTGATAACGAAATTAACGACCAAAAAAAGCAACTTGTACGGCCAAAATCTCCATAGAAAAGCACAAACAAAGCTGCAAAAGATACTTTATACTTCGAGGAAGCTCGTTCTTAGATGCCGAGAAAAGGAAAAGAAGAAATGTTAGTTCAAATATCAAGCTAAGGTCTGTAAATATCAACCACTATGATCAATGAATAGATCATAGTTGTAATTGAAATTGATCATATCAAATAGTTGTAATTGAATTTGACTGGCATTCAAAACAAAAGTATAGAATCGTTTGAAATATTTAAAATTTTCTCATTTGTAGAAAATATTTATTATTCAGAAACACCTTTAATAATGTATCATACTATTTATATTTATAGATTACTTAGTTGGAAGTATTCTTAGTGTTTCGTAATTAATATAATTTATATTGCTTTCTATTACTATTTGAATAATTTATCTTCAACGTGTATCCGTAAAAATGTTTTGATTTCTAATGTTATATAATGTTTCATCTTACAGATAGGTCATAATTATGTGTTATTAAAGCAAATATTACATAAATTTTTCAGTAAATATAAAACATCAATAAAAATAGATTTCAGTTCTATTAATCTACTTTCTTTATTGTAAAATCTTTTTTGAAATGATTATTTTCTTTTTCTGTCTTTACTTATAGCTTTAAAGTAAATGAACACTAATTCAATTTAAATTTAAGTAAAGCTTTGAAATACTCTATTTACTTCAAAATATGCTAGTAATTTATTAGTTTGTTATTTTGAATCATTGTTATCGGAAATACACCAATTATTTCTCGATGATTTCTTTTGGCATTGCTAGCAAATTAGAGACTATATATTATTTTCCATATTTTTTACTGACATTTTGTAATAACTAGATAAATTTTCTTAATCCATCATTATCTGGAATATTATTTTTGCTTCTTTTACGATTATGAATTAACTGTTAGATGTCAAAAATCATTGTTGAAGGAATAAATTTTTTCTTTGTCAGATTGGATATAGATTTTATAAGAAATGCCACTTGAGATTTCGTTCTCTCTTTTCACAAGTGAACTAGATTAATCAGACATAAATGTATATTTTTACAGTGTGTATAAATAAAAGTGTGAGATAAAAGTATAATAGAGTATCAGGGTACAACTTTACTGTGAAGAAAATATAATGTATATTTATTACCTAATATTAGTTTTGAAAAACTTTTCACCTCTAGGGATGAGAATTCCCTGATGGGACGCCGGTGTGATAACGAAATTAACGACCAAAAAACAACTTGTACGGCCAAAATCTCCAGAGAAAAGCACAAAGAAAACTGCGAAAGATACTTTATACTTTGAGCAAGCTCGTTCTTAGATGCCGAGAAAAGAAGAAGAATAAATGTTAGTTCAAATATCAAGATAAGTTCTGTAAATATCAACCACTATTATCAATGAATAGATCATAGTTGTAATTGAAATTGATCATATCAAATACTTGTAATTGAATTTGACTGGCATTCAAAACAAAAGTATAGAATGGTTTGAAATATTTAAAATTTACTCATTTGTAGAAAATATTTATTATTCAGAAACACCTTTAATAATGTATCATACTATTTATATTTATAGATTATTTAGTTGGAAGTATTCTTAGTGTTTCGTAATTAATATAAATTTATATTGCTTTCTATTACTATTTGAATAATTTATCTTCAATGTGTATCCGTAAAAATGTTTTGATTGCTAGTGTTATATAACGTTTCATCTTACAGATAGATCATAATTATGTGTTATTAAAGCAACTATTACATAAATTTTTCAGTAAATATAAAAAATCAATAAAAATAGATTTCAGTTCTATTAATCTACTTTCTTTATTGTAAAATCTTTTTTGAAATGACTATTTTCCTTTTCTGTCTTTACTTAGAGCTTTAAAGTATATGAACGGTAATTCAATTTAAATTTAAGTAAACCTTTGAAATATTCTATTCTCGTTACTTCAAAATATGCTAGTAGTTTATTAGCTTGTTATTTTGAATCATTGTTAACGGAAATATACCAATTATTTTTTTATGATTTCTCTTGGCATCGCTAGTAATTTAGAGATTATATATTATTTGCCGTATTTTTTACTAATATTTTGTTATAACTAGATACATTTTCTTAATCCATTATTATCTGAAATATTATTTTTGCCTCTTTTACGATTATGAATTAACTGTTAGATGTCAAAAATCATTGTTGGAGGAATAATTTTTCTCTTTGTCAGATTGGGTATAGATTTTATAAGAAATGCCACTTGGGAATTCGTCATATTTCCTCTTTTCACTAGTAAACTAGATTAATCAGATATAAATGTACATTTTTACAGTGTGTATAAATAAAAGTGTGGGATAAAAGTATAATAGAGTACATGGGTACTACTTTACTGTGAAGAAAATATAATGTATATTTATTACCTAACATTAGTTTTGAAAACTTTTCACCTCTAGGGATGAGAATTCCCCAGTGGGAAGTCGGTGTGATAACGAAATTAACGATCGAAAAACAACTTGTACGGCTATAATCTCCAGAGAAAAGCCCAACCAAAACTGCAAAAGATACTTTATACTTTGAGCAAGCTCCTTCTGAGATGCCGAAAAAGGAAAAAAAAAGAAATGTTAGTTCAAATATAAAGCTAAGGCCTGTAAATATCACCCACTAATATCAATGAATAAAACAGTTGTAATTAAATTTGACTGGCATCCAAAACAAAAGTATAGAATCGTTTGAAACATTTAAAATTTACTCATTTGTAGAAAATATTTATTGTTAAACACCTTTAATAATGTATAATACTATTTATATTTATAAATTATTTAGTTGAAAGTGTTCTTAGTGTTTCATAACTAATATAATTTATATTGATTTCTATTACTATATGAATAATTTATCTTAAACGTGTATCAATAAAAATATTTTGATTGCCAATGTTATATAACATTTCATATAAGAGATAAATCATAATTATGTGTTATTAGGCAACTATTACATAAAGTTTTCTGTAAATATAATATATCAATAAAAATACATTTTAATCATATGAATCTACTTTCTTTATTGTAAAATCTTTTTTGAAATGAATATTTTCCTTTTCTGTCTTTACATGAAGCTTTAAAGTAAAAGAACAATAATTCAATTTAAATTTAAGTAAAACTTTAAAATACCCTCTTTTCGTTGCTTCAAAATATACTAGTAGTTTATTAGCTTGTTATTTTGAATCATTGTTAAAGGAAATATACCAATTATTTTTTTATGATTTCTCTTGGCTTTGCTGGAAAATTAGAAACTATGTATTATTTGCCGTATTTTTTACTGACATTTTGTATTAACTAGATAAATTTTCTTAATCCATCATTATCTGGAATATTATTTTTGATTATTTTCCTATATGAATTAACTGTTAGATGTCAAAAATCATTGTTAATGGAATAAATTTTGGGCTTTTTTTCTTTTCACAAGTAAACAAGATTAATCAGAAATAAAGGAATATATTTTTACAGTGTATATAAATAAAAGTTTAGGATAAAAGTATTATAGAGTTCAAGGGGTATTATTTTACTGTGAAGAAAATATAATGTATATTTATTACCTAATATTAGTTTTGAAGAACTTATCACCTCTAGGGATGAGAATTTCCCACTGAGAAGTCGGTGTGATAACGAAATTAACGACCAAAAAAAGCAACTTGTACGGCCAAAATCTCCATAGAAAAGCACAAACAAAGCTGAAAAATATACTTTATACTTTGAGCAACCTTGTTCGTAGATGGATAGAAAGAAAAGAAGAAGAATAAATGTTAGTTCAAATATTAAGCTAAGGTCTGTAAATATCAACCGCTATGATCAATGAATAAATTCACTATCAAATAGTTGTAATACCTTAGTAAAATTTTGACTGGCATCCAAAACAAAAGTATAGAATCATTTGATGAACTTTAACAATATTTCATGAAAAGGAAATCAGTATTCCCAAGTATATCTGTTACATCGATTTTCTCTCATTTTAGGAATAGTGAAATATAGGAAAAAAGATAGAATTTTATTTATCTGGTTATTTGTGCTGTTTGACACACATGGATTCCATTCAAGATATATTAAACTCCTTATTACACTTATTAAACTATATATATATATATATATATATATATATATATATATATATATATATATATATATATATATATATATATATATATATTAATTAATAAAAATTGCGATTTTTACTCCCTGGAGCAAATTTCAAAAAAGAACCTCATGGTTAGTATGATGGTTAATACGGAGTATGTCTGCCGGACGATGCAATACAAGCGTTACAACGCTTACGCATGCTGAGTATCAGATTATCAATCTGATCTTGAGGAACATTACACCACTCATCAAGCAATGCCCTCCGAAGTTCCGATAGACAGTTGGGAGGGGGTTGACGGGCTGCAATTCGTTGACCAAGCATGTCCCACACATGCTCTATTGGATTCAAGTCCGGTGAGTATGCTAGCCAATCCATACGGGTGATATCCTCAGATTGAAGGCATTCGTCTACAATGTTTGCACGGTAAGGTCAGGCGTTGTCATCCATATACAGAAATTCAGGACCCAGGGCACCCCGAAACAAACGTACATGTTGTTCCAGAATGACATCCCGATAGATGTGGCCTATCATCGTTACACTCTGAAC
>CM063510.1:117567723-117572723 GCA_032207245.1 Pardosa pseudoannulata
AGATAATCTTACTTCAGCTCTCTCCTGCAAAAACATTTTACATTCAATTGTCAGCCGAGGTAGCTCAGTCGGTAAAGACAACGATCTTGTAACTGAGGAGTTGATGGTTTGCAGCCCGAGCTGACCTAAGATCTTCCTTGTTCATTAAAAGTGACTGGGGCACGTAAAATATGTTCGTAGTCACAATGTCTTCCAAGTTGTCAATCAATACCTCTGGAGTTGTCAGGAGAAGTCTATGGATCTTCGGTTTGGTCCCTGATTCTAATATAGGAGGACTTACTTGAGCAAAGTCGTTCCTTCACCTTAGCGTTCCGATTAACCGCTAAGGAGAATGCTCACTGAAAGAGCACAACCTTTGCAGTAATTAGAGTAGAATATGGCTAATCGTGCTTCGTTTGCCCAAGTGGCATCAGAAAAATCAACAAACACATTCTGGATCATTATAGTTCTGTGAGTGGAAAGGAGCTTGCGAATCAGAGTGTTAAGGTTAATCACAAATGAAGCTTCGGGGTGACACTAAGTTGCTAAAAGCAGTTCCATACGAATAGTATAGCTAGGATGAAATTGAATTAGTGTTTTAAAGTCACCAAAGGTTACCAGACCAGAACAAAAAAAAATCGATAAAAGTTGTAATTTTTACAGACAAATTCACTAGGAATCATATTTTGAATATAATTATAACTAACCTGTCTAACTTAGTTTAAATATTATTGCACGTACGCACACACACACACACACACACACACACACACACACATATATATATATATATATATATATATATATATATATATATATATATATATATATATATATATATATATATATATATAAATATATATATATATATATATATATATATATATATATATATATATATATATATATATATATATATATATATATATACATATATATATATATATATATAATATATATATATATAATATATATATATATATATATATATATATATATATATATATATATATACATATATATATACATATACATACATATATATATAATAATATATATATATATATATATATATATATATATATATATATATATATAATATATATATAATATACATACATATATATATATATATATATATATATATACATATATACATATATATATACATATATATATATATATATATATATATATATATATATATATATATAATATATATATATATATATACATATATATAATAATATTATATATATATATATATATATATATATATATATATACACACACATATATATATATATATATATATATATATAGTCATATTACAACGGATATTAAAAATTCGTTTTAATTGTCCTGAGGCCAAAAATCCCAAAAAGAATCCATAAAATCGATTTTTAAATTTGAACTTTTTCAGCATAAAATACGTAAAACATGTTCAATATGCTGTCCACCTTTGTGTGCAACAAAATGAAATCGAGAAACAGCATATTTTACATCTGATCGAAGTGTCACATTCAGAATGTGGTGTGCAATGCGATAGGAGCACTAAACACATCATCTTTCAGATTTCCATACATATTCTATTTTTATCAAACTTACTTTAAAACTCTAAGAGTAAAAAAAAATATAAGGATATAAAGCAAATGAATAATCACAGTGCAATGAAGAATAAAAGAACAGTAAAAAATCAATAGATTAAAAATTTCGCCTCACTATAAATTACTATTTTTAAGATAAAATCTTTCGGTAATTAAATTGCAACATTATAAAGATCTCATATTTCTGCATCAACAATTTTTAATGCGTTATCTTTTCATTATTTTAATTAACTCGGACATTGTTTTTTAATCGCATGATTTATATTTAGGCATATTAAAATTTTTCCTTGGTAGTTTTAATTATACAGAAGAAAATAGCAATAAATATGTATTTAAAAACTTTATAATTATGGATATAAATAGAAAAAATTACTAAATTAGCAATAAAATATACCTCAATTTATAATAATTTCACATTAAAAATAAAACTAATAAGAATGTCTTTAATATGAAGAATTCATAAAGGTAAAAAAAAGATAGCATTTATTTAAACAAAGATAACATGTCTGAAATCATTAGACAAAATAATGCGAAGGATTAGTGAATAAATAATACAGTAAATTTTGTTTTGCAGGAACACGATAATACATATTTGATAAGACATATTGGATATAAAAAAAGGATTCGCATTATGTACTTGTTTTTCTTATGTCTGTTTGGATGAAAATACCTTTGAATATGTCATCAATCATCTTCCTATTTCTAGTCTGTTTTCTTTTCCCGTTATGATACATTTATGGAGCGCAGGTGTTTCTTTTCTTTTAATTTCCTGCCGTGCTTTCTGTCATTAACATGGCATAAAAACATCTCTGGAATAAAAACTGTTGTCTACATGTTTAAAGAATTTCTATGTAAAAACAAACATAAGCTTAGGTACCTGGTTACATAAATATTTATGATATTTATATTAAATATTTTTATCTATGTTATCTAATGTCAAAAATTAACGATTTTTATCTTCAGCATTTAATATTTTTTCTTTATCGCGTTTTTGTTTTCGATCTGTTTTTTTACAGTTATGATTCATTTGAATGAAGAGTAGATGATTATGAAGTGTAGGTTTTTTCTTTTTTCTATTAGTGTCTTCTCTAATTGCTACGGTATGATAGAATATGTGGAGTAAAAAGCAAATCTTAAATTTAAAAATTGTTTTATTTATTATCTAGTACTTAAATTTAATAACTAATTTTTCCTCAGAGCTTAAATACAACAAATTTTGTTTTCATACTGTAATATATTTTACCATCTTCTTGTTTTAAGGCGGTTTTTTCTCATTTTCTTTTTAATTTTCTGCTGTGATTTCAGAAAAGATTTAGATGAAAAAAGAACTGAAAAAGTTGTTCTTTTCATCATTTAAAATTTTATTTTTATAGCTATTATTTTCACACCCTAACGCTTGAATATTACAATTTTTGACATAATAATATAATAATTTTTTCATTATCATAATTTTTTCATTATTCTAATTTAACTATTATTTTCATCCTTATAATACATTCATGGACTACTGGTTTTCTATACGAATTTTTTTCGTACTTTCTATCATTAACATGGTGTAAGAGTATCTCTGGAATAAAAACTTTTCTCTACATTTTAAGGAATTTTTATGTAAAGAGAAAAACCAGTTTACGTACTGTATACCATATAAGTAATTATAATATTTATATTTAATGATTATGTATATCATCTAATGTCTAAATTAAACGATTTTTATCTTCATCATTTAATATTTTTTCTTTATCATATTTTTGTTTTCGATCTGTTTTCTTTTGCCGTTATGATTCATATGAATGAAGAGTAAATGATTATGAAGTGTAGGTGATGCTTTTTTGCATTAGCGTGTTCTCTAGTTGCCATGGTATGAAAGAATATGTGGAGTAAAAAGTAAAACTTAAGTTTAAAAATTGTTTTATTTATTATCTAGTACTTAAATTTAATAACTAATTTTTCCTCAGAGCTTAAATATAACAAATTTTGTTTTCATACTGTAATATATTTTCCATCTTTTCTTGTTTCAATGCTGTTTTTTTCCTTTTTTAATATTCTGCTGTGCTTTCTGAAAATATTTAGATGACAAAAATACAGAAAAATATTTTTATCTCCCTTATTTAAAATTTGATTTTAATAACTATTATTTTCACCATCTAAAGCTTGAATATTACAATTTTTAACTTCGTAATATAATATATGATTTCATTATTATCTTCATAATTTAGGTTCTTTCTTCACCCGTATAATACATTTATGAAGAATTGGTTTCCTATATGAATATTTTTAGGTACTTTCTGTCATTAATATGGTTTAAGAATGTCTCTGGAATAAAAACTTTTCTCTACATTTTTAAAGAATTTTTATGTAAAGAGAAACACCAGTTTACGTACTATATACCATATAAGTAATTATAATATTTAAATTTAATAATTATGTATATTATCTAATGTCAAAATTTAATGATTTTTATCTTCATCATTTAATAATTTTCTTTATCATGTTTTTGTTTTCGATCTGTTTTCTTTTGCCGTTATGTTTCATATGAATGAACTGTAGATTATTATGAAGTGTAGGTGTTTCTTTTATGTATTAGAGTCTTTTCTAATTGCCATGGTATGATAGACTATATGGAATAAAACTAATACTTAAATTTAAAAATTGTTTTATTTATAATCTAATATTTAAATTTAATAACTATTTTTTCTCGAGCTTAAATATAACGAAATTTGTTTTCATACTGTAATATATTTTTCTATCTCTTCCTCTTTCAAGGGTATTTTTTTTCATTTTTTTAATATCCTGCTGTGATTTCAAGAAAGATTTAGATGAGAATAAAACTCAAAAAAGGTGTTATCTCCATTATTTAAAATTTGTTTCTCATAAATATTATTCTTACCATGTAAATCTTGAATATTACAATATTTAATTTCATATAATATTTTTTCATTATCATCTTCTTAATTTAAGTCTTTTCTTTACTCGTGTAAAACAATTATGAAGAAATGGTTTTCTATAAGAATGTTTTTGGGTGCATTCTGTGATTAACATGGTTTAAGGGTATCTCTGGATTAAAAACTTTTCTCTACATTTTTAAAGAATTTATATGTAAAAAGAAACACTAGTTTAGGTACTATATACCATATTAGTAATTATAATGCAATTATAATGATTTTTCTTTATATTATCTAATGTCAAAAATTAATTATTTTTTTCTTCAGCATTTACTTATTTTTCTTTATCGTGTTTTTGTTTTCGATCTGTTTTTTTACAGTTATGATTCATTTGAATGAAGAGTAGATGATTATGAAGTGTAGGTGTTTCTGTTTTCTATTAGTGTCTTCTCTAACTGCTATGGTATGATAGAATATGTGGAGTAAAAATTAATGCTTAAATTTAAAAATTGTTTTATTTATTATCTAGTAC
>CM063510.1:117577723-117582723 GCA_032207245.1 Pardosa pseudoannulata
CAACTTCATATCTTTATTCAAAGCTCATCACACACTACTTTCTTCAATGGCGTCTCAAATTAGCACCCAACCTCTAACAAAGGCAGGCTTCGTTGCTTCGGGAAGCAACAGGTCAGACCGTGAAATGTGCATACTGTTCTCTGTCCCGATCACTGCGCGTGAGCCGTATTTATGTGGCTAACTCCTCATGTCGCGTCACTCTCAAAAAAAGAATCCCTAATTAAAATCTCTTAAAATTAATCTACATTTTAAATCCTGACATAAATATATATATATATATATATATATATATATATATATATATATATATATATATATATATAAATATATAATATATATATATATATATATATATATATATATATATATACATATATATATATATATATAATATATATATACATATATATATATACATATATATATATATATATATATATATATATATATATATATATATATATATATATATATATATATATATATATATATATATATATATATATATATATATATATATATATATATATATATATATATATATATATATGTATATATGCAATGCTTACCCGAAATATTTTTAACACGAGTGGTCAGTATTAATACAGGTGTGCAGACATTAAAATATATCTAAAATATTAAGAAATGTATACATTCTTAATATAGTTTCTTCTGTTATTTCTGAGCCAGAGAAAAGAAGCAACAATGCTTGTAAACAGCTAATTTTGAAGCCTATTTGTATTTCTATGTAATTAATCTTCTTATATCATCTAAACTATCATGGAATACATATTCTGCCTTGCAAATGTTCAGTTTGATCGAAATCTGCTATTCTGTGTCCACTTATATATACAAGTTACTAGTAACCCTCCACTAAATAGTCTCCTTCACGATTCTGAAACCAATTCTGGATAAGTGGGCAATATGACATAACTCATTAGCCTGTTCATAGGAGAAACCCCAGTAGATAATTTAGTCATTAATACAGCGGTATAAACGTGATTGGGAGAGATATTACATATGAGTAGCCAGACACTGACCGTTTCCCAGCTCATAACGTTTGCTCATCCAGCTCTCCTTGTTACAGTAATAGTATTTGGAATCCTTGTTTTAGACTGTCAGAGCATGCGCCTTTTCATATTTTAAGTAAAAACATACACTGATATCCACATGTTTTGTCAGTTGTCATGATTTGTAGCCTCTTAATGCTTAATGTACCTTATTTAGTCTTGTTGAAACTAGCTTTTATCCATATTACAAACGAGTTTTCTTTTATGCAAAAAGTCGATAAAATATTTATAGTTTTAATATATATGATATTTGTAACTTCGATCAACGTTTCGTAATTATAAATCTTTTCATATCTTTTTGAGCAGTGGTAGCTCAGTTGGCAAAGTCAACGTTCTCGTAATTGGAGTTCCAGCCTGCTTAAGATATGTCGTGTTCGTTATAGGTGACTGGAACACATAAAATACCTTGACTAAACACCTTGGGCCTGGCGGCATCTACAGTCAGATACTTAGTCACCTTGGCACTCGCACAAAACAAAGATTTTTAAAGATCATTGACCAATTTTGGAATCTCGGGAGATTGCCGAGGCAATAAAAAAATATTATTGTTTCTATTAAGAAACCAGGACAGTTGGATGGATCGCCTGAAAATTTTAGGCGTATTGCTCTGACCATTATACCATGCGAAGCTATGGGAAAATGGTCCAGATATGATTACGTTTCCTCATCCAGCTTTCCTTGTTACAGTAATAGTGTCTGGAATCCTTGTTTTAGACTGCTAGAGCATGCGCCTTTTCACATTTTAAGTAAAACCATACACTGATATCGACATATTTTGTCAGTTGTCATGATTTGTAGCCTCTTAATACTTAATGTACCTTTGTTAGCCTTGTTGAACATAGCTTTTATGCATATTGCAAACGAGTTTTCTTTTATGAAAAAAGTCGGTGAAATATTTATAGTTTTAATATATATGATATTTGTAACTTCGATCAACGTTTCGTAATTATAAAGCTTTTCATATCTTTTTGAGCTCAGTCGGCAAAGTCAACGCTCTCGTAACTGGAGTCCCAGCCTGCTTAAGATACGTCGTATTCGTTAGAGGTAACTGGGGCACATAAAATATTTTCTTGGCCATAATATCCTCCAAGTTCTCAATCAATACTTCTGGGATTGTCAAGCCAAGCCTATGGGACGAGTTCTGCTTGGTCCCTCTTCAAAATTACTAGGATCCACTTGAGCATAAGTCGTACCTTCACCTTTGAAATGCTTGTTAAAACGGAAGTCCCACGCCTTTGCCTTAATACGAGTAGCTCCGGCTCAATCGTTCTTGTTTTGACCAAGTGGCATAAGACAACAACAACATATATTTTTAATTTTTCAAAAAATGCATTAATTTAAACCCGGATGAATGGTTATATCTAACATAAAGTTTTACTTTATATCACTGTGTTTACTTATTATAGCTGATCAATCGCCTTTGCCTTAATACGAATAGCTCCGGCTCAATCGTTCTTGTTTTGACCAAGTGGCGTAAGACAACAACAAAATATGTTTTTACCTTTCCAAAAAATGCATTAATTTAAACCCGGATGAATGGTTATATCTAACATAAAGTTTTACTTTATATCACTGTGTTTACTCATTAGTTGATCAATCGCTTACAATGCATTTTGTGATGTTTAAAAATTTCGATATAATCAAACTCTGATTAACCGTCACAGTTTTATATCACCAGTTCCATTATAACAACTCTTATAATATTCCGTATAGAAGCTACAATCATGTAAATCCGTTTATGAAGCAACACTGAACGATATTTCTGGTTAAGAAAAACAAATTTCTTTTTTCTCTTCCATTATTTCTTCTCTCCTCTCTAAATAGTGCCTACTAATTTTGGTGTGTGCTTTTACCCATCTCCAAACATTTTTAAACCTTAATATGATGTGCATTTGGTTTAATTCAAGTGATAACAATTACAAGAATTAATACATAAAATTAGCAAAATGATGAGCACAACACACAAACACACATATCATATAGTAATATAGCATATGGGAGGGGAAATTGCTTAAGTTGAATGATTTTGGGTGTACAGAAATATGATCAATGCGTCTGTGATTTACATATATTAATAAATTAATTGTAATTATTTTACACACACACACACACACACACACACACATATATATATATATATATATATATCCGTGTGTGTATATAAACACATCAGTCTGTAAAAAATGTCAATAAATAATTCTTAGTGCATTTTTGCCAAAGTTATTTCTCGAAATTTGAATTTTAGCATTTTTAATAAAAAAAATGTGAGTCTATGCTTCGTAGGTATGGATATTGCTTTTCTAGATCTTTTGGTTTAAAAGTTTTCTCACTGTGGTTAGTCTCTAAGGAAAACAATGAAAGACTTATTAGTTATGTTTATTAGTTTCATCCGATTTGAACACGCTACCTAGTGACAAGGTGTTGTTATTTGGAATTTCGGCAATGTTACTACACGTTTAAGGTTTTTATATGTTTCTAAAATTTGGTTGTTTTCAGTTTCAATGATCTGAATTTTTATTAGACAAAAAGTCACAATTTACAGATAGTATATATTAATTCCATCGTTGAACATAAATTTATTTATTTAGTATACTGTTCGACTGGAGGTACAAGTTCTCCTAATGTAACTGTTACATTATTTTAAATTAAAAAAAAATCATCTAAAATTGTGAGTCAAAATTACCGTGAATATTTCTAAAAGATAACATAAAATAAGTTCATTAGCTACTGACAAAATATATCTTAAAAGAGAGCTGAGCTGAACAGCGAGTCTTTGTATCCGAAATTTTCTCACCGGAAGGAAGTCTACGAAAGAGCTCATCGCCCAGCGTCTCTGTCAGCCCATTAAAGACTCACGTCCCTTTTCGTGTTTCATTCTCGAAGATTTCACTTACTTTGACGCTCATTTCCGCTGGATTCATCTGAGAAATGGTGTTTTTACGACACTCCTAGGGTGCATTTCTGTTAAAGCAGGTTCTTAAGTATCAATAACAAATGATACGTCATTTTATTTATTACTATTAAGTGGGAGTTCTACTGTCGGCGTCATTAATTCATGTAAAAAAGACATAGAATTATTGTATATGTCGAGGAGACCAATTGGAAATTACGCTTTGAAAATAGGTGTGCTAATTTTGATTCGTCTGGGAAATGATTCTTGTACTATACATGTATGAATGCTTTTCTTAAATATTGATGTGTTTTAATCCCTCTAAATTTATAGTCAGCTCTTTTTACTGTTAATAAGCGATTCTATAATTATCAACTAAATTTTTTATGTCTGATAAGCTTCTCAAATTTTAGAGGTATCCTAAATATCTTGGTTTTACTGTAGACTGTGAGTTCACTAGCAGCAGACATGGGGAAGTATTAGTGAGGAAGAGTAGGAAATAGCTTAGTATATTGAAATATATCATAGGATGAAATTGGGATGTGGACGCAGGAACTTTAAGAGCTATCTATATGGCTATTTTCCGTTCCATCTTGGAGTACGGTTTTCCCATATACTGCTGTGAGTCTATAACTAACCTCCAGGAATTGGAGAGACTACAGCTCAGAACCTGTCGAGTTATAACTGGTTTACGTAAACAACACAATATTGTTTGAGACTCTGAGACCTCTGAGACTCGAGTGTAGTGAAATATTGTAGCAGATTTGAATTTCCAAAATCGTACCTCTGATTTATTACGATATTAGTATAACGAAAGACTTAAAAAACACATTCCGTTTTGCTACATTGAGTATAGCAATTTATTTGACCATATAGTGGTACACAGCTTCTTGCAACAATGTATTGACCCCTCAGTGGGTCTTCCAGGGGTCAGTTTCCATACTGATCTAATGTCTAGGGTCTCAAAGAAAAATGACGCTACTATTTGACTTCGTCAGTTTACCAATTAACATCCCAGATGGAATTACTCTAATATATAC
>CM063510.1:117590223-117600223 GCA_032207245.1 Pardosa pseudoannulata
TTTAGACATTTTTAAGACTAATGTTAACATAAATAACTAAAACTATGTGGTAAAATAATTTTATTATACTAATGAGGGATAGTATGCTCCATAAAAGTATTATGTTCTCATATAGAGAAAGTTCATACACAAAGAAAAACAGAAACCGATTAAGAAAATAATTTATAGTTTCCATGGAAAAAAAGTAATTTGTTTTTCTTCTTCTTTATTTTGGATACCTCTTGCGTAATTTTGGGATAACAATCTTGATTGAAGGTTTCAGATGTCAAGTAGATTCCTTTCGGTTGCTTCTGTCTCAGCCTTTTGTATTTCCTAAACCTTAATAACTGTCTTTTCTTTTCGAGGAAGACAAATGAGTGGTTTCACTATATCTTCTTCTTAACAATGCGCTAAGTTAATATAATACATTATAGTTTCAAGTTAATTTTATTTTGACTCAAAAGGATTTATATCAGTTGGTATTTATGAAACTTTTTCTTCTATAATTTACTTTCTGTGCGATTGTATTAAAGAGATGATAGTACAAAATTGTTTTCTTATTACAGAGGTATAAGAAATCTACAAAATAATGAGTGTTTCTATCAAATTAAGGATTAAACTTGTAATAGATTAGTTTTATGAACACCTGGTATGTCAATTAAAACTTATTTTATGCCACAACATTTATTAAATTATACAGTATGTTTGTCTTGTTAGAGATATAATTTTAAATGTAAATACATGTGTAACACTATCTGATTTTATGAGAGAAAGATAATGAATTTCGAACTTAAATATGTTTTTGAAGTTAAATCAAGTCAAAATTATTATTCTACTTGTAAAATTGTGTATCTTAAACGTTTATTGCATGTAAATACATGAATTAGATGAATTGGTAGTGAACTTTGTATTTAACATGGGACTATAGGTATCTCGCCAAATGGAAATTAAAATAATCATATCAAATATATGAAAATAGTAAAATATGTACAATTTAATCTTTAGTTTCTAATATTTTGTTTATATTTTGAAGAAATATATTAGATATGTTAATGATAAAAATATTGGTTCTAATCCATAGAGATTTTATCATATATTTTGAAGTCGATTACGTAGAGAAATTAGTTTAATCTATATTCTATTTATTTTTCTATTTTCTATATTATATATCTTAGTTTAATCTATATTAGTCCTGTTAACTGTGTTCTGTCACTATATATTTAGTTTCTGTTTCTAGTAATATAAAAAAATCTACACATGTTAAATGGTAGCTTTATGTAAAAGGTTTGATTTATTTATAATCCCCAAAAAAGAAGTGAGGGCTAATAAATATACTCTATAAATGACATTCACCACAATCCGAAAATCTAGATGTTACGGCACATAAAAATACTCTCGTTGATGACTAAGAGTTACTGCAGTAAGCGATACACTCTTGTTAAAAGCATTTACAAGGAGGGTTGAATATGTCAATGTAAATTCACGAAGTGAATGTACCTATTGGGAATTATGTGAAACAGGACACAGACAAACGTTTCTGTGTTTTCGTCGGTGAGTCATAAAATGAGTCAAAACAGAAATTGGCAGATACTTTAATCTCAAACATTTGAATTATTGTTGTAGTTATACGATTTAAGTCGGGTTTACCGGTGTTTGAAAAATACTTTTAAGAGGATGTGGGAAACAGCACTGTTTATGAACTGATATTTTTCCTAAAATGGGTATAATTGTACGGATTTCTATGCATAAGGATAATTCTCTACAAAATCTTTCGTTGTTTTCTTCAGTGAGTCATGAAAATGAGTCAAAACAGAAATTGACAGATAATTTAATCTTAAATATTTGAAATCTTGTTGTAGTTATACGATTTACTTCGGACATACCGGTTTTTGAAAAATGCTTTTAAGAGGATGTGGGAAACAGCACTATTTATGAACGGACATTTTTCCTAAAATAGGTATAATTATATTCTGCATAAAGATAATTCTCTACAAAATCTTCCTGTGTTTTTTTCGGTGAGTCAGGAAAACGAGTCAAAACAGAAGCTGGTGGATACTTAACCGTACACATTTGAATTATGGTTAGGTTATACGATTTACATCGGGTATACTGGTTTCTGAAAAATGCTTTTAAGAGTCTGTGGGAAACAGCTCTGTTTATGAATTGACATTTTTTTTCTAAAATAAGTATAATTGTACAGATTTCTCTGCATAAGGATAATTATTTACAAATCTTTCTTTGTTTTCTTCTGTGAGTCATAAAAATGAGTTAAAACAGAAATTGGCAGATACTTTATCCTTAAACATTTAAATTATTGTTGTAGTGATTACATCACATATACCGGTTTTTGAGAAATGCAAAGTTCATAGACAAAGAAAAACAGAAACCGATTAAGAAAATAATTTATAGTTTCCATGGAAAAAAAGTAATTTGTTTTTCTTCTTCTTTATTTTGATACCTCCTGCGTAATTTTGGGATAACAATCTTGATTGAAGGTTTCAGATGTCAAGTAGATTCCTTTCGGTTGCTTCTGTCTCAGCCTTCTGTATTTCCTAAACCTTAATAACTGTCTTTTCTTTTCGAGGAAGACAAATGAATGGTTTCACTATATCTTCTTCTTAACAATGCGCTAAGTTAATATAATACATTATAGTTTCAAGTTAATTTTATTTTGACTCAAAAGGATTTATTTCAGTTGGTATTTATGAAACTTTTTCGTCTATAATTTACTTTCTGTGCGAGTGTATTGAATAGATCATTGAACGAAACTGTTTTATTATTAGATAAGCATAAGAAATCTATAAAATAATGAGTGTTTCTATTAAATTAAGGATTAAACTTGTAATAGATTAGTTTTATGAACACCTGATATGTCAATTAAAACTTATTTTATGCCACAACATTTATTAAATTATACAGTATGTTTGTCTTATTAGAGCTATAATTTGAAATGTAAATACATGTGTAACACTATCTGATTTTATGAGAGAAAGATAATGAATTTCGAACTTAAATGTGTTTTTGAAGTTAAATCAAGTCAAAATTATTATTCTACTTGTAAAATTGTGTATCTTAAACGTTTATTGCATGTAAATACATGAATTAGATGAATTGGTAGTGAACCTTGTATTTAACATGGGACTATAGGTATCTCGCCAAATGGAAATTAAAATCATCATATCAAATATATGAAAATAGTAAAATATGTACAATTTAATCTTTACTTTCTAATATTTTGTTTATATTTTGAAGAAATATATTAGATATGTTAATGATAAAAATATTGGTTCTAATCCATAGAGATTTTATCATATATTTTGAAGTCGATTACGTAGAGAAATTAGTTTAATCTATATTCTATTTATTTTTCTATTTTCTATATTATATATCTTAGTTTAATCTATATTAGTCCTGTTAACTGTGTTCTGACACAATAAATTTAGTTTCTGTTTCTAGTAATATAAAAAAAAATTCTACACATGTTAAATGGTAGCTTTATGTAAAAGGTTTGATTTATTTATAATCCCCAAAAAAGAAGTGAGGGCTAATAAATATACTCTATAAATGACATTCACCACAATCCGAAAATCTAGATGTTACGGCACATAAAAATACTCTCGTTGATGACTAAGAGTTACTGCAGTAAGCGAGACACTCTTGTTAAAAGCATTTACAAGGAGGGTTGAATATGTCAATGTAAATTCACGAAGTGAATGTACCTATTGGGAATTATGTGAAACAGGACACAGACAAACGTTTCTGTGTTTTCGTCGGTGAGTCATAAAATGAGTCAAAACAGAAATTGGCAGATACTTTAATCTCAAACATTTGAATTATTGTTGTAGTTATACGATTTACGTCGGTTTTAGCGGTTTTTAAAAAATACTTTTAAGAGGATGTGGGAAACAGCACTGTTTATGAACTGATATTTTTCCTAAAATGGGTATAATTGTACGGATTTCTATGCATAAGGATAATTCTCTACAAAATCTTTCGTTGTTTTCTTCAGTGAATCATGAAAATGAGTCAAAACAGAAATTGACAGATAATTTAATCTTAAATATTTGAAATCTTGTTGTAGTTATACGATTTACTTCGGATATACCGGTTTTTGAAAAATGCTTTTAAGAGGATGTGGGAAACAGAACTTTTTATGAACGGACATTTTTCCTAAAATAAGTATAATTATACTATGCATAAAGATAATTCTCTACAAAATCTTTCTGTGTTTTTTTCGGTAAGTCATGAAAACGAGTCAAAACTGAAGCTGGTGGATACTTAACCTTACATATTTGAATTATGATTAGGTTATACGATTTACATCGGGTATACTGGTTTCTGAAAAATGATTTTAATAGGCTGTGGGAAACAGCTCTGTTTATGAATTGACATTTTTTTCTAAAATAGGTATAATTGTACAGATTTCTCTGCATAAGGATAATTATTTACAAATCTTTCTTTGTTTTCTTCTGTGAGTCATAAAAATGAGTTAAAACAGAAATTGGCAGATACTTTATCCTTAAACATTTAAATTATTGTTGTAGTGATTACATCAGATATACCGGTTTTTGAGAAATGCTTTTAAGAGTATGTGGGAAGCAAACTGTTTATTAAATGGTATATTTCCTAAAATAGGTATAATTGTAGGGATTTCTCTGCATAAGGATACTTCTTTACAAAATCTTTCGTTGTTTTCTTCGGTGAGTCATGAAAATGAGTCAAATCAGAAGTTGACAGGTAAAATAACCTTAAAAACTTGACTGATTGTAATTATACAATTTACAACGGATATACCGGTTTTTGAAAAATTCTTTTAAAAATCTGTTTGAAACAACTTTGTTTATTAATGGATATTTTTCCTAAAATAAGTATAATTGTACAGATTTTTCTGCATAAGGATAATTCTCTACAAAATCTTCCGTTGTTTTCTTCGGTCAGTCATAAAAATGAGTCAAAATAGAAGTTGTCAGATTACAATAACTTTACACATTTGAATTATTATTGTAGTTATACGATTTACATCGGATATACCTTTTTCTGAAAAATGCTTTTAAGAGTCTGTGGGAAAACAGCATTGTTTATTAATGAACATTTTTCTAAAACAGGTATAAGTGTATTGATTTCTCTGCATAAGGATAATTCTTCAACGATTCTAGAATTAAAAAATAGGGAAGCAAAATATTTATTATTTTTGAAGTTACCGATTATTAATTTTTTTTCAAAGTAACTTTATTTAAAATGCCCCACAAACAAATCATTTACTAATAACATCAAAATTTATAGAATACTTTTTAGGTTTGAGAGTAAAATGTATTTGTAGGCAAAATACAAGTAATTTATTTCTTACAAGAATTCAAGAAAAGCGTAAATAAGAAAGAAATCAATTTTGAAATAATCCAACTTTCCTTACAGTAAATACGTTTAACAATTATTTAATCTGCAAAACATTTTGCTTATGCATTTTTAGACAAAAAATGTAACAAATATTAATTTTATATACTATGAAATAAAAAGTAATAAGACATCCAAACAATATGATGAAAAAATACACAAATTTTTCTTTCGAAATAAAATTATTTAAATTTGTTACTGTCATAATAATTGCTAACATTATATTTACTAGATGTTTATGTATTGAAACACGTTTTAATTCTTTCTTTCCTAATTATATATCATAATCCAATGACGTATCAGTATTGAATTTTCACCTAAATTTAGTCTACTCCCACCCTATACTTTTAAAGACTTTTGATGAACGTGAATGTTTTATTTAATTACTTTACCTCTCACTTTCTCAATGTTTATAAATATTAGTGAAATATTTGTTAAAAGTATACGTTAAATTAAAAAATATTAAGTAACTTATTAGTTTTATAGCCTGAGATATTCATAATACTCTACGATAGAAGAACAATTTAAAAAAACCTTTATCATTAAATTCTATATTTCGTAATCTTAATGCTCCCTTTATTATAAGTACTTAGAATATATTTAAGGCTTTTACATTTCTTTTTTAGTATAACTATCACGTTTCACCCGTCTGTAGAAGAAAATCTTTTTGTAAATCTCTTTGAGAATCAGACTCTTTGAATTTATAAGATATCTATTTTACTTTTTCTAAGCAAAATAAATTTAAAATTATTAGGCAATAAAAAATAGAGAAATGGTATGCAGTGTAAAAGGATGAATATTCATAATTTTGGTAAAATGAAAGATATTATATATAATTAATTATTCTAGGAGTTTTTAAATCAGTCAAATAAAATAATTTGATTTTTTGTTTATATAATCATACTGAAATTTTCAATTATAAGAAAAAATACGAAACTCAAATAAATATTTTATTAAAATGTGTAATTGAACAAACATTTTCTATAAAAACCTGTCTACTGAATAAAAAGAATCCATAAAATGATTTTCATAATACATTTTGAAAACATTTAACTACTAGCTCAGAATAGTAGTTATTCAATAAACATACTACACAGAATAAGATAAAACAGCCACTTTTTTCTTATACCTCAATATATCGCTTAAACGCATATATGCAGCGCAAATGTAAATTAGCACGTTGTTCATAGGGGTATATAAGAACAAACATTGAATCATGAGATTATTATTACAGGTGTTTATTTCCTAACTGCTCGTGGAAAATGCTGAAAAGTTAACAAATGCGCTATTTCTATTAAATGTATCCCAACAGGGTTATGGTCTATCCTCGATTTTTGGCTGCCAGAGAACACTGGTAGACATTTATCGCAAAATACTGAATACGCATTGAATAATGGGATTATCGTGATATTAGTTTATTAACTACGCTTGGAAAATGCTAAAAACTAAACAAATGTGACATTACTATAAAATGCCTCCTAACAGGGTCAGCGTGGTGTAACCCCGTTTTTTGCTGCCAGAACACTAGTAGATATTTATTGTAAAAAATTGAATAAGCATAAAAAATGCTGAACAATGGCTGAATGGTAAAGCCCTGCTCTTTAGTACCCGAGTTCGTGGTTCAGATCCTGCTGATAGCATGAATTTTCATATCCGTTCTTAACCGGCTTTAAGTAGTAGGTCTCCATCTCATTATCCTTAGTGTAGCAAAACAGTAGACCGTAGCATTCCAAACCGAACGCAGATAAAAACATGTCTGTCAAAAACCACCGTAGTGGAATGCTGGTCAAAATTCAGTTCTGTCACGATTTGACCCAAGATGCAAGTATCTTCTACAATCTACATTAAATAAAAACTGCAACGGGATCTTGATGAATAGATTATTTGGAGAGCTTGGCAATCGTATAGCAACAAAGTACTGATTTCTTACCATGCAGTTTCACGCTTTTAACCTAAAAAAAGTCATTTATAGATCGGGGGTTACTGATTGAAGTAGAATTGCAGTAGATCCTTTCACACTTCTCCACCTCAAATGTATTCTTCCAAATATGTATTCTTTGTATGATTAGTAATAATTTTTTATCAGCGGTTTAATTATTCTTAAATGTATTTTTACATATATAGTTAATTGCTTCAAAAATAAACATGTAGTAACCCTACTACTTTGTTTTACTTACTTTCCTAAAACTTTCTATATCGGCTTATTTTAAAAGGGTAATGTAGGAGAAATGAAAAGTTGTATAAAATATAAATAATATTAAAAAGTTCTAAAGTTCTCAAAACTACATTTTACCCAAATGTCATTGAATAGAAATAAATTTATCTAACATCTAAAGATTTTAATTATTCTACGTCAAGATTCATCGCAACAATTTCCCCTTTAAGAAACAGTGAAAATGATCTTATGACGCCTACTCCTTGGGAATACATTAAGGTTCAATGTTTCATATTGTTAGACAAAATATTTTGAAATTCACCCCTAGTGTATAGATTAGAATTGCAAATGTAAAACTGAATATCCTAGAAATATATTGTCAGTCTTCTAGGAAATCAGTATATCTGAACACAAGTTTTAAAGATATATTTTGTTTTATTTTTTTATAAAGTCACCGATGTTGCAATATATTTATGAATTCATAAATATGGTTAAAAGTCATATTTAAGGATTTCTTGAATCCAATAATTGCATAATATTAAAAATCAATCTGTTAATTAAAAAGTATTTATTAGATATAATTTAAATGACAGAAATACTTTCAATAGCTTAAATGGGGGAGTGTTAAATGCATTGATGAAAACTACATATGCAGTGTGAAACTGTCAATAGATTTTACACTTAGCCTAAATCAGAATGTAAATTTGCACTTTAATTTCATACATCTGTAATATATAAAACCTTACTAGAATATCGATGTTTATTAAAGTTTAGTTAAATAATTATTAATAATTAATTAAATTATTATTTATTATTAAGTAACATTAATGCATGATTTTACTTAATCCAATAAATATAAAACTAGTATGCTGAAATAGACATGAAAAATATCAAAATATTCTTTTTAGGTTTATGCAAACTTTATTTATTTAATATCTATAAAAATCGTAAGATACTAATGACACGGAATGCTTTAAAAGACATCACAACTATACAATATCATTAGAATATCGTAACCTATATAATAACCTATATAAAATCCTAAATATTTTTGGTAGATTTCAATGCTAAAAGAGCCCAAATGAAGGTGGCAATTAGCACTCTATAATTTACAGATGGTCAAATTAGGACATGATTAAGCCCAAATCTGCTTCTAAAGCAACTGTTACATACAGGCGTTTAAGAAAGTATATCAAAATATAACTAAGCTGGAATAAATACATGCTTGAATTTCCCTACCGCTCATATATCACAGAGACAATTATAATTTTAAAATAACAGAATTTGTTTCACTATATTTTATAATAAGTTTTTGCAGATTAAACGTGAAAGTTTTAATCCATTTACTGACAAAACAATATATTAATTATCCAATCATATTTTTTCATTTTTACTGTATGATTTTGTTGCTTATTTGGTTATAATTATCTGCATGAAAGGAACATATACCATTTAATTTATGAAGTACTGGATGCACTGCAATAAAATTAATAAGAAAGAGGTTTTATTTTATTAATTTGGTGATATATTTAAATAACACAGTGTAACACAGTGAGACTGGGATCTACTGATTACTGATTTAGCTTAGAGATCGATAGTTAGTCTTTTGCAACGTGAGCAATAATTAGATGAAAATCTAAACTGAAAAAGGAAAGCGAATTAGAACGAAATCTAAAGCAAAGATGAGGACCTTCTGATTAAGAATTTAACTTATTTTAATTCTGAGATCTAATGCAAATATTTTACAATACAAGAGCTAATTAGAACCAAATCTACAGTAAGTACTAGTATTTACTGATGAAATGTGTGACATATTTTGATTTGGAGATCTATTGTTATAGTTTTTCAACAGGAAATCTAATTAGAAGCCGTAAAGTAAATTCCGAACGGGAACTATCAATATTTAACTTTTATCACAGAGAAGTAAAATTTATTTTTATGCTATTGTTTTTAGGATAAGTTTAAATTTTTTGAGAAATATAATGTTAGGGCTATGGTAAAGTATATAAAAATTTTGATTTTGTAATTTTGACAAAAAATGAATATTTTAATTTAAAATTCACGTAAAAGAAATACTCTTCTTATTTGAAATATTAATAGCATATGACTACTTCCCAAGATTAGGAGAAAAAGGTTGGTAAAGTAATTTAGTATTCACACTATAAAAAGTAATTTACTCAAGTTAACCTCATTTCTAAAAAACGGAGAGAATTTTTTTACGATATAATCTAACGTTTATTCATACGTAAAAGTACACATACAAATATATATAATCTATAAAATTTAAAGCACTGAAAGTTATTTAGAATTAAATAATTAGAGAAATGACTGACAGGCTTTAAAGTATTATTTGATATTTTAGGCCATATCTCCCTCATTATTCTTTAAAGTTCATTGGAGAAACATTTATAGTTTGTTTCTTAAAGAATCTCTCTTGGAATTAACAACAAATGTTATTGCAGATTTGCCAATTTA
>CM063510.1:117607723-117610223 GCA_032207245.1 Pardosa pseudoannulata
AGTGCTTGTTTTAATATCCTTCACGTTATAATAAATAAGATTTAACATATAATAAATTTTTAATTTAAAATATTTTCAATTTTTTTATATTTTTTATTAATGAATAATGCCCTGCATATCCATTACTATACCGTTTTTAATTTACCCATAATGCTCATTTTTAATTATACATACCTATTTTTATTAATCAACAATAATTTTTCTTAATTCACCTTTTTAATATATTAACAATATAACTTACAGTGTACAAAATAAATGATAGTTAAAACTAATATGTATGGAATAATATAATGAAGAACATCTCTATTTTAAATATGGACTAGGAATATATTGCACACAAAAAATAAATGGTTGCACATTTATTATTAGTTACATTTGTGAATATTTTAATTCATATAATCAAAATTAATATTTATTCTATTATTTTAAAAGGTTTATGATAAAATACAATTTATTACATATAAAAAGGATGTGCAGATAGTAATCAGCTCTGTATTTAAGATATGGGCTAAAAATATATTGTACATGAAAAATAAATGATTGCACATTTATTATTAGTTACATATTTGAATATTTTAATTCATATAATAATAATTAATATTTATACTATTATTTTAAAGGATTTTATAATAACATACACTTTATTACATATAAAAAGGATGCTCAGATAGGAAGCAGCTCTGTATTTAAAATATTTGCTAAAAATATATTGCAAGTGAAAAATAAATACTTGCACATTTATTATTAGTTACATTTGTGAATATTTTAATCCATATAATCACAATTAATATTTATTCTATTATTTTAAAGGATTTTATAATAAAATACGCTTTATTACACACAAAAAGAATGTACAGATAGGAAACAGCTCTGTATTTAAAATATGGGCTAGAAATATATTGCACGTGAAAAATAAATACTTGCACATTTATTATTAGTTACATTTTTGAATATTTTAATTCATATAATCACAATTAATATTTATTCTATTATTTTAAAGGATTTTATAATAAAATACACTTTATTACACATAAAAAGGATGCTCAGATAGGGAGCAGCTCTGTATTTAAAATATGGGCTAGAAATATAGTGCACGTGTAAAATAAATTCTTGCACATTTATTATTAGTTACATTTTTGAACAATTTAATTCATATAATAACAATTAATATTTATTCTATTATTTTAAAAGATCTTATATAAAATACACTTTATTATATATAAAAAGGATGCACAGATAGAAAGCAGGTCTCTATTTAAAATATAGGCTAGAAATATATTGCACTTGAAAAATAAATACTTGTACATTTATTATTCGTTACATTTTTTAATATTTTAATTCATATAATCACAATTAATACTTATTCAATTATTTTAAAGGATTTTATAATAAAATAGACTTTATTACATATAAAAAGAATGTACAGATAGGGAGTAGCTCTGTATTTAAAATATGGGATATAAATATATTGCACGTTGAAAATAAATGATTGCACATTTATTATTAATTGCATTTTTAAATATTTTAATTCATATAACAACAATTAATATTTATTCTATTACATAAAGGATTTTATAATAAAATACACTTTATTACATATAAAAAGGATGTGCAGATAGTAATCAGCTCTGTATTTAAAATGTTTAGAAATATTTGCACGTTGAAAATAAATGATTGCACATTTATTATTAATTGCATTTTTAAATATTTTAATTCATATAACAACAATTAATATTTATTCTATTACATAAAGGATTTTATAATAAAATACACTTTACTGCGTGTAAAAAGGATGCAGAGATAGGGAGCAGCTCTGTATTTAAAATATGGGCTAGAAATAAATTACACGTGAAAAATAAATGATTGCACATTTATTATTAGTTACATTTTTGAATATTTTAATTAATATAACAACAATTAATATTTATTCTATTATTTTAAAGGATTTTATAATAAAATACACTTTAATGCATATAAAAAGATTGCACAGATAGGAAGCAGATCTGTATGTAAAATATAGGCTAGAACTATATTGCACATGAAAAATAAATGCTTGCACATTTATTATTAGTTACATTTGTGAATATTTTAATTCATGTAATCATAATTAATATTTATTCTATTATTTTAAAGGATTTTATAATAAAATAGACTTTATTACATATAAAAAGAATGTACAGATAGGGAGTAGCTCTGTATTTAAAATATGGGCTAAAATATATAGCATGTGAAAAATAAATGCTTCCACGCTTATTATTAATTACATGTTTGAATATTTTATTTCATTTAATAACAATTAATATTTTATTTATTATTTTAATGGATTTTATAATAAAAAACTCTTTATTACATATAAAAAGGAGGCGCAGGTAGGGAACAGCTCGGTGTTTAAAATATGGGATAAAAATTTATTTCAGGTCAAAAATAAATGCTTGCACACTTATTATTAGTTACATTTTTGAATATTTTAATTCATATAAGTACAATTAATATCAATTAT
>CM063510.1:117615223-117630223 GCA_032207245.1 Pardosa pseudoannulata
TTATAATTTTTACCTGCTTCCTGAAATATTAAATTTATATGTATATATGGAAATATAAAAAAAACTATCACTTAAATATTTTGGGGAATTAATAAAATTAAGATTTCATTTTCATATATAGTACTACCTTTTTTAGGTATTGCATTTATATAATGCGTTTCTTTATTATTCAACTCATCTTCTATTAAGATACTCTTGGTTTCTTAGCTTTGTTTCCTTGATCCTCTCCACATCTCGTTATCTCTTATCCTCATCTACATTAACAAATCAGAGATTTTGATCATGTGAATATATCACGTAGGATATCACAGTTGTGATAACTTAAAGAAAAATATACAAATAATATAAGTATGAATGTTCTCGTAGTGCAAAACCCATACGTGGGACAGTTCTTACATTTTCGACAATGTAAAAAGCAGTTCGTAAAATTCATAATTGAATTTAAATGTTGATTCTTGTTTATGCTATTATACTTACTCATCAATTCTATTTATATAAATCTTCAATGTAGTCACTTGTATCTAAGTTAATTGATTTTAAGCGTGATAAATATTTTACTTGTATGATGGAATTTCACCTACCAAGATAGTGGAGTGTTTAGTGCTTGAAGAGGCTAAATATGGCAGATTTATACCCAATATAATAAAAGCGGATAAACATACATCACTAGGTCACAAAACAGATGAAAGTATTGTGTTAAGTGAACTTTAACTGACGGTTATCAAAAATGTTAATGACGAAAGATAAGGAGAAGTCAGCAACAAAATTCACTGCTTTGCTGACTCTTGCTCTCACAAAGCTTTTTAACATCAAAACAATGAGATGTTAACGGGACTTTCAGGACTAGTTAGAATTTCAAAATAACTCATTAGTCATCAAATGCCTGTAGCAGGAAACGTGGTACATAAGCTATATACTATAAAGCAATGCAAGGCATACATTTAATCTCAAAAGTCTTAGTACATACTGTTTACAACTTCTGGAAACTTAATGTCTATCTCAAGCCAATGCAATCTGATTACTGCAGAGTAATTAAAATGGTGATTCGGTTATGGTTAGTTCAGCCATATTAATGTATTACTCCAGGGGCCGTTTAATTATTCTGCAAAATCCTATTTCTGACAAGGATTATATGTTCATTTTCGTCTATCATGTTTAACCTACTTTAAAATATTTATTTCCTAATGGTACTTCTGCTTTCCATAGTAACATAGCCTGTAGTACACATTCATTGAACCATTCCGGTCTGGTTTTGTGAGTAATGAAGATAATATTTCAAATTTCCTCCAGTCACAGCAGTCACCACAGCCTTTAATATTATTTAGCCTCGTATGTGTTCTTATTTGGAGAGATATGTTCAGGAGGTTTTCCACCTCCATCATCAGTTTCTTAACATACTATATTTTTGCAGAATGAGTAGCATACAATTTTATTGAAAGCCATTCAGGAATTGTTATTCACCTCGTGAAGTCTGTATGATGTTTTGAACGGCAAAGATTTTCCTACTTTGTATTGGGCATGGTAATAAACGAGTATTTCTTTCAAGTGTGTGAATTATTTTGTCTCGCCTCCGTATATTTATAATGTATATATATTTAGATCATCATATTGCAAGTGTAAATTGCATTAAAGTTTTTTACTTTGCTTATAATCATAAAGGAAAGAACCTGACAGATTATTGAAAAGAGTTCTATGTTATAATTATGTTGTGTGTTCATTTTGTAGGCCTTTGATGGCAGTACTTAAGGGTATCTTTTGATGCATTTCTAGTCTATGAAATACGCTTATTTCGCCTCCAAAAGAATCTTGTACATGCAGGCCTTAAAACCAAAAATTGCGAATGTTTTTTTAAATACTTATTTTTTAAATATCACAATAACACAGTAAATATAAAAGAGCATATGTCTTCTATTCTTGGGCGAAGTAAACACAATTTCATAGGCTGCAAATGCATCAAAAGATGCCATTAAAGGATTACATAATGCACACACAACACAATCATAAATTATAGAATTTATTTCAAACATTTGTCAGGTGCTGCCTTCTATTATTATATACAAAATAAAGAATTTTAATACAATTTATACTTACAATATGACGGCCTAAGCACACACACACACACACACACACACACACACACACACATATATATATATATATATATATATATATATATATATATATATATATATATATATATATATATATATATATATATATATATATATATATATATATATATATATATATATATATATATATATATATATATATATATATATATATATATATATATATATATATATATATATATATATATATATATATATATATATATATATAAAACTTAATTTCAAAATATGTGTAAAAATTTTAGCAAATTCTAAGTTTAACAGACAATATTATTCTAAAAGATGAAATAAAACCAGTAAAATACTACCTAAAAACAATCGAATGATAAGTATTTCAACACGTATCCATTTAAAATTGTCTTCAGTAACATATATAGGCAGTAGCAATTTCGTGTTACTCTGGCATATAGACTAACTCGAAGGGTGTAGGCAGGAATCATTCTGAATTACACGCATTACTAAACTCCGTAATTATCCTTCGGAAATTCCAGATTGGATATTCTCCACCGAATTTAAAACATTAATTTGAAGTAAAGCTGAAGAAACGGAGAGAAAATAGATGCTTAAAATAAAAAAGTCTAACGAGGAATTATGAATCCTGCATTACGAAATATCAAAGATACACTTACACACACAGAGACATACGTATATATACGTCATAAGTAATTTCTCAGTAGTATTTCATCGCTATGAATTTCAGCTTTTAAGCGAGCTCCTCTAAAAGATACTAGTTTCCGCGACGAAATAAGATGAGCAGAATCTCCTTTAGATAAAACATCTGATAATACATATCTGTGCAATCTTCTATTTAGAATATTCCAGGTAACGTATTTAGGAAGTCGCAATTTCGTTTCACTGATGCATGTACAAATACGGAATTGAGTGATTCAAAGTGTTGATAGGAATCATTCTGAATGAGTGCATTAATAGACTTCTTAATTATCCTTGTCTACATAATTGATGCGCAGTCTTTTATTTGAAGATTGGTTTGAACGTAAGCTCATGTAGTAAAAAGTATGCTAGAGGTTCATATGACAGATAGATCAAATAGTTTTTAAAAATTAAAACTTATTTTTGAGAGTTTAAGATCACCAGTATCACAGAAGGATTCCAACTGGAAGTGGGGTTAGCAAGTCACATTTTTCTGCAGATTATGTGTGATTTTTAAAAAAGAATTTCTTCGGGTGTAAGAATAGTCGGATATCACTGTATTGTATCGATACTAAAGCTTGGACTGACATTGTACATACTAGTGCAGCGCTGGAGATTTTACTGACCTCTTAATATCCGGACACCATTGACGTATTATCTGCTTGCTCATCAATTCCTGTCACTACACGAAACTCAACTGACAATGTCTTCTGTGCTAGACTTATGTGCTCAAAACCTGTCAGTGGAATGAGAAAGGAGAGCAGATATTTAATGCCACTACAACAACGTTTATGTAACGGGAATGGCGATAGCACTGCAGCTACTATGAAAAACCATTTTGTGACATTGTATTTGGCCCCTATTGCACCTATTATATTATCTTTTGGCAATGTAGGCTTACTTCGTGGGCGATCGTTGTAGATCAGTTTGTAAACCCCTGTTTTATAGACTTTTATCGATTGTGAGTAGAATCATTGCTGCGAGGCTAATTTGAGCTTAATCGCTTTAGAAGAACTCAGATCAATCTTATAACTACTGATTGAATGAAGCAAACTTAAACCCGTTTCGATTGCGAAAAACACATAGTACAGGTTTGTCAAGTCATCAAGATCTTTTTAGTATTGAACGCAGACAAATGTGCTTTCTATTTCTTCCATTTATAATTTAATATAAAATTTTATATTCTAAAGAACATGTCCTTGTGCTATATATATATTGATGCTTTATTCAATAAAGAAAAAGGCTTTATCATTACTTCATACAAAATGCTTGCTGCTACTTGAACTTTAAATAAAATTCATTTTTAGAAACTCATGTTAAGGAAAAATTTCAAATTGCTTTAAGAAATTTGTCTAGTGAATTCTCGGCGGCTTCGAGTGGTAAAATTATATATTTTTGGAATAGATTCTTTCTAGGAACTTAATTTTTAATTCATATTTCTTCAACCAGGTATGAAAAGTAATGTTATTTTATAAACACTCTATGATTGCTTAACTGAGTAATAACTAGTTTTTAGACAACTAGAATATTTTTAAAATATTATTTAGGGTATTATCCCTTGAAATCTAGAAAAAAAAATTCTTTAGTAATATATACAGAGGTTTTGGATTTATAGTAGAAATTTTATTATTTCTTGCTTCAAATATAAAAGAAATCAAACAAATATAGTTTGCCAATTGTAATAAAATATTACACACGCTCACACACACACACATACATATATATATATATATATATATATATATATATATATATGTATGTATATATATATATATATATATATAATATATATATATATATATATATATATATATATATATATATATATATATATATATATATATATATATATATATATATATATATATATACATATATATATATATATATATATATATATATATATATATATATATATATATATATATATATATATATATATATATATATATATATATATATATATATATATATATATATATATATATATAAATATATATATATATATATATATATATATATATATATATATATATATATATATATATATATATAAATATATATATATATATATATATATATATAATATATATATATATATATATACGTAACTCTTTGTAGGATTGAGCTATCTTGGACAGCTGAAAAGTATAGAGAATGAGCAAAAACTTTGCTTTCATTGCAGAGAAAGCACTTCGAAATGTATAGAAAGAAATTTAAAGTCACGAACACATATTTACTTAAGATAGTTTGTGACTGGAAAAATAGATATGAAGGAATAAGAATGGGAAAGAAGAAAATTTTAATAGATATAATTTTGATATATTGTATATATATATATATATATATATATAGATATATATATATATATATATATATATATATATATATATATACATATATATATATATATATATATATATATATATATACAAACAACCACATATACACACACATATATATAAAATATGTGTATATGTATATCTATATCTATATTTATGTATATATACATATGCATAATATATATATATATATATATATATATATATATATATATATATATATATATATATATATATATATGTATATATATATATATATATTAGAGAGAGAGAGAGAGAGAGAGAGAGAGAGAGAGAGATAGATAGATAGATAGATAGATACATATAATATATTATTATAGAATATTATATATTTCCTGATATTATTCGAAGAGATAAATAAACATATTTTATAACGTGACAGTCGAATACTGGAAAAATATGGGAAAGATTCCCCTTTCCCTACGTATCATTTTTCCATTATGTCTATTACAACGTATAAATCTAATCTTCAAGAGCAAACTCTTCACAAAGCTCAGACGGAAGCTTTCCTATGTATAAATGATAATTAGGCCGTCGACTGATGCGTGTAATTCAGAATGATTTCTGTCTACTCTGACTTACTGTGTGCGCCGCCGACACGAAATGTCTTTGTACATATGGAATGCTCCAGATGGACGCCGATGGTAATACATAATATTGAATTCTGTTTAAAGCGGTTTCATCTCGTTTTATGGCGTTATGGAAAATACATCTTCTAACGGATCTTGATATTTTGAGACGTAATATAAGTTCAAGAGCAAATAATTCTGTAATAAATACAGAGGGTGTTTTGACCTTTTAAATAGTTTCCAGAGCCGTTGAAATGATGTTTTAAAGGTAAAGCCTATCTGTACTCTTTAAAGTGGTTTTATCCCGTTTTATAATGGTATGGAAAATAACTTCAATATTTGTAGATTAAATATAACTTTTAAAAGGTAATATTTATATAAAAAATACAGAGGGTATAGACACCTTTTGAAATAGTTTCAAGTCTGTTTATAGACTTTAAAATATAAATCCTATTTTTACTCTGTTTAAAGAAGTTATATCTCGTTTTTCGGTGTTATGAAAAATAACTTCTATGGAATTTCAACATTTGTAGATCAAATATAACTTAAAAGTTAATATTTCTATAATAAATACATAGGGTATATACACCTTTTTAAATATTTTCAGGTTTGTTTATAGACTTTAGAATATAAAGCCTATTTTTACTCTGCTTAAGGCAGTTTTATCTCTTTATGGTGTTATAGAAAATAACTTCTATGGAATTTCAACATTTGTAGATCAAATATAACTTTTAAAAGTTAATATTTCTATAATAAATGCAGAGGGTATAGACGCCTTTTGAAATAGTTTCAGGTTTGTTTATAGACTTTAGAATATAAAGCTTATTTTTAATATGTTTAAAGAAGTTTCATTTCGTTTTAGGGTGCTATGGAAAATAACTTCTATGGACTAAAGTTTTAAGAATAACTGTTTCTATGATAAATTTTCAAACATCTGTGGGCTGTTTAATTGAGGTTTTAAAAATAAATCTTTGCTTTGCTTAGGATGGTTTCATCTCATTTTATGGCGTTATGAAAAATATATCGTCTTTGGATTCTTAATATTTAGATATGAAATATAAATTATACTAGTCAAATTTTATAATACATCCAGAGGAAGCTGACACTCATTTAAAAGACTTCGAAGCCGTTTAATTCATGTTGAAATATAAAGCCTGTTTTTGCATGAAATAAAAAAGAAAGCAATGTAATAAAAATTTTTCGATGTTAGATTTAAAAAAGAAATTATCATTTTGATGATTTCTAAATAGTTCAGACTAGTTTCAGACTAGTTCAAACTAGAATAATTCAGACTAGTTTCATCTTGAAAGTTGTATGTAAGCTCTTTTAAATATTAAATATGAGATTTAAAGAATCAGTTTGACCTTTCTTGATTGGATTTTGAGTTTTTTTTTCCACATGACATTTGTTCATATAATATGTACGTTTATATTATACTTAACCAATATTTTTAATAAATCATACTTTTACTCTGTCAAGTGTAGCTCAGAAACGATTAGTCGTTGAAAGTTTTATGATTGAATTTAGAAGTGTTGCAACATTTATTTATATGCATCCTTTTGTTTTTGCCATTCTTACAATATAGAAAAAAACATTTCAATATAATGGAAAATAATGCTGTCGGTCTTCATACAAATTGATATAAACTACTCATTGTTAATTTTACTTCTACACTATGTATAAGTGGGTTAAATACACCTGTCAATACAACCAACTGAATAATAAACTAACAGTTAAAATTAAAATAACTAAAATTACACTGCTCACCTGCTTTTCCGTGATGCCGTGAGGCACAAATAATGTAGACACATTATGACCTCGGAGGATATAGAGATTTTTTTTTCTTTTTTTTTTGACTGAAACAAAAAAACATTGATATTAACATTAATGATATTATCATTAATGATATTTTACACCAATGGAAGAAAAGTACTATTTGAGCTTCGGAGGAATTTTCTACGATAATTAATAAATAAATACTGAAAGGCGTGGAAAATATCAAAATGAACTCTTAATAGCAGAACAAAGTATTACATACAAAATTTACAAAATTACTACCGAATTTAAAACTGTATGCAGACTATCACTGTCTGCATGATTTCATATATCTTCTCGTTACATAAACCTAATTCATTTCAGTATGTATACATGTATATTACCTAGAAAAATCATAAAAATCATTAGAATAATAAATAATTTAAATTATTACTAAACATTAACTAGTATTTATTTAAGTTTACGTCTACGTTTCTCCTGAATTTTAGAACTTATATATATATATATATATATATATATATATATATATATATATATATATATATATATAAATAATATATATATATATTTTTCTAGACGACCCGACAGACGTTGTATTAGCACTGTAAATCCAAAAATTGTAAAATGATTTTAAAATAAATTATAAATCAGACCATTTTGATGGAAAAGTGAGGAAGAAATATTTTTAAAATACTTGATGCCACCAAGCGTACAGTCATGACAAACGTAATGAGATTAAATTAAAATTCTCACATCACCTGTACGGGGATTCGATCCTGGAACTTGTCGTACTGAAGCCCGTTGAGCTGACCGCTGCGACACAGATACGTTGTTAGTGAAGGATTTGAAGCGACATTATAATAATCTCAATAACAGTGCAATTCTGGATTTTCAACAAAAAAAAAAATCTTTCTATCGGATAAAATTGTGAACCTAAACTATTTGCCAATCAACTTAATTACAATCACAAAATGTCATCAAAATCAATCCAGCCGTTTAGGAGGAGTTGTACCCATGGAACACATGGACAGAAAATTATATATAAAGATAATATAAGGTACTATAATCCGTAAAAAGGAATTTTTGAAATACAAAAATTTTAATAAGATTTTCATTGGTTAATAATACAATTCATAAAATCATTTCTATGCACAATATATTAGTAAATTGCTTTTAGTTTTTTTCCCTGCACATTTAAGTGTAGTCTGGTCTCATTTTAAACTCTATGTTTTGCTGCACAAGTGTTTATGAGAAGGAATTTAACTGCTTATAACGGATTCTAAAAAGTTACGGAGATCTATGAAACTACTTTTTATCGAATCTCCCCAAAACGGCATCAAAACATTGGATACAATATATATAAAAAAATTACTTATTCTCACTATATATAATTAAAATTTTCATTGTTTTATGGTACTGTGTACACTGTAAATAGAAAAATCTACTGAACATAAAAAAACACAACCATGTTCTATAGTAGACATATCATAAATAAAATATCTACACAAGTCCGATATATATATATATATATATATATATATATATATATATATATATATATATATATATATATATATATATTATATATATATATATATATATATATATATATATACATATATATATATATATATATATATATATACATATATATATATATATATATATATATATATATATATATATATATATATATATATATATATATATATATATATATATATATACATATATATATATATATATATATATATATATATATATATATATATATATATATATATATATATATATATATATATATATATATATATATATATATATATATATATATATATATATATATATATATATATATATATATATATATATATATATATATATATATATATATATTATATATACATACATATATTATATACATATATATATATACACATATGTAATATATATATATATATATATATATACATATATATATATATATATATATATATATATATATATATATATATATTTATTTATATATGTATATAATGTGTGTATGGGGGGGTTTCTCTTTCATGCTTTAATAAGATATAACAAAGATATAATAATATAATATATTAAAGGAATAAACTTATTAGGCCTTTAAATAGATATTAAATATTTCACAATAATTTATATATTGATAATTTGAAATTTAATAGTCTATAAAAAAGAAGCACCTCTATTGTGTGTTAAGATTCTTTTAAATGTTATGAAACCTGTAAAATTGTACATATTTTATTTTTTCGTAAACAATGTTCCTAAAGCATAACATCTAAAGATATGGTCACATTTATATTAGAGCTTTCTATATTAATTTCTACCAGCTAAAAGGTGTCACATCATTACGACATCGAATATTATTTTTTCCACGTTCGCCATAGATAGGGATGCCGTTGAACAAAGACATCTTTTCTTCGATGTAATGGAATAAGGACAATGATAAGAGAAGATGACACGTCATTATTAACAAGCAAAGCGACGGTGGAAAGAAACATTGCTCCGACATTGAGGGATATGGGGACTGAATAGAAACGGGAAATAATGGACTTATCGCAATTCTATGTCGGACACGAAGCCATTCGACATTCGGGATATTCCGAAAGTATTTTTTTCCTTCTACGGTCGGTAAAATGGCTTATCCAATATTTTTATTCGGTTTTGAGACACAGAGTTAATGCAAAAAAGTATTTTCTGGGATGTTTATTTATAAAATACGACATTTAGGGTTTGAAATATTTTTGGTTGCGTAGGAAATATGATTGGTAGATGAACATATATAAAACCAAATATTGTACCTTTTAAGGATGGTTGTACCATTTTTCATTCGTTCAGATGTATTATATTTAAAATTTTTATAAAAACAATCTAAAGTATAGTAAAAGCTCTACCAAATTACTTATTAAAAATAGTGTTATGTATTTAATTTAAACTGATAATAAAAACAGAAATTATCAAAAACATTCTTAACTGGAATAGTTTTTAATGACACCCACATGTAGTTGCTATATGAAATGCTTTTGGTGTTGTAGGATAGGTCTTTTAGAACAAATTATATAAAACGGAATATTTGATGAAGAATATATAATTTATGAGTTTAAACTTTCTGGACCACCACCGTCTTTAACAGAAATGAATTTTTTGAACCATAATAGATATATAAAATAAATTATTTCACATGAGAGAATTTTACAAATATTAAAATGTTGTACATCACCTATAATTATTTCATCTACCAATCTATCTCTATAGAATTACAAAATATAAATGATTAAAGCGGCATCAAATGTAGCAAAAAGTTATATTTACACATATTAAAATATGCATAAAATAAACGAAAAAAATTAATGACATGGCTTAATGTGGTAGAGTTTAACAAATTGTTGTGTTAGGTTCCAAGTTATTTCCATTTGCAAATATCCTTGTCGAGTCATGTGCATCATCCTAATCAACTGGCTACCGCACTGAGCTCCAGTTTAACCAAATGTGATCGTCATTAAAACAACTTTCTGTTCTCTAGCTCACAAAATAATTCAGGAAATATATATATATATATAAAGTGTATATATATATATATATATATATATATGTATATATATATATATATATATATATATATGTGTGTAATATACAATTATAATTTTTAAAATTTCTATTTATAATTCTTATAATCTATTTCAAATTTATAAAATCTGTCCTAAAGGATGTCCCAACAAACTATTATTCTTCCTTCATATATGTATGTGTACTATGTATATGTACTCTATAAACTAGTCTGCATTTCATGTTAGTTTTCTCTATTCTACATGTCGTGGGCTGTAAAATTTTGTTAATAAATTAAGTTTTGACTGAGACATCTGTCAAAGTTCTATTGATATCATTCTGATCTTTACAGATTTTTTTTGTTATTATAATCATTGTAATATCATTTTTTGATCTTTAAATAGAAAGTTTTATTCTGTTATATAATAAAAATTCCTCAAATATTTATAAATATATAATATAAAATAAAATAAATTATAACATAATATATATAAAATATATATATATATATTATATAAATATAAAATATAATATATATATATTATATATAAATATATATATATATATTTATTATTATAATATATATATATATATTATAATTATTTATATAATATATATATTATAAAGATATAATATTATATTAGAATAATATGTATAAATAAGTTATATATATTATATATATGTTTTTATATATTAGATTTTATATATATATATACATTATATAATATAATATGTATATATATATATATATATATATATATATATATATATATATATATATATATATAATATATATATATATATATATATATATATATATATATATATATATATATATATATATATATATTATATATATATATATATATATATATATATATATATATATATATATATATATATATATATATATATATATATATATATATATATATATATATATATATATATATATAATATATATATATATATATATATATATATATATATATATAATATATATTAATGTATATACATATAAGGTTTTGCAATAGAAAAATAATTTAGATAATTTATTTTCAAATATTAACTAAAATTGTTAATAATAATTTAATTTTGGAGATACAAGTTTTTTAAATTAGTTAACAAAATGTTAAAATGAGTAGTAAAATTATATTTGTAAACTTTTTAGCTATTATTTAGCGTAAAAGTAATGTACCATAGGCTTTTGAGGAGAAATAAAATTTTTTGTATGCTTTTTTAAGCTTTTAAGAAAAAATATGTTTAAAACATGTTTGATGTCACCTAGATAAATGTTTATTAGAAAGGGACATATATACTTTTAAAGAAACTGCAGTGTAACAAATCTCAAGGGTAAAAACAAACAAGAAGACCTTCGAAAATAAAGAATGACAAGAATTTAAGTTCCCATGGGCTCATTTAAAGCTAGCTGATGTGATACCTTCGTAGTAATGCTTCTTTTGTAAAAAGCCAGTTTAAGAAAACTTTGTAAAAATAAAATTTGCTTGTTTTATAAAAAGGGGTCCATCAAATCCAATAAAATATAATATTAAGGTAAATTTTAATACAATGAGACATTTTTTAAACTTTTGTGTAATCTATCAATTATTTTTTTAATGAGCATACATTCCAACTGTGAAATATTCTGTATCTATGCATAAAGAAATTTTATTCACAGTAAATAATATATGTAACATCATTCATCTCTAACACTTTTGAATGATTACATATGTGTCACATGAAGTTTGTGTATCAATTATAACATAAATAATATTTAAAATAATATTTAATATAATATTTTTAATTTGTATCTATACACATTTATTATTTTAATCATTAAATCAATATACTAATGTATATTACTTTTATAAATTTAATAATGTATATTTATCATGATATTTTGACGAATGATTTTTCTCTAATGAGCTGAAATAACATTACATTTTTAATTGGAAATTTGTGTAATCTATCAATAATTTTTTTAATAATAATTCCAACTGTTAATATTCTGTATATATGCATAAAGAAATTTTATTCACAGTAAATAATATATAATATTTTTAACATTTATTAATAATATGTGTCAATGAAATTTGTGTTTTTAAAAATAATATTTCAACGATATTTTATTAAATTTTCATTAATTTGTATCTATACACATTTATTCTTTTAATCGCTTAAATCAATGTACTAATGTATATTACTTTTATAAATTTACAACATTGTATCATTTATCATGATGCTTTGACGTATGATTTTTCTCTACATCAGCTGAAATAACATTATATTTTCATTGAATATGAGGTGAAGTCTAATGTAATTAAACACTGCATGTTTCTATATTCCAAGAACTCAGTAATATGAAGCTGATTCTGTTGCACATTGTAAATAATTCTATCTAAGTTGTATAAAATTATATGCCTTATTCTATAATATGGCAGTCTCATTTTAGTTTTTCTTTTACTGTAAATACACCAGTCTTCTAGAACACATGAAATCCAATCGACATGCACAAAAAGTTGGTCTGAAAGAATGAGGAAAGTTTAGTACAAAACATGGTATATTACACAGGATACAGTGGTAGAAATCACGTTCTCTTTAAGATGGAAAGCGAGTAGGAGATTTGAAAGTAATGATTATCCCGCTATCTAAATGAAGTGATTACGTTGCACCGTTTGTCTGTTACTCAACACCAAGCCTAATATATTTTAGATTTAGTGTACCGATACACTTTCCGAGGGCTTTCAGCACGTGCATACACAGCTGTGGACTAAATTTCCAAAAAGAATTGAGGTGCAGCTGTTGAGTTTTAGTGGGGACTCCTGAAAAAGAGGTATAGTTCAAGGAGTGGCAGCAGTGTAACGGTCAAGCCCAGGCAGGGATGTAGCCGTGAGATATGAGGGCAAGAGCTAAGCAATAATGTCAACTTTCTCCATAGGGGCCATTTTAATAAACCCACCAGCACTCTCGAAGGGGGTGCATATGTGGGAAAAATTAACCAACTGATTGTTACAGAGAAAAAAAGGGGCGTTGAACAGAAGTGTAAACTTATGGAAGAAAAGTGGAAAAAGTACTCGATGTCGGGATTCAAGAGTTGCTAGACATCGAGATCCCGTGAGCAAGCCAGAGTGCCCGGCATATCAATCGATTCCCGTACCCACTTGCGTATGATCAGCAAGCCAGCATAGACGTCCAGTAAAATAACTGCTGCTCGCCTGCACCGATATCTTCCTGTTGACATCCCCAGCCTGCTCCCCTGTAATTACTGGAGGTAAACTTAATAACATTCATAATTATTAAATGAGTCTCATAATCTTTTGATAAGGAATACTATTTCAAGTGTATTAATGAATAGCAAAACCAAATAATTGCAAGTCATGTTATATCTAATCAAGGAGGTATTAATTTGTGAATATTGTACATAATAAATGTTTTAGTTAAAATATTAGGTTTTTTTCCCTCTAATTCCATAGTGTATATTTTACTGGTTTTCCCTTTGAGAACAAAAACTGGTGTTTGGGTTTGTAAGTACATTACAAGAGTAAGAACTGATATTGCTCAATGAACATCTGTCTCAGTTTTAGGTGTTCACATGAGGGTAAAATCTTGCCTTGAAGAATCACTTTAATACAAAATATATCATAAAATCAATAGGATATAAATAAGACTACCATACTAGTAAATCAATAAGGCTAGAGTACTAGTAAATTGGTGAAATTTGCACTTTCTAGTAACTTCTAAACACTAACAGTCTTTAGGGACCCTGCACTGATATCTTTAGAAACAAATTCGATACCCTATTAAACCCCGAAAACAGTAACGATCTCTGGAAACTCGTCCGTCTGTTTATCATTGTGCCTCCCCTTATAAATATGCCAAAACCACCCCAACAGTGTCTTTCCTGGACGTTCGTCGACTGGAAACATGTCCCTTTCCTCC
>CM063510.1:117635223-117647723 GCA_032207245.1 Pardosa pseudoannulata
ATTTAACAATTATACTATTAACATATATTGCTACTTCATTCAATATTTAAAGATCAAATTTTATAAAGTAAAAAATGTTTAGAACACGGCAATTTTTAAACTTAAAATTAGTTTAATTAACGTTTTAAAATATAAGCTTCATTAGTTAATCTATAATTAACATTATTTTTCAAAACAAATTAATACTGTATGAACACAAATATGTGAAATACTATATTTCATTAGATATTTTCTCTAAAGGTCCATTTTCTTAATATTTGTGTAATTACAATAATAATCTTAAATAAAGATTTTTGACTACAATGTAAATCTATATTATTATTATTACATGAGAACAGAGTAGAAAAATTACTAGAACTTTTAATAGAATTACGACATATAAATTCAATACATTACAATTTACTACCTGTTTAAAAGAACTCTTTCAGTACATGGTCACTAAAAATACTATAACATTGAAGAAAGGAAATTTAATTATTATTGACGCATTACAAAATATGACTTCATGTTGCACGTTATCTTATAAGTATAAAAGGAAGTAAAGTTAAAATATACATTATTCCTAACCATGGACAAAGGAAGAAAATTTTTATAGCACGAAGTGTTTCCCCGCATTTCATATCCTCTAAAATCTTATCTTAATTTAGGAATCATTGCATATATATATATATATATATAAATATATAAATATAATATAATATATATAAATATATATATATATTTATATATATATATATTTCTAAATATAAATATATAATATATATATACATTATAATAATATATTTATATATATATAAATAATATATATAATATAAATATAACATATATAATATATAAACAATATATATATATATATATGTTAATATATTATATATATATATATATACACATATACACATATATTACATATATACATATATACATATATAATATATATAAAAATTACATATATATAAATACTTATATATTATATATATATATATATATATATATATATATATATATAAATATATATACATATATAATATATATATATATATATATATATATAAATATATATTTTTTACAATATATATACATATATAAATATAATATTCATATAATAATATATAATACATTTATAATATAGAAAATATATATACTATATTTACATATAAAAATATATATATATATTTATATATATATTTTAAATATTTAAATATATATATTTAATATATATGATATTTTATATACAAAAATACATATATAAACAATATATTAATTATATATATATATAATATATATATATATATATATATATTTATATGTATATATATATATAAAATATATATATTTATAATATATATATAAATATATAATATATATATATATATATATATATATATATAAATATATATATATATATAAAAAATATATATATATATATTATAAAATATAATATAGAACACCATAAACCCGTATCCTTTTATGCTACCGGATATAATTATCAGTACGATACCTCGAACACTATACTTTTCATGTGCGCACTTTTTTCTCACTTTTATTCTCCCAAACAGTACAGGTACACTATATAAGTCACACATTCTAAGACTTCTATAATTAATTAAAAATTGTAATTAATTTTAATAATACAAAAATTACATACATACGAAAATTATAAATTATTGACATACCGGTAATAAATTGTAAAACAAAATTTTAAGTTAAACAATAACATTTAAGAATCATTCAATTTCAACTATTATGGATAAAATTTTATTTAATTTTCAATATTTAATAATCAAAGTTTCTATAACAATAAATCAAAATTGTCATTTGCTTATATAATATGAAGGAATCAATTTGTTGATCTTTTATAGTGATAAATTTAATAAATCTTAACTAATAATCTTTAATATTTCGTAAAATATCTGTTAAAAATGTCTGCATTATTTTTATTTTATATAATGTAAAAATATATATTTCGTTTACATGTTGAATTATTAAAATAATTAACTTAATTTATAAAATTACTATTTGTTTAAGCTTTGTATGTCAAAATTTCACATTTATCTAAAAATATTTATCTATCTATGTTGTAAACTCTTGTGACGTCCAGTGGTCATTTACAATGCTATTAACATAATGTTATATCAGTCTTCAGGGAATTTCGTTAGAAAATCTGCTCAATACCGGAAAGAGGGATTTTGTAGTCTCCGGGAGGGAAATTCAGTATAATCTAAAGAGGATTAATGTTAAGCAAGGAATTGTAAGATAAACTGTAACCCGTTCATCATATATTAGTGAGAGTACAATATATTTCAAGCAATCATATTTGCAAAATATCTACTTAGGAAACAATTTTAAAAGATAAACAAATTTATGGATAGCATGTATTAATTAATAGACTGTAATAATTTAAAAAGTACAAATGAAATTATTAAGAAATGTATTGAATATTTTTATGAACCCTATAATAATTATTTATTAAAGTCAAACTGATTTTTGAATTAAATTTCAAAAATCAGTTTGACTGTTTTGTCAGTTTAAAATCGTTTTGACAATTTTTATTTAAAAAGTTAAATAAAAATTGAATATATTTTGAAATATTTTTACAAAACTAATTACTATGGATTTATCAATATTAACGATAAATATGTTAAAAGTTTTTATGCACTATATCATAATTATTTATTAAAGTTAAACTGATTTTTGAAATTAAAAAAGTTGAATAAAAATTGAATATATTTTGAAATATCTTTTCAAAACTAATTACTATGGATTTATAAAAATTAATAAGAAGTTTATTAAAAGTTTTTATGCACCACATCCTAATTATGTATTAAAGTCTAATTGATTTATTATTGTCTAACTGAATATATTTTTGAAATATCTTTGCAAAACTAATTACTATGAATTTATAAAAAATAATAAGGAATTTATTAAAAGTTTTTATGCACTAAATCCTAATTATTTTTTAAAGTCTAACTGATTTTTGAAATTAATAAATTTGAATAAAAATTGAATATAATCTTGAAATATATTTTCAAAACTAATTACTATGGATTTATAAATATTAATAAAGAATTTATTAAAAGTTTTTATGCACCACATACTAATTATTTATTAAAGTCTAATTGATTTTTGAAATTAAAAAAGTTGAATAAAAATTGAATATATTTTGAAATATCTTTACAAAACTAATTACTATGGATTTATAAAAATTAATAAGAAATTTATTAAAAGTTTTTATGCACCACATCATAATTATTTATTAAAGTCTAACTCATTTTTTAAATTAAGAAAAGTAAATTAAAAATTGAATATATTTTAAAATATTTTTACAAAACTAATTACTATAGATTTATGAAACGTGAATAAATTTTTAAAACCAAAGAAGAAATTTAAAGCAATTTTAAAACATTTTAAGTTACTGATAATTATAAATTAGTAAAAGTTGACTAGATTGTTTTAACGAAACAGTAGAATTTTTTATAAAGTCCTAAACACTTTAAATATTTAACTTTATAAAATCCATCATTAATTATTTAAGTTATTTATTATCTATCAACCTTTTACTTAATGTTGTTTAATGTATAAATTAATAATAAATATCTTCGTATACAAACTTAATTGAGTGTAACTTCTTTCCTTTGTTACTTTATACAAAAATTGATACAACATCAATTTAAAAAACAAGTTGATTAAGTTATTGTATTAATCAAAATATTGAAAATTTGTAAGCATAGTTATTTTCAGTGAATTAAATTTTAATTATAGGTATATATATTCTCTAATGTCTAAGATATACATTTTATCGATCTATTTTATAGACATAAGTGACGAGCAACAGTCATTTTCAATGCAATTAACTTAATATGATATCAGTCTTGGATGGTGAATTTTGTTAGAAAATGACATTAAAGCCAGAAAGGGAAATTTCGTAGTCATTCTTGAAATACAATATACTCCAAAGAGGATTAATGTAAATCAGAGATTTCTAAGCTAAACTTTAACCCTATCACCATAAATAAGTTAACAACTAAGTTATCACCATAAATATCCAACAGATTTTGTAAATTCATTTCTGAATCCCTCTCAGAAGCTAAAAAAGTTTATAAATAAAATTTATACATTAATAGACTGGCAACAATGCAAAAGTAGAAATTATTATTATGACCTTTCATGAATGATCATTAATTTACTAGACTCGAACTGATGTTTCAAACTAAAAATTAGATACCAAAATATGCTTTTATGAATTATGTTTACTTTTTTTTTATAAAGATAACTATCACGAAGTGTGATAATTTTTTAATTAAATTTTTAAATAAGGAAATATAAATTGTTTTTTACATTTTATGCAATAGATAACCATAAATTAAGATAACTAGAAAATATCACATATATTGCTTTAGTGAAAAGCAAGAATTTTTTTACAAAAATTTTAACACGTTAAGGTATATTTGTGCAACCAATTATCAAAAAATTATTTTCTTATGTATCTAGATTTTAATACTTGATCTTTAATATATAAATTCATAATAAATGTTTTAATATTTGAATTCAACTTAATACAACTACATTTTCTTCATTACTGTAAGGGAAAAAAGAAATAAGATCCTATTTATAAAACGTGACGATAAAATAATTAAACTAGTGTAAATGTTTAGTTATTAGATAAAATTATTTCCCATTGTATTTAAAGCTTTGCTTTAATTGTAGAATTAGATGAAGTTTTACGCTCAAGACGTATATATTCATTGATATATCTTGTACACTTTTGTGATGTGAAACGACCAATTGCAATGCTGTTAATATAATGAGATATCAGTCTTCGGTGATGAATTTTGATACAAAATGAGCTCATTATCAAAAAGGGGAAATTTGTATCCATATGGGATAAAAAACAATATAATCTAAAGAGGATTAATGTAAAGTAGGAAATTCTATACCGAACTTTAATCACTATATATTAGAAAAAGCCTGATAGATTTTAGGTCCTCAAATTTGTAAAATCACTATTTCCGAGTAATCTTAATTGCTAAACAATTTTATCAGAAAACGATACTATTTAATATAGTAGGGAATTCTATACTGAACTTTAACTGCATCACTATAAATTACTAAAATTCTGATAGATTTTAGGCCCTCAAATTTGTAAAATCCCTACTTCCTAGGAATGTTAATAGCTAAGCCAATTTATAAGTAAAACATTCTATTTAATAAAGTAGGGAATTATATCTTAAACTTTAGCTTTATCGCTATAAATTAGCAAAACTCTGATAGATGTTATGCCTTAAAATTTGTAAAATCCCTATTTTCGAGCAATCTTAATAAACAAACAAATTTATCAGTAAAATATTCTATTTAATAAAGTATGGAATTCTATACTGAACTTTAACCGTATCATTATAAGTTAGTAAATGTCTGATAAATTTCAGACCCTCAAATTTGTATAATCCCTGCTTCTGAGCAATCTTAATAGCTAATCTTAAAAGCTTAATAGCTTAATAGCTTTAAAGTAAAATATTCTATTTAATAAACTACAAATAAATAGAATTCTTCAAAAGTAGTAAGGAAATCTTTTAAATATTTTATCCACACCAAATCTGAAGTATTGAATAAAATTTTTTAAAATAATAATTTTAGTATAAAATTGCAGTATTTTCTTAAACTTTTTAGGATATTAATTACTATGAATTTATGGAATTAAATAAAATTTTAAATTCAAAGTAGATATTGAAAGTAAATATAAGGTGTTTAAAAATATGTTTTACCCATCACTGTAAATTATTAAAACTATACTAGAATTTTGTACGGAAATAGGAAAAAGTTTTATTAAGCCATAAACACTTTTAGAAATTTATAAAATCAATCACTAACAGTTTCATTTGTTTACTATTTATCTAGTTTTTAATAATGTCTTTTGTTTTATAAATTAATAATATGTAAAGTAAATTAATAATATGTATCCTTAACATGTAAACTATATTGAATTTAAGTGTATTTTTATTACTATATAAAAAATTAAATACAATCCATTTACTTAATAAGTTAAGTGAATAATTTTATAAAATTAAAAACAGAAAATTCAGAAATAAAGTTACCTTTTCGTGTAATCTAAATTTTGATTTACAAATAAATCTAGATGAAAATTTATTTTAAAATATCCAAGAGGTAAATATATTTCAATCTTGTAGATTTTAGTGACATGCAGTGGTCATTTGCAATGATTTTATTATAAAACTACATCATTTTTTGGCAGTGAATTTTCTTATAAAATGAGCTGAATGCTGGAAAGGAAATTTCGTAGTCACTGGAGGGAGAATTCCAGCATAAAGAGGATTATTGTAAAGCAGGGATTTCTAAAGCTAAACTTTAACCCGATCACCATAAATTAGTTGGAGCCCAACAGATTTTAGGGAATTAAATTTACCAATACTCTAAATCTAAGACTATATCAGAAGATAAACAAATTGTTAAATAACATTTATTTTTTAATAGACAGGAAAGAATTTAAATGTAGGAATTAAAAATTAATATGCTATCTTTTGAGATATGTAATATAACACTTGATCATTAATTTATTAAATTGAAATAAATTTTTAAAGCTAAAAATCAGGTATTGAATAGAAGTCTGTGTTATTTAGTTATTTAAATAAAATTAACTCTACTGATTTAGTAAAAGTATGATAATTAAAAAGTAATTGTAATTTTAAAAATAAAAATTGAATTAAAAAGTTTTAATTAAAATGTAAAAATTATAAGGAAATAAAGCACCATCTTATATAATCAGTAACCATAAATTAGTAAACGTCATATACATTATTTTATTAAAAAAAGATGATACTATTTAGAAAAATTCTACTTTTTTGTAAAAAAAATTATACATTACTGATTTATGTTTTTTTAATTAGATTTTTTTTTAATTTCTACATTTACATTTTAAAAGTATCCGAATTCCGTTAATTCAATGAGAAAACCTTACAAAGTTTTTAATAATTAATAACTTTCCTTACAAAGTTTTTAACAATTTATGACACATTTATATAACTAGTTATCAATACATTTATTGTTTTATCAACTATCTATTTTTAATAATAATAAATTAAATCTTTCCTTTATTATATAATTTAAAAATTAATATGTCGATGTTTAAAGATCTCTTATTGCAATTATATTTCCTTACTGAATGTAAAAAAGAAATACAAAATTCATGTTTGAAACACTTCAGTTGAATAATTATGTTAATGTGAAATCTTAGTTTTAAAATTAAAACATAAAATAATACTTTCCGTTGTATTTTAAGCTTTGGTTTACGTGTAAATATAGAAGACTTTTTACACTCTAATATGCAACATGTAAACGATTATCGATCTATGTGTGTAGATTTATGTGACGTTCAGTGATTATTGGGGAAGCTAAAAATATAATACTCTATCCGTATTTGGTGTAAAAATTTACTAGAAAATAAACTAAATGTCAAAAAATGACATTTCGTAGTCATTTGAGGCTGAAGAGTACAATATCAATACAATACAATATCGAGATGATATTGCAAACAATACAATATCTAGAGGATTAATGTAAATCAGTATTATTTTAGATAAGCTTAAAATCAGTCATGGCAAATTAGTCAAAATCTAATAGAATTTAGGCGAATTTTAAAAGTCTCTACTTTCGAAATCTACTTACAAGATAAATAAATTTATTAATTAACTTTTATTAAATAATAATATTATTATTAAATGTACTTGAAATATTTTAAAGTAATATCATGAATTTCAAAATCTTTTTGTACACCATATCACTATAAATAAGGTAAAATGAAACAAATCTTTAAAATTAACAATTCCAAATTGAACTGTCTGTGGTTGTTTTATTTTCTCATTGAATTAACGGAATTCGTATAATTTTTAAAATTTAAATGTAGAAATTTAAAAAACGTGTAATTAAAAAACCATGAATCAGTAATGCATATTTTTTTTACAAAAAAGTAGAATTTTTTAAGCAGTATCATGATTTTTTAAAAATTATTTATATAACAAATGAACATAAATTAATGAAAGTTGAATAGATTTTATTAAGTGAAAAAATGAATTTAAAGTGAATTCTTTTAACATTATTTAAATAACTCATGTATATAAATTAGTAAATGACGAATAAATTATTCTTATTAGAAAAAAAACCTTTTTAAATTTAAGGCTGATATGAAATATGTATTCAACAAATAAAAATTAAATAGTGAGAATTGACTTGATTTTAAATATGTATATATTAAACTGTTTCCCGGACTTTTAGTAGAGAAAATTGTGATTAAGTGTTTTTCCACTTACACTGTTATGTAAAGAATAGAATTAAAAAAATATGAATTCATTGAAAATTATTTATATAATATAATATCTAGCAGAAAACAAATAATTACAATAATTTATTCGAAATTATAAATAGAATTTTTTTTTTAAATAAATGTGTAATTCAATAATTGATTAAAAATTAATTAAAAAGAATAAAATATATTCTTTCAATTTAGAAATCACGTTTTAATTAATTCAGTTACTAACAAACTTATTTATTAAGTATTATTTTTCAATTAATTATTAAATAAGTATAAGATTACAACATTGTCTTTGAAATAAGTTTAGCCAATAGAAAAATGTAAATGAGAAATATTTGCAATGCGAAATATTTTATACATTATGAACATAATTCTCTGAAATTCATAAAATATACAAATTAAATGTCTAATATAAAACAGGAAATATTTATACTAAAACATGTTTAAATTATATATTTAACATACAATATGTAATGTAAGGGAAACATTTTTACACTACGTTCAATTCAGCTAATTTCAGAAGATGAAACAAAGATGAATCAGCAAGTCAAGTTTTGAACTGATGCTTGGGAAATTTTATAGGAAAAAAAAATCAAATATTTTACTTTTTTCCGGATCAGTCTTAAGGCAACGATCTCGTTACTGAAAGGTTGCTAGCTTGAGGCTGTAGCCGGATTAAGGTCCGCCGTGTTCGTTATAGGTGACTGGGGCACTTAAAATATGTTCGTGTTCACAAAGTCCTCCAAGTTCTTAATCAATACCTCTGGGGGTGGAAAGCCAAACCCGGTGTTCTTCTGCTTCATCCCTGCTTCCAAATTACGAGGACCCAGCGGGTATAATGTTACTTGCGTCCGTAGCATACCTTAAGCTGCACGTGCTCTCTGGGTAGTACTAAATGGGTAACAGCTCCACAGTCTTGTATAGGCGTAAGGATAATATCTGTATCTCCTGATGCATTGAATTAGGGTACTGGCCTTTGGTACCGGAGTTCGTGGGTTCGAATCTCACACTGGCATGGATGTTCGTATTCAGCTTTAAGCTGTAGGTCCCGGTCTCATTAGCCCTCGTGTTGCAAAAAGTAGACCGTAGCACTCCAAACCAAACCAAACCAAACCTGATGCACTGAAAAAATCTTTTTTTCTGTCAGCCAGTTTAAAAACTTCTGATATATAATTAAGCTACCTATATTGCCCAACACTATTATACTTTCTAGGCTACATTATTAGAGAATTTCTGTTAAAATTTATATTAACAGTACTTCCAACATGCTAGATAAAAGGACAAACTTTAAGATGCCTAACAATCGAATTTTTAGAGACAAAACTATTTCAAGAAAATATAGATTTCCTTTACAATATTCAAACAATTGAAATGAAGCATTTTGAATTATTGAAGAGCCGACATAGTAGCAGCACTCCAAAGCTTAATACATGTCGAGGTGTTCTACAATTTAGAACTTAATCGGAAGGCGAGTCTCTCGATTGAAGCACCGCTTCTGATGGCTTTATACGTCCCCATCAAGTAGGAATTTGATTGAAAATCCAATACTAATATACAGTGGAATGAAATAACATGTATTTCTCAATCTAAAACTGTGTTGCCCTCTAATCTTAATTTGGTCCAGAGATAAAGTGTTAAAAATTCCACACTTTATGTTTTCATTACATGTTATATAAAGGTAAATAATGAAAAGTTATCCACATGTATTAGTCAAGTATACTGATTATGTATTTACTGAAATTTCTGAGTTCTGTTTGATGAAATTTATATTGATGATTATCTTCAATATATTTTTTAAATACTGCATAGAATAGAAGAAATCTTAAATTTAAACGACATTAAACTCTGCAGCCTCTCTTCATTAGTAATTAGCTGTTAATTTAAACTTTATAGAATGATATTTATAAGAAGAAAAATTTTATGACAAAATATTATTTGATATATATTTCTTGGTATTTATATGTAGTAAACCTAGTAATGTAAAGGGAATTTATTAATGTATAAGGATAGTTGCAATGTTTTCAAGAAATATCAATCCAAATCTCAAAACTATACATAATACCGGACACTCTAAAATTTGGTAGATTGCTTACAGGAATGACATCCATGTTCCGAGAAAACATAAAAATTCCTCAATGTATTTTTTTAGCTGTCCTAAGATGAAATGTTAAAAATTACGTTACATTCGCATAACAGTCTGATATATGTAAATTTTTAATTCTGTTAAAGATTTATTGTATCTAATTCAAAAGAGGATATACAGTTTCTGAATAATACTACAATAAAATAGTTAACTAAAACCTTTAATAATTAGTGATTTTTTCTGACACGTGAAACTTAACACTATATTTAAGTTTACAATTTATTAATGTAATTTTTCTCAAGCCTGAAATTAAAAAAAAAATTACGGTGTTTAATTTTTTATATTCTGATTACATTTCTGATAATTTTATTAACATACTCCAAATGCACTTCTTAACACAATGTGGCCAAATTGGTAGGGTACTAAACTGTCTGTAACGTAAACTGCTTTTATGAATTCCGTTGCTGGCATTTGATTCCATTCGAAATCAACTGTATGCATGCAGGATTTTATTTATATACCACTCATTTTGAAGCAAATTGTTAATTATTAATTAAGTTGATTCGAGAATGGTGTAGATTTATAGCTTGATAAAAAATGTTTTTTCATTAAAAATCCAGAATTGTGCATGTATTGAGATCAATATAATGCAGCTTGAAACCCTTCATTGCCAACGTACATGTGGCGCAGTGGTCAGCGCAGCTGCCTTCAGTAGGAGAAGTCTCAAGAGAAAATCCCAGTACAGGCGATGTGGGAATTTTAATTTAATCTAATTAAGTTTGTAATTACTGGTGGCATCAAGTATTTTAAAATACTTTTTCCTTATTTTTCCATCAAAATTGTCCCATTTATAATTTATTTAACCCTCCGAGTGAAACACCGAGGAAAGAAAAAGTCTCCAAATTACTCTAAAGGTTTATTGTGTCACTGGCCAAAGCGTTCTATGATTTTTACCTCACCATTTGTCGGCTAGAATGGAATATGAGAAACCCACCCTCGTTATTGTCTCTTTACTTCCGGTTATAAATAGATATATAAATAGATATTATAGATTGTTAATTTTTAATACACATAAATCTTGTCAAGTCTCGAAGATCCTCCCATAAGAAATAATGTATTCTAAAAGTACAAATAAAAATATTCTTTAAGAGAATTATTTATATTTTATACGAAAGTCATCCAAGATATTTAAGTAGTGCAATCAGAGATACATCTGTTACCGCAAACGAAATACTTCGAAATAGAGATTTACAAAGCCGTGAAAAGCTATCAGCGTCTTTGTGCCTCAGGGAGTAGGGTTGTCAGTCAAAGAGGGGTGCAGTTCCTAAACAATCGACCTCACCCTCCTACCTTAAAACTCCTTGGAGGAAAACTTTGGCAGAAATGTACATTACATCAACTTTCGGAATGTTTCTGGAGGTCGAAATATTGTACGTGACAAAAGGTTTGAAGACATCATCGGTTTGGCTGAATTGTACGTGCGCACCACTTAGAGGGTTAAAAGCACCACTTTTTGGATTTACGGCGTTAATTTAAGATAACGTCTGTCGAGTTGTCTTGTAATAGTATATTTAATATAACATCATTAGTATTTAAGAATACAATATTGTTAAAAAGTCAATACTTTAAAAATATATATTTAAGATCATTTGTTTGCAAACTTGTTTCATGTTTTAGATTTATTTTATCTATCATTTTTTTTCTTTATCTATTAAAGTTAAAAATTTAAATTATAAGCGTGATCAAAATATTTTATTAATCACACAAAAAAAGTTTTATTCAACTGTTATTAGCAATCACAGCTAAAGTTGCATTTATTACACAGACCTTTTATTACTGATGGCAGAAAAAGTATAGGTATCATAATTTAATTTCTTCAATCAACGTTACATGTGTATTAGTTCAGAAAACATTTCTGGCTGTATTTTCTTGTTATTTTTCGATAAAAGCAGTACGATAATTAAATAAAAAAGACTTCTTGTCGAAGAAAAAGTTGTTTCTTCAATATAACGAAGCGATGTGGAGCCTAAAAGAAATTGCAGGATCTCAAGTTACATAAGTTAATTATTTGTTTTCTGCGTTAGAAGCATTGTTATT
>CM063510.1:117650223-117665223 GCA_032207245.1 Pardosa pseudoannulata
TCTTTTCCCTTTTCTATAGTTTCTCCTTTTGACATGTTCCTTCTAACGATAAGGGCCACAAAAGCTAAGCTCCGATCCGGCATGGTAATCAATGAGACCAAACATAAGAAAGAACCCTGTGATTTGGGTCACAGATTGATGGGGAGATGGGAAGATGTGTGATAGAATAAAAATGTGTTTTCATTTATTTTCTGGTGTACATTTTTATTTCGAATTATTCGAAATAATGCAAGTTCTTAGATGAAAGCAAAGGATAGAAAAATTATATAATAATTTTATACCGAATGAAAATTAGTATGATTTAATCTCTTTGAATCACTGAATTGAGCTCAAATCTGTATCATAGTTTTGAAATTTTAAAATAATATACTTGGAAAAAGCAGCTTCTCTTATATAATGATAGTCTAAGTTATGTGTCAGTCATTCTTCGAATTTATGAAGCGGTTGGACCTGGAATGGACAGAGGCATCCATATTAGATTCTGATGAGTTAGGGTTAGCAAAATTCAAAGAGAGTAAAGTTTAACTTAAGTCCTAAACTATCGACCAGAATTTTAAAATATAATGGTATAAATATACTTCATATCTCATCAAAAAATACTGTCGGCTTTAAAACGTTCGAAATCCACCTCTTGCCCTTTTTTCGAGTGTTAACTTTATTTTTTTGTGTAAGTTTGCAAAGTAGTAGCTTAATAGCATGCTTTGGTTGTTTAAAAGTATCATGAATAAAATATTTTTTCCTTAATTTTCCATAAAAACGGTCCAATTTATAATTTATTTAAAAACATTTTTCTATTTTCGTATTTACATCGTTAAAAGAGGACAACGTTTGTCGGGTAGTCTAGTCTAGTATATATATATATATATATATATATATATATATATATATATATATATATATATATATATATATATATATATATAAAATAAAACAACAGAAGTTAAAATTACATAGATTTGTATGAAATTAGTAAGTAATATTTCATTTTGCAGTACTAGGTCTAATTTTTAAAACAGGTTCTACACAGGTATTCATCATCCTACCTAAATCGGAATTAAAATGTGCAAATTATTTTAACGAAAATCAACATCTGCGTTTGGTTCTTTATTCATTTTACCTCTCATAGAAAAAAATCAGTACAACTAACTATCTTCCATTAAAAATTAATTTACATTTAAAGAATTACTCATTAAATATTTGAAAGTGACACAAAACAGAAATGTAAAATTTACACAACTTGATTTTAGATAAAAATTAAAAATAGATAATTAAGTAATTAACTTTAAATTATATTCTTAAAATTTGCGAAGAGTGATAACTCTTTCAGATTTCTCAACGACACTATTTCCTTGAAATTGAACAAATTACAGTGAAAATGGTAAAGAAAGACAAAGCATAAAAGGTCATCGTTTACAGACCTTTAAATGCATGAATGTCATTTTCAGTGACAGATGTCATTTTTCAGGTTATTGTTGACTAGAGCACAGAGACACAGATATCTCACGCTTTCTTTAACTTTTTTTTAGATTCCTTCTGACATCTTCATTTAACGATAAGAGTTACAAAAGCTAAGTTCCGAATCAACATAGTAATAATCTTGGAGGCCGAACGCAAAAAAGAACCCAATGGTCCAGTTTTCTCATATGAGTATGATACTCCTTTTTAACGAATTAATCGATATTGTGTAATAGAAATGTTATTATTATTTGAAATAAAAATGTTAGTCTTATTCTTAGATTTTATGGAGTGAAGTAAATACATTACAATTCTTTTTTCTACAGAAGGGCTGCTAAGACAAGGACCTAATAGTTAAAATAGATTCTGTAGTGCAATGAGCCACCATAATTAAATAAGGATTTGACTGTGTAGACTACTTTAACGATAGTGTAACAATAAGTTACATTCGGTTCAGTTTTTTACCCTTTCTCGTAAGCCTTCGCCAAAGACATACAGTACAGGACCAATTAGATCTAGAAGAAACTTCAGACTTCTCCCAACCAATAAGAGGGTCCGTTGGTTTGGAGCGATTCTGACCACTCGGTTCTGAGTGGACCCCAAATTTTCTCTCCGGAGGGGAATCGAACCTCGGTCTCCGAAATACCTCAGTTGAGAGAGCGTTAGACTGAAGATCTAAAGGTCCCTGGTTCGATCCCGGATTTCAGCAAGTTGTCTACCAGTCGTCGGTAGTATAGTGGTCAGTATCCCCCCCCTGTCACGTAGGAGACCGGGTTCGAATCCCCGCCGGGAAGAAAATTTAAAAGTGGATCGAGACAGTCAATTTCAATACTACAGTTCCAGGAGAAAGTCGCTTGATTCACTGGCGCCATCTATTTACCAATATATTAACTAAAACTATTCAAGTAATTTTTTATGACCTTGGGCAGTTCTTGTATTATTTTATGTAATTTTTGACAATATTTTAATTTAATTCTCTATTTTCTCTCTTTTTTAATTTTTTTGCTTGAATTTTGAATTTTTTATTTTCATTTTTGTTAGTTTTTGTCATTTTAAATTTATAAAATTAAATTTTGCTAAGAAATGAGCTTGAGAAGTGCTTGCTTCATTTCTAATATTTTATTTACATTTTTGACAATTTTTAAAATTAGCGATGGATCGGGACAGACAATTTCGGTGTTGCAGTTCCAGGAGAAAATCGCTTGATTCAATGGCGCCATCATTTACCAATATATTAACTAAAACTATTCAAGTAATTTTTTATGACCTTGGGCAATTCTTGTATTATTTTATTTAATTTTTGACAATATTTTAATTTAATTCTCTATTTTCTGTCTTTTTTATTTTTTTTGCTTGAATTTTGAATTTTTTTATTTTCATTTTTGTTAGTTTTTGTCGTTTTAAGTTTATAAAATCAAATTTTGCTAAGAAGTGAGATTGAGAAATGCTTGCATCCTTTCTAATATTTTATTTACATTTTTGACAATTTTTAAAATTACTTTTTATTTTTATCATCTTCTTTTTTATTTTAAGTTTTTAAAATTAATGTTCGAGATTATAAACTTTATACCTCAAACTGTCTATAATGGACAGTAAATAGCCTGATTTTTAATGATAAAAAATGTTCTGAAAAATTCTTATAATATAGAAAAAATGTTATAATATAGAAACTTACATTTTTCAATCATCTGGTAAAAATACGCAATAACAATGAGTTATTCAAGCAATTATGTTTGTTCTCAGTTTATTTTAATCGAGAGTAAATAGCCTGATAAAAAATCAAAACAATAAATATTATAAATAGAATGAAGCAATTACGCATTGAAATATCATTCAGCATAGTAATTTAGAAGCTTATATTTTTCGATCAAAGAATATTCAAGAATTCTATTTTGCTCTTTACTAAGTGAAATAATTATTCAATATTGCTGTATACTTTTGAGAGAAATAGTAAAATTTAAACTTATGAATATTCTTTGATAGAAAAATGTAAGTTTCTAATTTATTATATTGAATAACATTTTTTTCAGAATAATGTTTTTATCTTTAAAAGTCAGGTTGTTTACTACCCATTATAGACAGCTTGAAGTATATATAATGTCAAAAATTAATTTTAAAAACTATAATAAGAAAAAAAGATGATAATAAAAATTAATTTTAAAAATTGTCAAAAATGTAAGTAAAATATTAGAAAGGATGCAAGCACATCACAAGCTCATTACTTGTGATGATGTACAAGCTCATTACTTGGAGAAATTAACTCTTTAAACTTAAAACGACAAAAACTAACAATAATGAAAATAAAAAATTTAATATTAAACCAAAAAAAAAATAAAAAGGAGAAAGTAGAAAATTAATTTAAAATATTGTCAAACATGTCAATAAAATAATACAAAAACTGCCCAAGATCATACAAAATTGACTTGAAAATTTCTAGTTAATATATTAGTAAATAGATAGTGCTAGGGAACCTAGTAATTGTAGCACCGAAATTGGCTGTCCCGATCCACTCGTGAAAATTTGGTGTCCACTCAGAACGGAGGGATCAGAATCGTGCGAAACCAACAGGCCCTTCTATTGGTTGGGAGAAGTCTGAAGTTTATTCTAGTTGAAGGTCCTGTACTGTATGTCTTTGACGAAGGGTTACGAGAAGGGGTAAAAAAAAGCTGAACCGAATGTATCTTATTGTTACACTGTCTTTAAAGTAGTCTACACAGTCCAATACTTATTTAATTATGGTGGTTCATTGCTCTTCAGAACCTATTTTAAGCATTAAGCATTAAGTCATGGTTTTAGTAGCCCTTGTGTAGCAAAAAAAAATGTAATGTAATTAATTCACTGCATAAAATCTAGGAATAAGACTAACATTTTTATTTGAAATAATAATAACATTTCTATTACACAATATCGATTAATTCGTTAAAATGACGTATATCACACTCACATGAGAAAACTAGGTCACTGGGTTCTTTTTGTGTTCGGTCTCCAAGATTATTACTATGTTGATTCGGAACATAGCTTTTGTAACTCTTATCGTTAAAGGAAGATGACAGAAGGAATCTAGAAAAAAGTAAAAGAAAGCGTGTGATATCTATGTCTGTGTGCTTTAGTCAACAATAACCTGAAAAATGACATCTGTCACTGAAAATGACATTTATACTATTAAGGGTCTATAAACAATGACCTTTTGTGTCTTAATAAACTCTTTACCATTTTCACTGTAATTTGTTCAATTTCTCGGATAACCATTCACATCCCGTTTGAATCTTTATTCATCTGATCTCTGAAAGAACAGAAAATTCAGTACTGTTTTCAATTCCCTATTAAAAATTAAATTTATATCTTAAGATGTGAAACTCACTAAATATTTCAAAATGACGAAAATACATACAATTTCAACAATTTCCTTTTCGATAAAAAGTAAACTGTTTATGTATTGCTTTCATTAAAAATATTTTTAAAAGACAGCACAAGTTATAACTCTTTCCGTAATTGTCAATAAAACAAAATCCTATTAAATGAAACCAATTACAGTGAACAAAGAAAAGAATAATTTATCAACATACAAAAGGGTATAGTTTACAGAATAATAGTTTAGGTGTTTGTTACACTGACAGACGTCATTTTCTAGGTTACTGTTGATCAAACAGATGGAAATGGAAAATAACAGAAACAACAAAATTACTGCGACTTGGAGTTTCTTAAGTTTTTTTTACTTCTGACATTTTCCTTCAACAATAAAAGTTACAAAGGTTAACTTCCAAACCAAATTAGTAATAATCAAGAACAATAAAAATAAACCTAGTGATTTGAGTCACAAATTGATGAGATAGATAGAAACGTGTGACATAATAAGAATATGTTTTTAATTATTTCGGGCTGCTACAGTGGTATAGTATTTAACAAATTAAGTACACTGAAATAAAAATGATTTTTAGATAAAAATTTATGTTATAAAATATATAAAATTCGTATAATCACAAATGAACAAATTTATTAAAGTTCTTTTATTTGTCATAAAGTTTTTTCAAAATAAAAAAACCCCCTTTTTTAATAAAAGTGGGTTATAATATTAGAAAGCTAATAGTTTAACTCTCCTAAGATTTGGTTGATTCTAATCCCTAAATTATGATATAATTTTACATGATGGCAATGACGCCAGGAGTTTATGCATAAGACCGTTATCGAAATGAATCAAGTGAATGACCTATGAATCCCCATGCTTGCAGAAAGATTTGAGCGTGCAATGTAACGAAAGGAAGCACATACCATTTTGACTTTCATTCACCTTGTGTCTCATAAAGAAAAGCAGACACCTACAAACTGTATCATTGTAAAAATTAAACTATATGTAAAAATTGTGAAATTCATCGAATATTTAAGTTTTGTTTTTAAATTCAGATAGCAATACAGACGGATATTTATAAGTCAACCACAGTTGTAAAGCTGTTGCCCTTTTAGCACAACTCGTGGAGTGCGTGTAGCTTCACGGACACGACAAGTGCATTGCCCCCACTAGATCTTTGTAATATCATTGAGGGGTGTGAGAGTGCAGATAAATTTTGTTTAAAGGTTTTGGGAAACGCCGCTGAACTCACACGTTGTGGGTTGCATGCCCAAGTATTTTTCGCGATTCCAGGAGACGTGTGGTGTGGTCAGTGGTAACGACTGCAATTCAACTTTACCAAGTTTGGAGAGTTGTGGTTGGTCAAGACCATCCCTGCAATCCCGTTAGATCTGGATAACGCCGAGGAAGCCTCGGCACAGGATAATGGAACCTCAACGAGATGAAAGAGTTTTGGTGAAAGAAGTATAGGGTTGCTAGAGGTGTTTAGAAAGAAGAAAAAAAGTAGCGTGCTCGTAGATTTTGGCAATTTTTTTCAGGTAGAGCCCGTGGAGTGCTTCTTTTACTTTTTTAAATATTTTTTAGCATTTTTCTTTGTCTTTCCTTCTTATTAATATATTTCTTTTTGTTCACAGACCAATGGCAGTTTGATACATTGAATATTAAAAATGATAAAAAAACGAACCTGGTTATTGTTGAATGTAGTGTTGAATGGATAATAGTTCAGAAGAAACTATGATAATGTACGGAACCTATTACACAGGGATAAAGAAGATGATTTCTAGGATTATCTTGCCTCCTCCAGATGTATCTTTTGAACTTTGAGGAGATTGGCACAAGCCTATATTAAGTACTACAGCCGATAGACCTTTGACAAGCTCGAGCCTCATACTTACAACACTTCGATTATAAGATCGACGCATTTGCTGACTGAGCTACCGCCACTCAATATTTGAAAGTGACATACAAAAAAAAACACAATTCTATCTTGAATAAAATAATTTTTTTAAAGACACCATAAAATATAAGGTATTCTATAACTATCAACAAAATATTTGCAGAAAGAATGAAAACAACTCCAGCGAACTGGGAATGATTATGACTTTAATTATAAACTAAAGGTTATATAGTTTATAGGACATAATATTTTGGTTATCAGAGGAAGTGGCAGATGTCATTTTCTGGGCTATTATTGACAAAACTGCTTAAATGGTAAATAACAACATAATCAATAAAAGCACTGCAACATGAATTTTTTTTCGCTTTGTTTTCCCCTTTCTATATATTTCTTTAGTCGTGTTCCTTCTCATATTTAGAGCAACAAAAGCTGAACTGAGATTGAAAATTGAAACTATTGAGACCAATTCCAAGAAATGAAGAGTGATTAGGGTCGTAGACTAAAGGGAACATATTAAAAAAATATTTTAATTTTTTCCTGAATCAGGTAATGGTGCTATTTTTAAACTAGTTATTCTATAAAATTAAAAGTCATTAATTCATAGTAAGGTAATTAAAAATAAAATGTTAATAAGCAATTAATAAAAAAGTGATTACAAGGTAGCATGACTAATTTATAAGAAAATGTTACAAAAATTTATGTTTTCTAATATTTTCTTTTAAAAATACTCTATATAATAATAGCCTAAGTTGTCTGTCTGCGAATTTTTGAAGCGGTTGTACCTGGAATGGATACAGGCATCCATATTGGATTTTTCATGAGTTAGGGTTAGCAAAATTGAAAGCAAGTTCGAAATCCATCCCCCTTTTTCTAGCGTTTAATGCTATTATTTCAAGCCTTATCCTTCCTCTTATTCTATACGAAATTCATTCTTGATAGGATGGCAAAGACGGAGAGTAATATTCAAATTTCTAGACTGTTTCTACTTGAACCTTCATATACTCTAATTAGTTGGCTCACAATGTGCTGGCATTGTACGTTTGGTAGAATGTCCGCCCACTTGGTCGTCGTATTTCTCGGGTGGACGGTTCTATCCCTGACTCAGCAATTTTTTAATGTTTAATAAATTTAATATTTTCTGCTTTTTCTCTTAAATTTTTATTCTGAAAGTTGTTTTATTATTTTCAAAATAAATTTTTACTATTTTTTCAACTTTTTATAATTTTTGTTATTTTTATTTTATTAAATTCACGTATTGCTTTACGGATGTCCCTGGCCACATAAACATTTCATGTTGTGTATCCTTAAACTTTCTTCTCGTAATGTAATAATAGCCTAAGTTATCTGCCCGTCTATCTTCGAAGTTATGAAGCTGTTGGACCTGGAATGGATAGAGCATCCATATTGTATTTTTGATGAGTTAGGGTTTGCAAAATTCGAAGGGAGTAAAGTTTATCTTTTTCTAAACTATAGATCCGATTCTGAAATAAATTAGTATGAATAATCTTCGTATCACAGCAAAAATACTGTCCTCTTTAAAACGTTCGAAATCCACCCCGTCCCCTATTCGAGCGTTTAATGTCATTATATCAAGCCCCATTTTAACAGCAAGCGATTAAATTTATCCATTTATCACATAATAAATAGGTAAAAATAACAAGTTGTTTCTAGCATTATGACTTCAATACTTTAACCATCTCATTTAATCATTTCTTATTTTAAATTATTTAAATGTGTTCTGCATTATTTCCATACGTTTTATCACAAAACTTGGATATTACATAAATAATTTTCTTTTTTATTTGACTTAAATAATAGATTAAGAACATATGTGATAATTTCAATCGATTATTTTTGTTGAAAGGTAATTCTCAGCCTAAAAAACAAACCATTTTTTTTTACCTGCCTCATAGGGTTCTTCACAAGTCTGAAAAATTGAAATATATGCTAGTTAATTAAATAATTGATGATATGCAGAACAAAATAGTAAAACTACACTAATTTTTGTGGAAAAAAATCACAGGACTATGCAGTCTAGTCAGAAATAAATAAATGTTTATATGAACAAATAATTACTTTTACATTAAAACTCTCTTTTATTTTGTCACGAGAGAAAATTGCAAGCACAAACTTTCTTCACTGGTATATTCATAACTAACTGTGCTTTAAAGAATTTTACTTATTTACAAGTATTTGTATGATACGTTATATAAATCTGTTATATAAACTTTAAATTTCCAGTTAGATAAAAAGAGAAAGTCATTACAAATATTATTAATTTTTCTCGTCAAACATACTTAAGAAAATTTAATTTCTTTTGGCACATTATTTGCTAAAATTATTTATGAAACCTACAAAAATAAAAGTATACTACAGTAACATTTTTTTTATAAATGACTAATTAGGATACTATGCACAAATAACTAATATATTAAAACATTTTTACCTTTAAATCCCATATCTTTAATTAAATATTAATCTTAAAATATAACACAGCGCGCTCACGAAGTAATTTTATATAACAGACACATATTTTATTTTTTACGACAGCTGTTACTGCATCATCTTTGGCTACAAAAAAAATATAAATAATAATTTTGTTAAAAAAACTTACTGTTGCACAATTCAGATTAAGTCACATTTAAATAAAAGAAAATTATTTTCAAACGTTCAGGTAGAGACTCACTCAGGTAGAGAGGAAATGATATGTTTCATTATAGAAAAATTAAATTAAATTATTATATTTTAATATATTTATTATTATACCACATTAACTACTATATTTTACATTATAGATATTTTAGTATTCATTAAAGGCTAGTATAGACACGAAAAAAGGAATTACACTCCCTTTGGAAGAAAAAAATGTTAATTTAGAATTACATATTTCTTCAAGCAAATCTACTTCTTTAAAACAATCCAAGAAATTAAATGGCTGATTACAAAACATAACTTAAGCCTAGCTTTAAACCAACTTCAGTTTTACTGCATAATACCTTTTAAACAGAAAAAAATAGATTTCTCATTTTAAAATGCAACTGTTTCTATATCATTAATAAGAATCTGATTTATAAAAACTGTTTCCCAGATGGTATAGTGTTTAGTTTTGTGTTCTTACTCTCGATTGGTTATATATATGTATATATATATATATATATATATATATATATATATATATATATATATATATATGAGATTGTTATTAAAAAGCTTTTAAAAGGAGTAGACAATTTTGTTTTACTTTATGAATCAAAAATTAGGAATCTAATCGTAATTTTTAAAATGTCATATGTCCCGTAATAATAAATTCTGATAGTGCAAATGATAAATAAATCTTAAAACCGTAATTATATAATACGGAATAATAGCCAGCTGCTTTTTATCTGACAAACTATTGAAACTAAATCAAAAATTGTCACTACATTGAGCTATTGATAAATAACTCTAAATCTTTTATAGCCTCATAATCTCTCCTTAATATAATTTATGAAAATGTTGGTCTCACTTTACGCCATTGAGATTATTTTTGTTAGTCTCATCTTGATCAATATTGTTACGAATTTATTAGTATACTTAAATTTAACATGGGACTCTATGGGTATCTCGCCAAATTGGCGAGAAACCGGCTCGTTGGCGACAGTTTTGGTAATCTATTTTTGTTGCCAAGTTCTTCACCTAGTATCGCCAAGTGTCACGAAATGTTGTCAAGTGTAGCGTCACGTGACAACTTCCGGTTCCGGTTTCTGGAATATTCCAGCAGTTTCTATATAGGGCAATCTGAGTGCCAAACAGATGACTCAATTTATGCTTACTGTTAGAAATCTATTGATTAGAGGGCTCGGCCCAGGCAATCCAGTTCACCAACCATCCTGAAGGTCCTGAAGGTCCTTGCACAGATGAGTCGTTAAGTGGATCTCTCGGTTCACAGAGTACGCATAGTGTGTTGTATTTTCCAACTGAATGCTAATGAATGATTATTTTCGTTCTGTAGTCTTACTTAAAGTCTATTCAATCCCCAAACCCAGTTTTTAAAGTTCGTAGCAATATTATTCTGTAAATATTGCTGAGAAATATAGTCGTGTAACGAATCATTTCCTAGAAGCATAATGAAAAACTTTAAAGGAATTAATATAATTTGAATATAAATTTTAATTTTAAACGTACATAAAATAAGATACAATAAGCTTTAAACACTTATAGTATTAAAGATATCGAAAGAAAAAATATAAACTACAAAATCAATGGATTAATATATTCTATTTTCTTAATTACATGTCTTAATTTTTTCTCTGCTGAAAACGCACAATAATTAAAACTTTTTTAGTCTGAAATTAATGATAAATGTTTAAAGGTACGAAGGTAAGGTTTAAACGTACATAAGATAAGATACAATAAGCTTTAAACACTTATAGTATTAAAGACATCGAAAGAAAAAATATAAACTACAATATATTCTATATTCTTAATCACATAATTGTCTTTATTTTTTCTGCTGAAAAAACACAATAATTAAAACTTTTTTAGGCTGAAATTAATGATAAATGTTTAAAGGTACGAAGTTCAGTTTTAAACATACATAAGATAAGATACAATAAGCTTTAAACTTTTATAGTATTAAAGACATCGAACGAAAAAATATAAACTACAAAATCAATAGATTAAAATATTCTATTTTCTTAATCCCGTAATTGTCTTCATTTTTCTGCTCAAAAATCACAATTATATAAAATATTTTAGGCTGAAATAAATGATAAATGTTTAAATCAACAGTCAAAATCTTTACAAGAATTTGGTTTGTTAGTTTATCATAACATCTATTTACAGCTTCAAGGTATTATTTTATAAATTAAAGTTCAATATTTAAGATTTATTTTTATATATGCAAAAGATAACAGTTTAATATTATAGATACTTAATGAGATATTAAAGAATTATTAAAAGGAAACTCCTTAAAGCAAATAATAAAATACCGTATTCGCTATATTACCCAAATAAATTTTTCAAGAAAATTACATTGTTAATTGAAGTAGAAGGTATATATTTTAATTTTAAATGTGAAGAAGATAATAGTTTAATATTATAAACATTTATGTAAATATTTTGTGTCCGATATTTATAAAAGCATAAAAAGGAAATAGATTAATATAAACTTAAATATCATATTCGCTTTATCATCCAAATAAGTCTCAATCTTTATCTACGAAATATTTACCCTAAAATATTGACATTTTAGTAATAAATTTTATACTTAAATAAAATGCATAATCAAATTAGATAAATTGGATTCGCAATTTAGTGATTATTTTTAAATTATGGGATTAATTTAAAAAGAATGATATTAATACTTTATGTTCGCTTTCCTTGCAAGTAACTTTCTCTGCAAGAAAGAGCAATTTACAGGAATAGGTTTAAATGAAAGAGCATGATTCTTGTGTTTTTTTCTATTTAAAATTCATAATTTAGAAATTAGTTTTTAATATCAAATAAAGGCTAATTATATTTTTTCTGTAATTCTTTGCCATATTAATACAAGCAACATATTTTATTTTATAGTATTAGAAGGTTCATTTTTTTAGTTTTCAATTTTAAAAGAATTTAGTTTTTATGTAACTTTCAATTATGTTTAACAGTATATGTTTATTGAATGACACTGATTTTTATATTCAGTTGGAGATTCAAATTTAGATTTTAATATAAATATATGAAAATTTACTAATTATTAATTGTTTTTTCAATATTAAATATTTCAATGTTAATTTTGAATATTAAACTTTTAATATTACATATTATTTTCAATATTTCAATTTTTTTCCTATATTTTATTTATGTTGTTTTTAAAAAATATATTTTGGATTGATAAATGTAATACCTTTTTAAGTTACAGGATTATATCATAACTTGAAAAAATTAAATTTAATGGGGAAATTTATATTTATCCTTAATTGGAAAGAGGATATTTTAATAAAATTTCTAAATTTTTATTTTTTTTCCTTTAATTTATTGCCAAGGGGCACATCAGTAAACTAGAAAGACTTTTATCTGAAAAATTCATTACGAAAAAATTTTAAAAGAATTTAGTTTTTATGTAACTTTCAATTATGTTTAAAAGTATACATTTACTGAATGATATGGATTTTTATATTCAGTTTGAGATACAAATTTAGTTTTCAATATACATATTTGAAAATTTACTAATTATTAATTGACTTTTTTTCAATGTTATATATTTCAATATTAATTTTCAAAAATAAATTTTTAATATTACATATTCTTTTCAATATTTCATTTTTTTTCATATACTTTATTTATGTTGTTTTTAAGAAAGTTGTTTTTGGATCGATAAATGTAATATATTTTTAAGTTACAGTGTTATATCAGAACTTGTAAAAATTCAATTTTAATGGGGAAATTTATATTTATAATGAATTGAAACAAGGATACTTTGAGAAAATTTCTAAATTTTTAAGGTACTGTATTCCTTTAATTTATTGCCAAGAGGCACATCAGTAAACTAGAAAGCAATTTACCTGAAAAATACATTACGAAAAAATTTTAAAAGAATTTAGTTTTTATGTAACTTTCAATTATGTTTAAAAGTATACATTTACTGAATGATATTGATTTTTATATTCAGTTTGAGATACAAATTTAGTTTTGAATATACATATTTGAAAATTTACTAAATATTAAATGATTGTTTTCAATATTAAATATTTGAATGTTAATTTTCAATATTAAACTTTTAATATTACATATTATTTTCAATATTTCAATTTTTTTCATATATGTTATTTATGTTGTTTTTAAAAAATATATTTTGGATTGATAAATGTAATATATTTTTAAAATACAGGGTTATATCATAACTTGTAAAAATTAAATTTAATGGGGAAATTTATATTTATCCTTAATTGCAAAGAGGATATTTTCATAAAATTTCTAAATTTTTAAAGTACTGTATTCCTTTAATTTATTGCCAAGAGGTACATCAGTAAACTAGAAAGTCTTTAATCTGAAAAATTCATTACGAAAAATTTTTAAAAGAATTTAGTTTTATGTAACTTTCAATTATGTTTAAAAGTATACATTTACTGAATGATATTGATTTTATATTCAGTTTGAGATACAAATTTACTTTTCAATATACATATTTGGAAATTCACTAATTATTAATTGATTTTTTTCAATGTTAAATATTTCAATATTAATTTTCAAAAATAAATTTTTAATGTTACATATTTTTTTTCAATATTTCATTTTTTTCATATACGTTATTTATGTTGTTTTTAAGAAAGTAGTTTTTGGATTGATAAATGTAATATATTTTTAAGTTACAGGGTTATATCAGAACTTGTAAAAATTAAATTTAATAGGGAATTATGTTTGTTATGAATTGAAAAGAGGATATTTTGATAAAATTTCTAAATTTTTAAGGTACTGTATTCCTTTAATTTATTGCCAAGAGGCACATCAGTAAACTAGAAAGCCTTTTATCTGAAAAATTCCTTACGAAAAAATTTTAAAAGAATTTAGTTTTTATGTAACTTTCAATTATGTTTAAAAGTATTCGTTTATTGAATGATATTGATTTTTATATTCAGTTGGAGATACAAATTTAGATTTTAATATCAATATATGAAAATTTACTAAATATTAATTGTTTTTTCAATATTAAATATTTCAATGTTAATTTTCAATATTAAACTTTTAATATTACATATTATTTTCAATATTTCGATTTTTTTTCATATATATTATTTATGTTGTTTTTATAAAATACATTTTGGATTGATAAATGTAACATATTTTTAAGTTACAGGGTTATATCATAACTTGTAAAAATTAAATTTAATGGGGAAATTTATATTTATCCTTAATTGGAAAGAGGATATTTTGATAAAATTTCTAAATTTTTAAGGTACTGTATTCCTTTAATTTATTGCCAAGAGGCACATCAGCAAACTAGAAAGCCTTTTATCTGAAAAATTCATTACGAAAAAATTTTTAAAAGAATTTAGTTTTTATGTAACTTTCAATTATGTTTAAAAGTATACATTTACTGAATGATATTGATTTTTATATTCAGTTTGAGATACAAATTTAGTTTTCAATATACATATTTGAAAATTTACTAATTATTAATTGACTTTTTTTCAATGTTAAATATTTCAATATTAATTTTCAAAAATAAATTTTTAATATAACATATTTTTTTCAATATTTTATTTCTTTTTTCATATACGTTATTTATGTTGTTTTTAAGAAAGTAGTTTTTGGATTGATAAATGTAATATATTTTTAA
>CM063510.1:117670223-117692723 GCA_032207245.1 Pardosa pseudoannulata
TTAATATTTCATCATAAGAGTAGTTATAGACTTGATTATATTATGATTTCTCATGTTATCCATGGCATGGTAATAACAATATAATAGGACATGCTGCAATTAATCATTAACCATTCCTCTCCGCCTAAAACAAGAAGGAAAAAAATTTTTACATTTTCTCTATCTTTGAATTTAAATATGTTTGTAGATTTTTTCATAAGCTATATATAAAAATATATATTTATATACTGAATTGAAATTCTACAACTGAACCAACTTACTTATAGATTCCGGAATAAAGGAGTTTGGAATTTAATAAAAACAAAAGGAATTTTGCATAAAGTATATGCATTATAACAGCTACAAATACGGGAATAATTTATAAATCATTGATATTTAAAAGTTTTCTCCAATGTAGGAAATGTAAGTAACCTGTGTTAGCTTCTTTAAATATAGGAACATTTTATTTTAAAATAGTGAAAACCTTAAAATTTATTGCACAATCATTTTTGTGTGTGATCATAATTACAACTGTCACTATAAATGCTTAAGCAGTCTTCTTTTTGGAAATCTAGGATAGTATTACAATGGTGTTTATTGGAAATGGCTTGTTTTTCATGACGAGTCTCATAATTATCTTTAAGTTTGTTTAAGCACAAACAAGTATCTTAATATGGCTTTATAACTAGAACTTGATAGTCGTAATCATTTGTAGTTTGTAATCATTTGTAGATATCGAAAACTGCTCTCGAGTCGGCGCCTACCCTAAAAAACAGTATGGCGATGATTTTTCTCAAAAGGTCTAACTCGCAAGCCACGGATGCCAGCAGCATTCACCTTCTACTCTCCTCTGGTCACAACCTTGTCCTCTAAAAAAATCAGACTGCCCCGCGGAGAAACAACAGGGGTCCACTCGCGAACAGAGGGGTTAGAAAAAATCAAACCAAAGGGCTCTTATATTGGTTGGGAGAAGTCCGAAGTTTCTTTTTACTTCAAAACCGGTCTGTTCTGGTATGTCTTTGTCGATGACTCTTGGGAAGAGGTAAAAAAAACTGAACCGAATGTAACTTATTGTTACACTCACTGTTAAAAGAACATGGGAAACTTTTATGTTCAAGATTAAAGTGTTATTTATTTAAATACCAACAATTAAACATCCGACTTTAACCCTTTATATCCTGAATTAATTTACCATCAACTTTCTTACTGCATTTTTGCATAATCATATAAGTTTTAATGTAGAATGATCATAGAAAAAAAGAAAATTAATTTTTACTGTATTTTAGTAGTTAATTTTGCAGCTGGTACTTTCTAGTACCGACATATATTTTTGACTCTATGATAGAAAATGAAACATTAAAATATGAATAAAACAGATGAAATGCTTGCCTGCGAAGTATAGAAATCTCTAAAAATTAATAGTACCAAATAACTGGTAATAAACTACTAAATTTACTCAATTGAACAACACATGTATAACTCTACCACAAAATGACCTTCGAATGCAGTACGCCAATTAAAAAATCCCTACTATGATTCCCGATTGGTGCTGTGATTTCTTTTCTGCTGTAGGAACTGCATCGTATATGTCCTGATGAGTATGGTCAGGAAAAACGGCTTTATTAGGATTATATAGGTGTATAATTGAAGCCATACTTATAAGTACCGTCAGGATAAAAGGGGTTAAAGAAAAGGTCTAAAAAAGGGGCTATAAAGGTGGATTTGTCTCATATTGTCTGTACTAATTGTTTAAGTAATATAAAAGCAATAAATTAAAAATATAGAGTTCCAAAAATATAAATTCTTTTTTCTAAAACTAAAAGACCATACATCACTCATTCCGATACCATCGACATTTTTTAATTGAAAACCGAACTTGCAAAATATTTTGTTCTTAATATTAGGACTGGAATAACTATTTGAATAATACATGAGACTAAGTTTTTTTTTCTATCTACCTATCCAGCATATCAAATTTCGTCGGACAAAAACGAAAAGATTAATATCATTAGCTTTTTCTCACCAAATCCTGAACCAACACAAAGAAATCGATTACAAGTTTTCTTCCTCGTGAAACACAACAAATCTTCTTTCTTCACCACGCGCGTATGTGTATTCTTTTTTCTTTCTTTTTTAGGTTTTTATATTTACTTTCCATAATAAGATTTCGGTAATCGATAGGAGAGCTTATCCAACATTTGAATCTAGAAAGAAATCATTTTCTATTAAATGAAATCTAGTGGAAGCACAGCTTAAAGACGCAGATGGTACCCTTATCGAATTGCATACTAGTAAAAGAACACCAGATTCAGATACGGGGGTGTTTTATTATACGGAGTTCTTTTTTTACGAATAGAGAATGAAGAGAGGGAAATGGAAGGTTTTGATTTAAATATCTTTTAGTAGGTTACAGAACTAGTCTATAATGCACTGGAATTAAAGATAAGATATTTAAATCTGATTATAAATACTAAATTTTAACATTTCACGACATTCTTTAAGATATTCTTCCTTAAAAAAACTAGTTGTAATATATATGCTGTATTATAAACAAATTATTTAGTAAACAGTACAAACAGTCCCGGTTTTGTATTTTATATATATATATATATATATATATATATATATATATATATATATATATATATATATATATATATATATATTATATATATATATATATATATATATATATATATATATATATATATATATTATATATATATATATATATATATATATATATATATATATATATATATATATATAATATATATATATATATATATATATATATATATATATATATATAATATATATATATATATATATATATATATATATATATATATATATATATATATATATATATATATATATATATAATATATATATATATACATACATATATATATATATATATATATATATACATATACATATATATAAATATATATATATATATATATATATATATATATATATATATATATATATATATATATATATATATATATATATATATATATATATATATATATATATATATATATATACATATCTATATACATAGACATATCTATATACATATACATATATATATACATATATATATATATATATATATATATATATATATATGTCAAGTTTAAAAATGGGGGTTAAGAATTAAGCGATTTATAATTAAAAATAGTTAGAAGTCATTAACGATAATGTAATAGGAGAAAGACACACACTTGAGCGGAACTATACGGAGTAAAGATGCTGACGCGGAAGTAGACATAGGAATTTACTTAGATTGCAAAGACAAAAAAGATAGTTCTAAACGAGAACTCGGACTGATAACATCCTATACGCTTGTAGTGGCAATTTATGAGAACAAACAATACCTAAATGTCATAGCCATGGACAGAAGGATTAAAAAAAGAAATTTTTATATGTGAAATCACGTGTGTCTTTCATGCTTTAACCACTCGTCCATGTCATATATATATATATATATATATATATATATATATATATATATATATATATATATATATATATATATATATATATATATATATATAGTTCCAGTTTATTATTATAATAATGTAAAGTTAATTCGGAATTATTGTTTGCACATATACTTTACAGGAACACATTACTACAATTTATTTAAAGCGTATTGTAAATGATATATAACTCTTGCACGGAGACTGAAAAATAAAGGGGTAGTTCAAATTTTAATTATTTAGTAATTAATTTAGTGGTATCATGCTATTAGAAGAAAATATAAAAAGTCATCTCACATTGACCTTTATATTGTGAGACCATCTGTATCTCATGAGTAAAAATAGATTTGAAGAAAATTATATGAAATATGTGATTTGAATAATTCAAATGCTTCAAGCGAAGATGAGAACATCTAGCACGCAACGAGTTCAGACATCGAATTTCTCCCTTTTACTAAGATAAGAAAGGCGATGTTTAGAAGAGAATTTAAAAATTCTTCGTTACACATTTTGTAATATTGATGGCCTAAAAGGAATGATTAACAAATAAATGACCTAACAGATAAGTAACTAATGCTATGGTGTTAACAGAAATAGTGCATCTAACAACATTGTAAGTTCTTATGTTTTCAATTAAAAAGATATGAAAATTTTTTTATTACATTGTATCACAAATAGCTTGAAGTAATAAACAAACTGCTTGCAACATTTATCAGGCAATTGGAGTATTTGTATGATTTTTCGATGTAACGATTATTTAAAATATCTTAAAGAATATATAGCAAACTACTTTTCAAAACTTTTCTTGATAAATCCCAACGTTTATATGATCCGTTTACAAAATGTATCTGCATTATATTGAGCCGTATTTAAGACAATCTCTTGCTAGTAAATAGAAAAATGTTGTCTTTTAATAGAAGGCTAATTTAAAAATTTGAAAATCATTGAGTAATTAATTTATAACTCTCAATCTCCAAAACTGACAATCAGAAAGATATTAAAAAAGTACTTAAGATTTCTTTACCTACAGTTTTCAAACATTTTGTTTTAACATATTTATTGGAGTATTCAATTTCATACAAAAGCAAGTGGTTTTACCAAGTCAGAAGGAATAAAGTCTTGCACATATGTAATTTTAAATGGGTAACGTTACAGGATTTTACTCAGAGTTATAAAAACCAAGATGCTGATATGTTTAATCTTTTAAAAAACTGTTGCATGATATATGCAACGCCTTCTAAACTGATTTAGATAATTGTATAATATTGAAAAATCCACTGTAACAGACATAGTACTACATCTAATAAAAATAAGAAATACTGAATATATATTATTTAAAATTTAATACCTGATATATTCCTCTTCTAAGTGAATATAATGTACTTGCTTGTATGATACACAGGTCTTGAAATAGTTTTCTATAGAATGTTTGTTTTCTTCCTGCAATGTTAGTACTTTCTTTCATATGCCAATCTCAGACCAATATACTGGTCACTTCAAATTTATGAATTTTTTCTAGAGACTATTTACAGACATCAAAACATAGCAGTATTTTATACCAAATAATGTCTAAAGATGCTTAAAAGCAACCCCGCTGTTGTTACTACTCTGGAATAAAATATAAATGTAGTAAAAGTTTTATTCCATCATCAGACGGTCTTCTAAACATAATATAAAAGTATTAGCATATAGTCCGTCTTATGATGGCATTAGTACAATTTTTAATTTTCCAGAACTGTAAAGTACCTTATGAGAAGGTAAAAAAATGGTCTGTTTTTTGGCTGATAATTATCTGGTACAAGCTCAATAATTTGTTTATCTTCATACTCCTCTAAATTCTCCCGATTCTATGAATGCAGTTAGAATCACATTGAATTCATTTAGTCAAACTATATGGTTATAAAAAAAAACATACAAGCGAACGAACTTCTTAATTTTAAAAGAAATATAACTTAAACGTTATATATTTATTATTCCGTGAAATAGACTCCGTGAAGAATTTGTTGTTAATACTGGTGATAAAATTTTCATTGCAACAAAAAATAATCGTTGATTAAAATTATAATTAATACATAAATACCTAATTTATTATTTAAGCCAAATATAAAAGAAAATTACCTTACATAATATTTAAGTTCAGTGATAAAAAGTATGAAAATAATGCAGACGATATTTAAATAATTTAAAATAAGAAATGATTAAAGGAGATGGTTAAAAGAATGACGTCATAATACTAGAAAAAATTATTTTTACCTACTTATCATGTGATAAATTGGTTAAATGCTCGTAACCGGGGAAAAAGTGCTTGAAATAATGGCATTAAACGCATGAAAAAGGTGGAGAAGGGGTGGATTTTGAACGCTTTAAAGACTTGCTTTGAATTTTGCTAGCCCTAACTCATCAAGAATCCAATATGGATGCTTCTATCCATTCCAGGTGGAACCGCTTCATAAAATCGAGAACAGACGAACAGATAACTTAGGCTATAATATATGGTGTTCTATATCAGCTCAGACATTTTATCAAGTGTGTAGTGAAGTGCGCACGTCGTCTTTTAATTCATCGTTTCTTTGCTATAATTACAGTCAGAACAAAAATCAAATAATTTTAGCCCATGCTTATTATTTTAAACTCTGAAAAGTGGAATTTATAACAACACCAGTCACGTCTCATTTTAAAACGCTAGTGCTCGTTTATTGGTTTATTCACTTCCGATAACAATTGACTGTAAACTGATAAGAAAAAGAAATTTTATGTAGTTTTCTATAATAATTTTTAACAAAATTAATACAACAACGTTTTTAATATATATACTAGCTTTTAAAAAAAATGTTTTTAAATAGAGATTTCTTTGAAATCTATTAATTGGTTTAGAAATTATCAACGTAATTAATCGAGCCATAGTGGAAGAAACCGGTCTACTTTTAATTTAAAAAGTAGATATGTTTTTAAGTTAAGTTAATAAAACATATTTACGTGTAATAATAGGCAGTTATACAGATGCTATTCACATATTTTTACACGATTTGGGTTAGCGGTACTAAAAAATCTTTCGTTGAAAAAATAAATAACTGAAATTGTACTACGGTTTTAAAAAAATTAAAGAAAAAAGTCAAATTGGAGAGTATTTAAGGTGCAATTTTTTAGTACTATTAAGTTTAAAAAATTTGAAAAAAAAATAATTTTTATATATGCCAGTCTTAAGGTGGTCAAAGTTCAGAAATCCATTAAAGCAAGGAATAATTATAACAGTATGAAAATAAAAGAAATGAAATAATACCTTGAAAGAGAAAAAAAGTAAGTGTACTCACTTCAAAAGCACTTATAATAATTTAAAAAATTATTACACAGATGCATAGTATTATAAAAAGAATAAATACCTAATTTTATTTTTTTTACCAATTTCATTTCAAAACATTACATAGACACTTTATATAAGGTAAAAAAAGGGAAGTACAAAGATATTAGTGAGAATTAAGGTAAGGCTATTGATGTTAGCTTAGCAGTGTGCCGTGTGGATATTTAGAATTAGCTGGGCTACTGTAATCATAATCTGGGATTTTTGGTTATCATATTTTAGGGATAATGTTCAGATTATTGTAAAAATTTTGTGATACTTTGATTTTATAACGTGATAAAATATTGAAATATGCAGAAATATCTTGAAAATGCAATAAATATAAAAATATTCAAGATCATTTAGAAGTAATGTCCCCATTTTAATCTTAACATATCATAGATTAGCGTCAAACAAATTAATCAACACGCAATATTTTGGACAAAAGAAAAATAGTCATTTTAAATATACAAACCTATAAAGATGCTTGCTTAGAACAGAAGTTTTTGTAAGGTGCAAGACATCTTATTCAATATATTTGCATTTCATAAATATATTCGGAATTTATTTATGATCTTTTGGATGCTGTCATACAAAACTTTCTTAAGCAAAAAGGAGCAGAAATATACAGAAGGAAATGTTCTGAGATTTCTTACGTTGAAATCTAAGCTTAACGCAAGTTCTTAGAAGAAACTGAATATTCGAAGAAAGTCGAAAATAAAACTGAATAAAATAGCTGTCGTGTAAAGTAGATTTCAATTTGTCTATATTATGCCATTCCTTTCTCATAAAGATCCTTTGAAGTCCTTACTAATTTAAATTCTCAGACATTGCAACGTGTTATAAGCTTTAAGTTTTTAGATGTAAGTATTTTTATATTTCGGCTTCTTTGATACCATGAATATGTTAGGACTTAAAATTATTATACATCTCTATCTGACTGTCACGTGTACTAAGCAATCTATAAAGTAATTGTAACCTTAAGTTTCTTATTATGACAATATTATTTATAGATTTTATATAGTAGTGATTTTATATCTTGCTATTGTTACGAATTTCGCAAGTTGGCATGTATTTTTGCAGTATACTGTGTATTATAATGGGTAAATCATGTATTTGGCGAGATTTTGGTTCGTTGACGATGTTTTTGGCGACTAATTTTTGGCGCCAAGTTTGGCGATTTATCGCCAAATTTGGCGACTTGGTGACTTTCTTGGCGACCGTTTGTACCTAGTACTTTCTAGAATATTCCAGTTTCTCCCGAGGATATAAATACCGGGGGCCGATCCTGATCGAGGTTCAGTTAGCTCAAATTTGTAGAGGTAAAGACCTACATTGTTTGGCGCCAAGAGTTTTAGTGAACTATCGCCTGTGCTAGCCAGTTCTCGCGGTGCTGGCTGCTGTATTCGTGTTTTCCCTGCATTACGAATAAAGTGCTGTTATTTTTGCTGTCTTAATTCAAAGTCTACTCAATCCACGAACGCTACGCTTCATAAATTGGTAACACTATTGTTATATTTAAATTTTAGCTGGAGATATACTAATAGTGAACACTGAATATGTTAATATTTTAAGTCTGTATCTCTCTGTCACTTGTACGATAAAATCTGTAACGTAAATGGAAACCGTAATTTCCTTATTTTGATAATATTATTTATACATTTTATATATAATTAATTTATATCCTGCTATTCTTCTTGTAAAAAGTTTTGTTTACGATGTACGAAGCGGCAGGTATTTATCTTTTATTTCTTTTATTTATATAAGTCTGTCAACTATAATACCACAGTTGACATAGATATTTCTTACTGATTGGAAGTCGATTGATACTTCAGATTTCCCTATAAATCTAGAGTTGTCAGATCACGGTTCGTAAACCCCATGCGTCTCTTCACATACGTGTTTGTGAATCTACAGTAATCAATGAATCATAAGAGTATATGATTATACATAGCTCTATGATACATGTTGTTGCTGTTGTAGTCTTATGCCACTTGGCCAAACCAAGCACGATTGAGTCTGAGGCTATTTTGTATTAAGGCGAAGGGGTGCGCCTTTCATTTTTACAAGCACCAAAAGGATGATAGTAGTAATTATGTTCAAGTGGCTCCTCGGAAGTTTGAAGCAAGGACTATGCAGAAGCTCCCAGGATTGGCCTGCTACCCCCAAAGTATTAATTGAAAACTTGGAGGACATTGTGACTACGAACATACTTTACGCGCCCCAGTCACCTATAACAACAAGGCTTAAGCCGGCTTGGTCTCCGAGCCTACGACAGCGTTGCCTTTGCCGACTGAGCTACCGTTGTTCTCTATGAAACTTTCTTTAATTTGTTTCATTGAAAATTTGGCCCTTCTCTCTGTAACGTCTCTCGATCCCTAGTGAATTTAGATCTCTTGGATTGAAAATTATGTCCGCAGCATTTCGTATGCATTTACCAATATATGTTAAACTAAAAATAGCATACAGTGTAGTGCTGAATGGAGCAACGGGAGAAATAAAACCCAGTTTCGAAAGTCGAAGACTTATGGTTTGTATGACATATAATAGGTTATACGTTTGTCTAAAAGAGAAATTAGCCAGCTATTTTTGGGAAATATCATCACACTCATCAATCAACGCTCTCTGTACTTTCGGAATAATAGTACAAGGAGAATTACGGGATAAATTCTGGATCTATACATGTCCTATACACACTCTATGAGCTTTAACTGGTTCATAAAGCCAACCATCTTAAAATTAAATTAATATTTTATTCTTTAAGGCATTCATCTACTAAATTTTCTCAGTGAAGATAGAAGCTGTCATTCATAAAGACGAAATCAGTGTCCACGATCAAGTGATAAGCAAATTGATATCGCGAGAGATTTGGTGCAGTCATAGTTCCATGTTGAACATGGAAAATTCTACAAAATTTGTATAGATCACTACAATAACTGTATAGAAATCGAGTAAGCTTATCTACCTTAATTGAAGTTAAGACGTTTCTACAATTCCTAGCAATCATCTATCTGCGAGCGCCAACATTCCAAACGACTTCTAATTTTACCAAGGGAAAAATCATTCGAATATGCCCTCAAGTCATGGTGACATATTTCTGTATTTTTTTATACTGGCTGTCAATCAAGATTATCCATAGTGACGATTATTTGCATAACATTCACTAACATTCTTTTCCTTCTGACTTACAGTCACTATAGTGTGGTAGATTACTGTAATTTAAAATACAATTATATAGTCTCAGTAATATAAAATATAAAGCGTATAGCAATTGTATAATCTCTAAATACATGTGAGTAGTTTTCAAATGGATATTTTTGCTCTGGGACATGATTACATGCAATAATGTAAGTCCTTTCATTTTTAAGCATATGAGTAATTTACAAAATCATTCTCAGTTTTGCAGTAACAATGTTTAGAAGATTAGGAAGCATATGAAAAAAAGGTAATTTCCCAGAAATAATTTTTAAAATGATTAATATACATTTCTGTATCACATGCAAATAATTTAGTGATATAAATTGAAAATCATTTGAATGTGCCCTGAAGTCATGGTGATACATTCCTGTAAGGCTTGTCCACCAGCTGTGAATCAAGATGCATCATGGCGACGATTCTTTGAATAACATTCTCTAACATTCTTTTCCTTCTGACGTACAGTCACTAAAGTCTGGTTGATTACTGTATTATAAAATACAATTATATAGTCTCAGTAATATAAAATATAAAGCGTATAGCGCTCGTATAATCTCTGAATACATGTGCGTATTTTTCCAATGGATATTTTTGCTCTGGGGCATGATTTCTTGCAATTATGAAAGTCCTTTTATTTTTGAGCATAAGAGTAATTTATAAAATCATACTGAGTTTCACAATAACAATGTTTAAAAGTTTAGGAAGCATATGAAAAAAAAGGTAATTCCCCAGAAATAGTGTTTAAAATGATTAATATCATACATTTCTGTATCACATGCAAATAATTTAGTGATATAAATTGAAAATCATTTGAATGTGCCCTCAAGTCATGGTGATACATTCCTGTAAGGCTTGTCCACCAGCTGTGAATCAAGATGCATCATGGCGACGATTCTTTGAATAACATTCTCTAACATTCTCTTCCTTCTGACGTACAGTCCTCATAGTCTGATTGATAATTGTTATGTAAAATATAATTATCTAGTCTCAGTAATATAAAATATAAAGCGTATAGCGCTCGTATAATCTCTGAATACATGTGAGTGGTTTTTCAAGGAATATTGTTGCTCAGGGGTAAAATTTGATACAATTATGAAAGTACTAAAGTCTGGTTGATTACTGTAATGTAAAATACAATTATATAGTCTCAGGAATATAAAATATAAAGCTATAGCGCTCATATAATCTCTGAATACATGTGCGTAGTTTTTCAATGGCTATTTTTGCTCTGGGGCATGATTTCTTGCAATTATTAAACTTTCATTTTTAAACATAAGAGTAATTTATAAAATCATACTCAGTTTTACAATAACAATGTTTAGAAGTTTAGGAAGCATATGAAAAAAAAAGATAATTCCCCTGAAATAGTTTTTAAAATGATTTATATCATATATTTCTGTAAACAATTTTTGTTCACATGCAAATAGTTTAGTGATATAAATTGAAAATCATTCGAATGTACCCTCAAGTCATGGTGATACATTTCTGTAAGGCTTGTCTACCAGCTGTGAATCAAGATGGCTCATGGCGACGATTCTATGAATAACATCCTCTAACATTCGTTCTGACGAACAGTCACTAAAGTCTGGTTGATTACTGAAATATAAAATACAATTATATAGTCTCACTAATATAAAATATAAAGCGTATAGCACTCGTATAATCTCTGAATTCATGAGCGTGGTTTTTCAATGCATATTTTTGCTCTGGGGCATGATTTCATGCAATAATGAAAGTCCTTTCATTTTTGAGCATAAGAGTAACTTATAAAATCCTATTCAGTTTTGCAATAACAATGTTTAGAAGTGTAGGAAGCATATGAAAAAAAGGTAATTCCCCAGAAATAGTGTTTAAAATGATTAATATCATACATTTCTGTATCACATGCAAATAATTTAGTGATATAAATTGAAAATCATCTGAATGTGCCCTTAAGTCATGGTGATACATTTCTGTAGGACTTGTCCACCAGCTGTGAATCAAGATGACTCATGGCGACGATTCTATGAATAACATTCTCTAACATTTTCTTCCTTCTGATGTACAGTCACTAAAGTCTGGTTGATTATTATAATATAAAATACAATTATATAGTCTCAGTAAAATAAAATATAAAGCGTATATCGTTTGTATAATCTCTGAATACATGTGATTGGTTTTCCAATGGATATTTTTGCTCTGGGGCATGATTTCTTGCAATTATGAAAGTCCTTTCATTTTTGAGCATGAGTAATTTATAAAATCATACTCAGTTTCACAATAACAATGTTTAGAAGTGTAGGAAGCATATGAGTTTTTAAAATGATTAATATCTTACATTTCTGTATCACATGCAAATAATTTAGGGATATAAATTGAAAATCATTTCAATATGCCCTCAAGCCATGGTGATACATTCCTGTAAGGCTTGTCCACCAGCTGTGAATCAAGATGCATCATGGCGACGATTCTTTGAATAACATTCTCTAACATTCTTTTCCTTCTGACCTACAGTCACTAAAGTCTGGTTGATTACTGTAATGTAAAATACAATTATATAGTCTCAGTAATATAAAATATAAAGCTTATAGCGCTCGTATAATCTCTAAATACATGTGAGTGGTTTTCCAAGGAATATTGTTGCGCTGGGGTACAATTTCATACAATTATAAAAGTCCTTTCATTTTTGAGCATAAGTGTAATTTATAAAAGGATACTCAATTTTGCAATAACAATCTTTAGAAATTTAGGAAGCGTATGAACAAAAAGGTAATTCCCCTGAAATATTTTTTAAATGATTAATATCATACATTTCTGTATCACATGCAAATAATTTAGTGATATAAATTGAAAATCATTCGAATGTACCCTCAGGTCATGGTGATACATTTCTGTAAGGCTTGTCCACCAGCTGTGAATCAAGATGGCTCATGGCGACGATTCTATGAATAACATTCTCTAACATTCTCTTCGTTCTGACGAACAGTCACTAAAGTCTGGTTGATTACCGAAATATAAAATACAATTATATAGTCTCAGTAATATAAAATATAAAGCGTATAGCGCTCGTATAATCTCTGAATACATGTGCGTAGTTTTCCAAGGAATATTGTTGCTCAGGGGTAAAATTTCATACAATTATGAAAGTCCTTTTATTTTTGAGCATAAGAGTAATTTATAAAATCATACTGAGTTTCACAATAACAATGTTTAAAAGTTTAGGAAGCGTATGAACAAAAAGGTAATTCCCCTGAAATATTTTTTAAATGATTAATATCATACATTTCTGTATCACATGCAAATAATTTAGTGATATAAAAATCATTCGAATGTGCCCTCAAGTCATGGTGATACATTACTGTAAGGCTTGTCAACCAGCTCTGAATCAAGATGCATCATGGCGACTATCCTTGGAATACCATTCTCTAACATTTTCTTCCTTCTCACGTACAATCACTAAAGTACTGTAATGTAAAAATACAGTTATATAGTCTCAGTAATATACAATATAAAGCGTATAGCGCTCGTATAATCTCTGAATACATGTGAGTAGTTTTCCAATGGATTTTTTTGATCTGGAGCACGATTTTATGCAATTAAGAAAATCTTTTTTTTAGTATAATTGTATAATTGTATAATTGTATAGTTATTTAGTATAATTGTATAATTGTATAATTATTTAGTATATTTAGTATAATTTATAAAACCATACTCAGTTTTGCAATAAGAATGTTTAGAAGTTTAGAAAGCATAAAAAAAGGTAATTCCCCTGAAATATTTTTTAAATGATTAATATCATACATTTCTGTATGACATGCAAATAATTTAGTGATATAAATGGAAGAAGTAGAAGAAAAATTTTAGTTTTTAATGAAATAAAATAGTCAAAAGACTCCGTAAATTTCCTTTTATTGTGAAACTATAGCCCTACTTTATTACCTTAAACAAAATAAATTGGTATTTTCCTGATAAATGAACAGTAAACGCAGTCACATATCGCTTTCTCATAAAAGTAATACCACAAACCCATTTTACACAATTGCATCATTAATTGCCTTCTTTACGGCCTTAATGTTTAACAAAAGTGATGATAAAACTCCCCTATGGACTATGATCCAAATAAAACTGCTAATGACTATATTTATTTGTTGAGAATGAAAGAGTTTAATTAGTAATTTGTATTTTCAGCCATCTCAGAAAGGCTTTAGTCAAAACAGTATTCATCGCTAAATCTTCGTAAGTTTCAAGATAAAGAGTTTTTGGATTTAACAGGATTTGGTAAAAAATTATTTTAAAAAAATCAGATGCATATATATTAACTTTATTTACTGAAAGTATGTACTAGCTGCATGTTTTACTTGGTAGAATTATATTATTTTAAGTCTAGGTCATTCTGACGATGCTTTATTCTCCTTATACAGGTAGTGATTATTAGATTTTTTTAAAATGTTTAATTGAGAAAGTCTAAATGCAAACATTTTTATTAGGTACATTAGGTTAGGTTGTTTTTTCATAAAAGTGATTATAAGAACTTTAGAGCATTGCAACATCAGTTTCATTCTTAACAATCTCAATATTTGATAAAATTGACGATAAAACTCTTTAGATTACGATTCCAATAAATACTTGCCTTTATCTAAGCCTAAAGTTATCTCTTTAATTTAGATTTGAAGTAGGTAGTTTAAATTTGAAGTAGGTTTTGGATAGGTTATGTCCAAATGAATTCTCTAAAATTTGGATAATATTTTTAAGATTTAAGAGGATAAGAGATGTTAAATTTACAGTTTTTAAAACATTTAATCTTTTATGTTATTTTAATAAGAAAAATATATAATACCTTACATTTCCTATATAATAATAGCGTGTTATCTTTTATAATTTGCTTAAATAAGAGATTAGGTACATATGTAATAATTTTAAATTTAGTTATCGATTATTTTTTGTTACAATGGAAATTTAATCACCGGTATTAACAACAAATTCTTTTCATAAAAATCTAACTAAAGAGTATGTTTCAAGAACTAATAAATTTCTAGCTTTTAAGTTATTTATCATCTTTGAAAGAATTTTGATAAGTTTGTTCGCTTATACGTTTTTTATACATAACCACACGGTTTGTAATCGATTCTCTAAATTTTGGATATCATTCATATATGCTACCAAATAATCACTGTCAATGTTAAAACCTCTTCTCCACCCTATCACGTTAATATGACAAGATAAATTAGGATTGGCACCTAACATGCGGTCAGTAAAGATAAAGAAGTTATTGAGCGTGTATGAAATAATTCTCATCCAAAACACAAGCCATTTCTTTATCTACCTCATAAGGTACTTTACAATTCTGGAAAATTAAAAATGTTAATGATCTCGTCATATAACGAGCTATTTGCTATTTGCTACAAAAATATAATAGAACAATTTTTTATTAAAGTACGAGGCTATTTGATGAAAAATGTGTCTTCCAACAACATTCCTTAAAATTGTTCCTAGTACACAGCATATTAACCAATTGTTTTTCATTTTTTCATTTCATTTTTAGAAATTATATTTTAGCAAAACCGGATATCAATTCCCCCTTACGCTAGGTATTATTTATGAAAGACAATTATTTGAAATATTACTATATTTTAGCAAATTGTTTTGAGATTTTACACTACTAAATCCTCTGTAACTTGAAAAAATATTTGGAACTAGCATATAACCCGTCATGACGGGATCAGTAAATTTTTTTATTGTCCATAACTGTAAAGTACTCTATGAGGCAGGTAAAAAAATGGTTTGTTTTTGGCTGAGAATTATCTGGTACACGCTCAATAATTTGTTTATCTTCCTACTCCTCTAAAGTCTCCCGATACTGTGAATGCAGTTTAGAATCACATTGAATTCATTTAGAAAGATAATTCAAAGTTTTCTTAGCTACGTCGAAATTATCGTTAAGTTCTTCAGTTTTGTTTTGTTTTTTTCCACAGTAATTAATGGAAGTAAAGGAATGAAACTATCATTCCGGTAGGTATGGGCCTGGATTACATGGGCCGAGCCCTCTAATCCAGAGATTTCTTTCAATAAACACAAAAATGAAGGCGAGCAGAAAAATTAACAGCTAAAAGGTGAAAGGACACATAAAAATAGACGAGAAGAAAGTTTAAGGATAGAAAACATGAAATGTTTATGCGGCCAGGGACATCAGTACAAAATACGTGAATTTGATATAATAAAAATCATAAAAAGTTGAAAAAATAGTAAAAATTTATTTTTAAAATAATAAAACAACAACTTTAGGAATAAGAATTCTTTTTTTAGAAAAAATGCAGAATATATTAAATTAGACATTTAAAAAAAAATTGGCAGCGTTGGGAACAGAACCGTTAACCCGAGAAGTACGTCAACCAAATGGACAGACACTCTACTGACCGTGCCATGCCTACACATCAGCGACTAAACTAATTAGAATATATGAGGGTTGCGTACGTGATAGAATGGACGGCAGAGGCTTTAATATTGACAGGGATTATTTGATGGTATATAAGAATGATGTCCAAAATGATAAATTTTAATTTCCTGCTCTTAACAGGGGAGAATAAAGGCTTGAAACAATACCATTAAATGTTCAAAAAGTAGTGATGGGGTGGATTTCGGACTCTCTGTGAATTTTGTTAACCCTAAGTCATAAAAAATCCAATATGGATTACTGTATCCATTCCAGGTACAGCCGCTTCATAAAACGGACAGACAACTTAGGCTATTATTATATAGGGATTTTCAAAATCATACTTAATTTAATAAGAAATAAATCAATAGACAATCTCAACTTTAAATAAGAAATATATAAAAGTAATCCATCTAGGACATTTTAAAATTACTAATTCGGTAAACAGTTTGTCAAACTTGAAAATAATATTTTTAAAGTTTAAAATAAGGGTGTATCACTAAAAACTGGTTTTAATGAAACAAAATAATCATGTTATTCGAAAAATTTAGTTTGATAAAGAAGCGTGTGCTCAACTGGACTTTTTCAAAACACAAAGTCGTCTCATATTCTTGATTTAAATCTATTATTTCGAATTTTTTTTTGTTTGTTTAAGATGAGGAAATGAATACAAAAACGTTTCATAGAATTATCAATTGATTACATAAAATTGACCTTACCATAAAAGTGAATCCTACCTTCTTGATTTTCATGGGTTAACATATTCTTATTTTCCGTCTAAATTTTCCGTCTAAGTGTTGTATTCTTAGTTACTAGCATTTAACCCGTCATATGACTGAATCGGTTAAATTTTAAATTTTCTAGAACTGTAAAGTACCCTATGGCGAAGGTAACAAAATGGTTTGGTGTTTGTCTGAGAATTATCTGGTACACGCTCAATAATTTGTTTATCTTTATACTCCTATAAATTCACCTGATACTGTGAAAGCAGTTTACAATCACGTTGAATTTCATTTAGAAAGATAATTCAAAGTTTTCTTAGCTACGCCGAAATAACGTTAAGTAACAAAATTTTTTTCGCCACATTAATTAATGGAAGTAAAGGAATGAAACTAACATTTCCGCTACACTCTAGAGGTATATACAATTTATTGTTAATGCCTGTGATAAAATTTTCATTGCAACAGAAATAATCGATGATTAAATTTAAAATCGTCACATATGTACCTATTCTATTATTGAATCAAAACATAAAAGAAAATTATTTACATAATAACTAAGTTCAGCGATAAAACGTATGAAAATAATTAAGACGATATTAAAATGATTTAAAATAAGAAATGATTAAATAAGTTTGTTGAAGGAATGACGTCATAATGATAGAAAAAAAATGTTATTTTCACCTATTTATTATGTGACGAATTGATATATAAATTTAATCGCCTGCTCCTAACTGGGGAAAAGGCTTTGAAATAATGGCATTAAATGCTAGAAATGGGGAAAGGGGGGGATTTCAAAAGTTGCTAACCCTAACTCATCAAAAATCCAATATGGATGCCTCTATCGATTCCAGGTACAACCGCTTCATAAATTCGAGGACAGACTGATAGAAAACTTAGTCTATTATTATATAGGGGATTCTAAAAACCTCTTTTAAAATGTTCAAATATTAAATTTATTTACCCTCAAATATATAACGGGGTTTATAATAGAACATAAATTTAGACGACTGTGAAAAAAACTTTTTTGTTTATATTAAGGAATTTAAATTACTAATTTTAATTTCTAACAAACTTAGATGTTTTTTATCTAGCTTAAAGATAATCTTCTATAGGGAATGTATGACATTCCTTAAAAAAGTTATAATTCCTTACATATTCTTCTTTTACGATAAATTACTGGAAATATTAGTATGTAAACTAATAATAATGTTTTACTATAAGAAATCGAAAATATTCCAAGTTAAATAGTTATAAGAAAAAATATCTCTCTAAGTCAAAGGATACATTTCTCTTTTGTGCAGCCGCTCTTAAACCTCTTTCATTCATAAAAATTCAACAGTTCGTTTTTCAACTTTCCTTTTCTCTATCTTGCGCTTAGGAAAAAATATTCTGGACTAATCCTCAAAAAGTCCCCTGAAAAGAGAACTTAAATCCTTAATCTCTCTAGAAAAATCGACTCACTAGAAAAACTTCTTATCATTTGCATCCTAGCAAAAGTGACGAGTTCGTTTGTAAACTTAACAAATGATAGAATAAAGTCTTTTACAGAATGTGTTTTAATATACTATATCTCTAATTCACACACATGCATACAAATATGTATGCGGTATGTATATGTATGTATATATAAAATCTCACACACACACACACACACACACACACACATATATATATATATATATATATATATATATATATATATATATATATATATATATATATATATATATATATATATATATATATATATATATATATATATATATATATATATATATATATATATATATATATATATATATATATATATATATATATATATAATATATATATATATATATATATATATATATATATATATATATATATATATATATATATATATATATATATATATATATATATATATATATAATATATATATTAATAAATTAATATTATATATATAATTTCTATATATATTAATGCAGTAAACCAGTAAAAATATAAACCAATTAAAATAATATTATATTAAAGTCCATGATTTTCTAACCAAAAAAAAAAAACTTAAAGATAATCTGCAGTAAAGCCACGTAAGTGAAAAGGAGCTTTTATATGTTAGTTTATGCAAGATAAAAAAACATCGGCATTAACCGACATTTTTTTATCTAAATACAATGATATTGAACAAGAAAAATTTTTTATATAAAAAAGATGATTTTTTAGGTACAAAATACATGAAGAAAATTAGCTTTAAATAGAGTGTGTAGGCTACTACATTTAATAATAATAATGATACAGTGATGACAACAGTATTTTAAATTATGTGGATGTTACATTAAGTTATAAATGACATAATAAAATATATTAAATGATAATAATAATAATAATAAATGAAAAAATAATAATAAAACATAAATAAATGTTTATCTTAGCCTATAAAATAAGTTATTGCTGTAAACTTTGTTGACATTTTAAAATGACAGAAAACGTATCTCAAAAAAATTTTTTTTTAATATTATCTATATCTATATTAAGAGTAAATTATATATGAACTGAAAATGAAATATTTTATACAGAAAACTTTCAGGTATATCCGCCTTCTGTACGCGCTTGTTAGGATATAAAAAAGTTACTGCTGTAATGTCTAAGGTTTTTCTCCTTAGAAGCACATTATTAGTAAAATCTTTAATTGATAAGAAAAAAGGTTGAAGAATAATTCTCCTCCACGTGTTTGACAGCTATATTTTGTTAGGGAAAACACTGCGAGAGAAAGCAGGGAAAAGTGTGTTTGTTTTATCCCCTAAACATAATGTGTTTTACACTGTAAGCTCAATAATCAGATTTATATATAGATATATATTTTGTTTCTATCAGTGTTATCTATTTCTGTAATTAGCATTTAAAGTGAAAGAACGGATATATTTTTTCATTTTGCAAAACTTAGCTTTCATTGAAATATGAATTTAAATTAATCCAAAAAAAGAGTAGAATGATATTGTATGAAAGTAACAAATCTTTAATATAATTTATTATCCCCTATGTAATAATATCTTAAGTTATCTATCCGTCTGTCCTCGAATTTACCTGGAATGGATGGGGAATCCATATTGGATTCTTTCTGAGTTAGAGTTAAAACGGTCAAAATCTACCCCTTTACCCTTTTCGGGCGTTTAATGCTGTTATTTCAAGCTGTTTTTTCCCAGTTAAGAACATTTAATCAATTTATCACATAATAAATAATAAATAGGAAAAAATAATTTTTTCTACATTGTGATGTCATTCTTTTAATTATCTCATTTAATCACTTCTTAATTTAAATTATTTTAATATCGTCTGAATTATTTCCATCAACTATAAATCATTGATTATTTTTTGTCGATTATATCTTTGAAAATTATGAAGTTCGTTCGTTTGTTTGTTTGTTTTTGATATATAACCGTGCGGTTTGACTAATGGAATCCAATGTGATTCTAACTGCATTCACAGTATCTGTAGACTTTAGAGGAGTATGAAGATTATTGTGTGTGTACTAGATAATTATCAGCTCAAAAACCAAACCCTTTTTTTACTTTCCTCATAATGTACTTTACAATTCTGAAAAATTTTAAGTTTTACTGATCCAGTCATATGACGGGCTAAATGCAAGTAACTAAGAATGCAACACTTAGCTCAAGTTACTAAACATATGTTAACATTATTTTACTTTGATAGTCTAACATTCTTTCTTTTAAAGGGAAAAAATATCTTTCTAATGTTCAATTAGGAAAATTGAAAATTGTACTAATCCCGTCATATTACGGGCTATATGCTATTTTTTCTAATAAGGAAATAAGTTTAAGTTACTCACAAAAACTAATATTTTAATAAAATTTTGTATTCATAATCTTTATTTTAGAAGTGGTAATGTTTTATTGTTCGATTAATGTATGTTTTATAACTAAAAGTAGTGTAGTAAGTAAATAAGTCATCATTCAGGGGTAAAATGGTTAAAAAACATTTGTTTAAGGTATAATTTTTTTAAAAACCTATTGTAAATAACGCTGTTTTATAGATATGTAATTATCAGATAGCATTTAAGAATTTATCGCTAAATACAAAGTGTATATTAAAAATATAACATTTGGGGTATTTTTTTTGAAAAACTGTATTACTTTATTAAAAGAAAAACCATTAAAGTCATTAAATTCAGGTAAACATTAAAAACAGAGATAAAAAATTAAGACAAAAAAATCGCTTTCATGTTGTGTTATATGCAAGTATAAAACAATTATGCCTTTAAAAATGTTATCTAGAATAGAAGAAAAAAGATTTCTTTAGAAAACACAAGAATAAAGTTTGTGATTGGAAAAATAGTCTTTGAACTAGAGTTGCATTTGTAAGGATCCGCATTGTGTTTGCTTAGAAAAAGTTTGTTTTTAGATATTTCTTACAGAGCCTCTAAATATTTGGACTACAAAAGCAAATCTTTGTTACAGAAGCACTTCAAAGGATGTAGATTTTGGCATTTTCATTCAATGGATTTCTTACGGAAAAAAAGTAGAATGAAGAGAGAAATAAAACTTTCTCAGTTACAAATCTTAAAGAGCACAACCGTAAGATATACGCACAAAGAAATGTTTGGAGGAACACAATGTCTGAAACATGGATAACCGTTTAAAATATAGTTAAATTTAATGTTAGCCTAAGGAATTCTTTAGAGGGTTTTAATTTTGCATGTTATAGTAATTTAAAATCTAAATTATTGTTTTTCGAATAAATAAATAGAGGGGTAAATATTGATATACAAAGTGCATATAAAAATTCTTAAATATGCATGTATAAAACTCACAGGTGATACTTTTTATGTTTATGGAAAAAAATCTTATAAATGTCACCCTTTTCTCCTAAATACCCTATCATAACGTTCCATTACTTTACTTTTAATTCTGTTTCATTTAGTTTATTTTAATTCTATAAGATTCCATAATCTTATATAAACAAATATACCCTGTTTGTAACTTCCCTGCCAAGCTCTCAAATATCATGTTGATGAGTCGAAAACCTAATTTTTTGAACGCATAAACCGATCTGAATTTTTAATCAGATGACATCAAACATATCAGGAGCGTTCACTTTGACGAGCGCCGCGATGCTATAGTTCCATAAATTCACCCTTTTTTATAATATGACATATCCCCACTCCACATATTGGCATGGTTTTAGTGCTACACTTGGCGGTGTTCCAGTGTGCCGCCTGGCCAGTGGAATGTTGATGAGAAAGACACAGTTCAGACACAGGCTATACACTTCACTTGCAGACTGGCAGATTTGCAGTTGACGTCCCAGCAAACTAGAGTGGAGGAAAATGAGAACGTTCGACTTCATGAAAAGGAAAGGAACCGG
>CM063510.1:117697723-117700223 GCA_032207245.1 Pardosa pseudoannulata
AAGGGATATAATTTCATTTCCATGTTTATTTACAAAGCTGGATAAAAATATCATTCAATATTTCCCTAGCTGGAAGAGTAAATAGTATATATTTTAATGTTTAGGAAGAAGAAGTTTTCTAGATATTTAAAAATTAATTTTTAAATATTTTTTAATATACATAAAATTATTTTTTTAAAGTTTTAAATATATTTAAAAAGCATATACTACAAATAGTTTTTAAATGTCACATACATTATTGTTTTAATTCAGCTGTGGAATAGAGAAATGAAAAACTATAATTTTTTCATACACTCGATACTTAATTTGTATTGTCAAAAAAGAAATATCTTGTACTCTTAATTATACACTAAAAAAGCTTTTTTTTATCGCTTCAAAAGCTCTAATTTCATTTCCATGTTCATTTACAGAGCTGGATAAAAAAATCATTCAATATTTCCTTAGCTGAAAGAGAAAATAGTAAATATTTTAAAGTTTAAGAAGAAAAAACTTTTATCTTTTATTCCGTAAAAAAAGGAAATTACCCCTCTACGATTTTAATGATCGTGCTTAAAAGGTTTGCGGTATAAGCATATTTCCTACTTATCCATTAAGATTTTCGTTCTTTGTTGAGCTTCTTAAAACTTTATTCATGCCTATTATAAAAGAATACATATATGGAAAGTTCTTGCAAAACTTGCATTATCTGAAAAATGGAATTTAAAATGGTTATAAATCTTCCAATGGAATTGTTTAAATTCTTCTCGTTAGTTATGCTTGATAAAAGAAATTCGAGATTAAAATATATATTCATTTCGCTTCTTTTGGATTTAAATAAATAAATATTTTTTCGTTATTTTTCATATTTAAGTGAATTATGAATAGTAAGATGAATTAAAGAATGAAACACAATAGTAAATGTGTATATATATATATATATAGAAAAAAAATAATGAAAGAATGGTATAGACATCTGTTATGCAATAATTAAGAAACCATTGTATAGAAATAGCGAATAAGGGAGAACAATGGGTAAAACTCACAAATGAACTATTGAACTTCTAAATAAAGAAAATCTCTGCTTAAAACCAGCTTTTAGTTTTACTTATTTGGACTTATAATTACAATTTGTGAATTAGTACGAGATTTCTTCTTTTTTTTTAAACTGCATATGTATTCAATTTTTATAAAGATCTTAAAAATATTATATCTAATCACAATTTGCGTCAATTCATAATTTTATGAATTTTTTCCAGATTGAAATTCAGAAATATATTCCAAAGTAAACAGTACGAGTATTCAATTAACGCATTCGTTTCTAAATCTCTCAGGGTAATTGACACAGGGTCTGGAGTTCAATCAAACACGTCATCCCTATGTATGTTTTTATTATTTAAAGTATGCGTCTACATTCGGAGAACTTTTTTCTTTAAACGTAGAAACTAGTTCATGTTTTAACATTTTTAGATTTATTTTTTATATTATCATAGAGAATTGTACTTAAAAATTTATTCCTGGAGAAGTTTTTATAAAACTTCTAATAAATGAAGAAAATTAAATAAAAAATCGGGTTTTTTCAAAAGGTCTAATTTTTTAGTAAATTAAATAATTTCAATATTTTTTGATGTAACACATTTCTTATACACTGGACTAGGGAATGAATTAAAATCTTTGCTTAACCCCTTCCGGTAAAATGACGAGTCTAGCTCGTCATTGGTTTTTCATTCCATCCCGCACAATAACGAACTACACTCGTCATGCGACTAAATTAAAATTCAGAAACATATTCCAAAGTAAAACAGTAGGAGAATTCAATTTACGCATTCGTTCCTAAATCTCTCAGGATAATTGACACAGGGACTGGAGTTCAATCAAACACTTCATCCCTTAATTATGTTTTTATTATTTTAAAGTATCTGTCTACGTTCGCTTGTTTCATTAAACGTAGGAACTAGTTCATGTTTTTACATTTTTAGATTTATTTTTTATATTATCATAGAGAATTGCACTTAAAAAATTTATTCCTGGAGAAGTTTTTATAAAATTTCTAATAAATGAAGAAAATTTAGCAAAAAAATCGGGTTTTTTCAAAAGGTCTAATTTTTTAATAAATTAAATTATTTCAATATTTTTTTTGATGCAACACATTTTTTATATACACTGGACTAGTGAATCACCTAAAATCTTTGCTTAATTTACATTTGGTAAAAAATTTGGGTCCTTTAAAATCATACACATTGAATTTTTAACGAATTTTCATTACCTTTATATCTAACTATGAGTGTAACATCATTAAAAATTATCCAAATTTAAAGCTTTTAGGTCATTTACTAGTAAATACTATCAAAAGCATTCATAATAATTTTCAACAAAATATTTTAAGAACTTTTTGAGAAATCACATTTCAAGTTTCAACATTTTATTAAAAATACCGTTCTGAGAAAAATGCATTTGAAGTTTATGAAAGCAACTTTAACTATTAAAAAATTAATATACATGTTTAAATTTCCCATACTTTCTT
>CM063510.1:117712723-117720223 GCA_032207245.1 Pardosa pseudoannulata
AATCTACCCTAACACTTATCAAAAAGGAAAAAAACAAACAAAAAATACTTAAACTGTTTGTAAGCATGAAATTCGAGAAAAGGTAAATACATTTACTTTTCTGAGTGAGTTTATTAAAAAGCTCCTATAAGTAAATAAAGGATAAAATATTGTCTAATAAGTAGATTACATGTCGGTAGATGGTGAAATATTTAGCATACAGTTTTCATTTGTAAAATATTTTGCTTATACGTGTGTTGAATAAGGTGATGGAGGACTTTCAAATTGGCTAAAATCGACCCGAATCGATTTTAATGAATAGTGAAAGAATATATCATTAGGAATACGAAGCAAAAATAATTTTTTTATTCCCATCATTTTATCATTACTTATGGGTATAATAAGCTTATCATTACTTATGGGTATAGCAATAATAACTTCAAATGCTGCGTACTCAGAAGTAAAATTTTCATGTATTACAAATGTTAAAAGTACTCCAGGCGCATTGAAAATAGATCATTGTCTCTGAAATTCCAGTATTATTTACGTTAGAGTTTATAAAATAAAGTCTATATGAAACGGGTATGTTTTGAAGAATATAATATGTTAGTTATGAATTTTAATTAACCGATATAAATGTTTATTCTGCAAAATATGGGTATCATCATCATATGTATTTTTTTCTCTTTATATTTTCTATGAATGTTTATTGAAACAACTGTATGTTTTTGTAAAGTATATAAGGTATACTTAAAAATGTTTTTATAATATTTTATGCAAAATTGATGCGCCTGGAGCATTTTCAATAAAGCTAATTATGAAACACTTAATAATTAATAACTCCAAAACTAAGTAGTATTTTGTTTTCAAATTTTTCAAATATTTATAAATCAATAGTACTAATAACATAGTCAATCTTCAAGGAAATTCATTTAAAAGAAAAAAGTTTGTTCAAAAGGTCCACTGTCGCTTTAAATTTTGCTTATACGTGTGTTGGATAATATGAATCAATTGAGAGATTTTTATATTTCAAACATATTTCGGATACACCTTAATATTGATAAATATTTTATGGTTTTTTTACACACAAAAAACATTATTCTAAATCTATTAAATAAAATAATTTTTATTACTTTAAATTATACTTAAATATTACTTTGAATTCAGTTAAAATATATATTTTTACCTAAGTGGGTCTTATTGCTAATTGTTTATAGCTTATTTGTACATGTCTTTTAAAATAGATAGTCTTCTTTATTCTATAGCCAGCAGTAGCTCGTTTTAATACAGGATAGTAATTATAAAAGTCCAACTTTCAAAATGGTGTAGAAAGGAACCACTGTTCAGAATGACTTTAAATTTGAACTGCATATATTTGAACAAGGGGATATACAAAATTGGATACAAAATTTCCACTCCACTGTTATACTTCCTTCGACTATATCCTAAAAACTGCAAGAAAAGAAGTTTATTTTACTAAATAAAGTTAAACTTCTAATTTTGTATTTTCCTTACATAAATTTAGTACTATCATATTTTATGACTATAAAATCATTCCTGAGTGTAATATAGGATTAAAAATAATTAAATAAATTTTACAGTCTAAAAATCTGGTATTTCTAATTAGTCATTTACAATATTATTACACATGCCACAAACATGAAGATTTACCGATATACTGATATACTGACATGTAAATTGCTTTACATTTATTTATTTATTTGGGTTTTAAAACAATATAAACACTCAGATAACAAACTTTTTAGGTACATAATAAAAACTCAAGGTATTGAAAGTTGAAACTTATCATTAAAGGAAAGAAGTTGAAACATTCCCTTTATTTTTTAAAAAGAAAAAAATCAGGACAATCTGAAAATGCTTTATCATGATTATGTCTTAACGTCTGAATTACAGAAACAGCTACAGTTAAAATAATAAGCAGTTTCAAGTTTTAGAAGGGTCATGCCATAAAATTTCTTCCCATGCATATAAAATAATCCTTTTTCCTTAGGTATTCTCGAAAAATATATTTCAAGCTCAATATTTAATCTGCATACGTATAAATTTAACAGTTACGATTGCATCAGGCGAATAATATATTTTTTGAATTAAAAATAAAAAAGAGAATAATTCTCCATTTTATTTTTAAACGTAATGGGGTTTTTTTTGTGTCCCACTTCAGTTCAAGGGGACATAATACCTTACGATGGCTAAAATATTCATTGAAACTGATGTTTTTTGATTCATCATAAAAGAAAAGTTTCTGATTGCTATAGAATTGTTTTTAATAGTGCTCTAGTTTTAATTATTTTTATTTTAAGAAATACATTTTTAGCATAACACAGAAAATATATGAAAGAAAAAACAATGAATTTTTTTTACCTTCATAATAAGGGGGACATTGTCTCTCGCTTCCGTGGCCACCAGCAAAAGTCACACGTGTTCTCTAGGTAGTGCTAAATGAGAGACAACCTCAGGGGTACAGCTCTTTTAGGTATACATGTGTTTCACGCACTAGTACTTCATCTGTGTTATCTGGTTCCTCAGTTATTCCTAATAGACGAACTCACCTTTGTAGTGTTTCCTCATTATCGGGTTTGACAACAATAACACGGACCATGACTGAACTCTCGTAGGACAGCAGTAGCTTAATAGCTATTTTGTTTGATGTCGTGACCTCTGGTCTTCAGTATGCATGCTGCTGTATGTCTTCAAGATAAGCCAGCGTAAGAATTATCTTACCTGCATAATAACTTTTGGGATATGAACATAAAAGTTGTGGTGATATGATTTTCAGGCAACAGTGAGAAAGACAGTATCATAATCTGGATAAAAAACTTCTATAGAAGCCCCATGCCTTTGGGGCCAATATATGTCAAAAAATTTCATTTACTCCTGCCTTGATTTAGTCCATAAAAACTGTGGAGGTTGTGAGAGTGCATCAATGTTTTACACAAGGTTTGCAAAAGTGATCTGCTCGAAAAAAATCACAAATTGTGGGTTGCATGACCAAGTATTTTTTCATGACTCCAGAAGGCGTGTGGTGTGGCCAGTGAAAAGAGCTGCACTTAAACTTCACCAAGTTTGGAGAGTTGTGATTGGTCGCCAGTAGGCAATTCAGGACCATGTCTGGAGTTCCGGTCAATATGGACATAGCCGGGAAAGGACGCATTGTGCACAGGACAATGGAACAACAGATGCATCAGCACAGGATAATGGATAAAGTATAGGGTTGCTGGAATAGTTCAGAAGGAAGTAAAAGAATGCAGCGTGCTCTTGGACTTTGGTAATTTTTCTTTCAGGTGTAACACGGGGAGTGCTTCTTTTACTTTTTATTTTTCTTATATTTTTGTAGCATATTTCCTTATCTTTTGTTCTATATTTGAATATTGTAATATAGACCACTGGTATTTTACTATAATTAATATTGAAGACGATATAAAGAAAACTCGTGTAATTAATGGATTTGAAGTAACAACAGCAATGTACTACACCACAGCTGAGATCTAAGCAATGAATAAGACTAAATGCAGCACTAAGCTAGCTCTGCAAGGGAACATACTTATCAGGTTTATTGGGAAGATTCAATGCTCGCCAACTATCGCTGGACCATTGCAAGAGATGCACCAGATTTCATGTACAAGAAAAAATCCAAAAGGAAGAATCCATTTTAAAACACTAAAATTGAACATACAGCTGAAAAAATGAACATCGTTTGATACAACATGAGCTATTTTTTATATTATATTCATTAGAGAGGAATTTATTCTTCTATTTACTCGTCCTGGATAGTGGGCTGCGGGATATCTCAAAAACCACAACTTGTAAAAAGACTTAAGCGTCATTTTTGTTTATATCGACCCAAAATTAGTATGTTTTGGCTATTTAGAACTAGGAAACAAACAATAATATTTTCTTTAAGTAGTGTTACTGTCTACATTAGATGCAATTTTTTAGGGGAAAACTTTAAGCTAGTTAATGTACTACACCACAGCAGAGATCTAAGCAATGAACAAGACTAAATGCAGCACTAAGCTATCTCTGCAATGGAACAAACGTATCAGGTTTGTTGGGACGTTTCAATGCTCGCCAACTATCGCTGGATCGTTCCAAGAGATGCACCAGATTTCATGTACAAGAAAAAATTCAAAAGGAAGCATCGATATGAAAACACTAAAATCGACCATTCCTTTCTCATACAGCTGAAAAAATGAACATCGTTTGATACAACATGAGATATTTTTTATATTATATTCATTACAGAGGAATTTTTTCTTCTATTTACTCGTACTGGATAGTGGGATGCGGGATATCTCAAAAACCACAACTTATAAAAAGACTTTAGCAAGATTTAGCGTCATTTTTTTATATCGACCCAAAATTACTATGATTCGGCATTTTAGAGCTAGTAGTGTTACTATTTACTTTAGATGTAATTTTTTTAGGGGAAAACTTTAAACTAGTTTTTATATTATTTGTATTACAGCTTTATTTTAATGTATCAAAGCAAAAAATGCAACTCTTCATCATTAACATGTTTTTCTTAATCTCATTATATTTAAAATTATCCTCAATTAATTACATTAGTATACAAAAAATAACCACTCCGTAAATTAAATTTTATTTTTGTTTCATTCGAAGCATTTAGCAAATAAATAAAAAATAGAAATATTTATCAGCAATTTTTGAACGTTCTGAAATTACAGATAAAAATATGAAAAAAAAATCATCATAGCACTGCACATTTATCTCCTTTGTTTTTGTAGTCATTTTAATTTGAATTTGCTTAATATTTATTAAAGACTTTTTAAAATATACACAACATCATGTTTATTTCTCCTTTAGCTTATTAAACTGTAAAGATAATAATAAAAGCTAGCATTAAATTACAAAACCACTAACTTTTTCTATCATTAGAGATAAGTTTTTGTACTACATTTATTACTGAGGTATAAAATATGATTACAATAAATTTTAAGGGAGTGAAAAGTTTAAGAAACACATTATTAATTATATATTATGACTAGATAGGCGTAATATATATATAAAACTCGAATATCAAGAACGCAAAGTTTTTTATTTGCACTTAACACGATTGACATCACGGAGTCTGTCTAGAGTGCATTACTTTTATATAAATACATTATTTATAACTAAATAAATGTTTAAGAAGGTTAGTTAAAGTGTAAGAAAATAAATTAAACAACGTAAATAATAAGAAGAAAATAAATTAACAATTAATATATTTTACTATTATTAATTTACCTTGAAACTGTAGCAACTTTTATGTAAGTATATTATTTATAACTAAGTAAATGTTTAAGAAAGTTTGTTAAAAAGTAAGAAAATAAATTTAATAATGTAAATAATAACAAGAAAATAAATTAACAATTGATAATTTTTACTATTGTTAAATTACCTTGAAACTGTAACAATTTTTATGTAAGTACATTATTTATAACTAAATAAATGTTTAAGAAGGTTGGTTAAAACGTAAGAAAATAAATTAAGTAACGTAAATAATAACATACCATAAATTCACTATTAATAACTTTTATTATTATTTTTTGCCTTGAAACTGTAACAACTTTTGTGTGAGTACATTATTTATAACTTAATAAATGTTTAAGAAAGTTGGTTAAAGAGTAAGAAAATAAATAAAGTAAATAATAATAGGAAAATAAATTAACAACTAATATTTGATAATTTTAACTATTACTAATCCACCTTGAAACTGTAACAACTTTTATATAAGTACATTATTTTAACTACATAAATGTTTAAGAAGGTTGGTTAAAACGTAAAAAAATAAATTAACTTAAATAATAACCAGAAAATAAATTAACAATTAACAATTGATAATTTTTCTTTTGTTATTTTACCTTGAAACTGTAACAACTTTTATATAAGTATATTATTTAAAACTAAATAAATATTTAAGAAAGTTGGTTAAAACGTAAGAAAATAAATTAAATAACATAAATAATAACAAGAAAATAAATTAACAATTGATAATTTTTATTACAATTAATTTACCTTGAAACTGCAACAACTTTTATGTGAGTACATTATTTATGACTAAATAAATGTTTAAGAAGGTTTGTTAAAACGTAAGAAAATAAATTAAATAACGTAAATAATAACAGGAAAATAAATTAGCAATTAACAATTGATAATTTTGACTATTATTAACTTACCTTAAACTGTAGTAACTTTTATATAAGTACATTATTTATAACTAAATAAATCTTTAAGAAGGTTGGTTAAAACGTAAGAAAATAAATTAAATAACGTAAATGATAACATAAAACAAATTCACAAGTAATAGTTTTATTATTATTAATTTACCTTAAAACTGTAACAACTTTTATATAAGTACATTATTTATAACTAAGTAGATGTTTAAGAAAGCTGGTTAAAATTTAAGAAAATAAATTAAATAACGTAAATAATAACAAGAAAATAAATTAACAATTGATAATTTTTACTATTATCAATTTATCTTGAAACTGTAGCAACTTTTATCTAACTACATTATTTATAGCTAAATAAAGGTTTAATAATGTTTTTAAAACTTAAGAAAATAAATTAAATAACGTAAATAATAACAAGAAAATAAATTAACAATTAACAATTGCTAATTTTTCTATTATTAATTTACCTTGAAACTGTAACAACTTTTATATAAGTGCATTATTTATAACTAAATGAATGTTTAAGAAGGTTGATTAAAGCGTAAGAAAATAAAATACTGTAAATAATGAAAAGAAAATAAATGAACAATTGATAATTTTTACTATTATTAATTTACCTTTAAACTGTAATAACTTTTATATAAATGCATTATTTTTAACTATATAAAATGTTTAAAAAAGGTTTGATTAAAGCGTAAGAAAATAAAATACTGTAAATAATGAAAAGAAAATAAATGAACAATTGATAATTTTTACTATTATTAATTTACCTTTAAACTGTAATAACTTTTATATAAATGCATTATTTTTAACTATATAAACGTTTAAGAAAGTTATTTAAGAAAATAAAGAAGAACGCATAAAAAATTAAATTAAATAGTTTATTTTAATCCCAAAGTATGCTTTTGCTTATTAACCGTAAATATAAGCAAATTATTATTACTCGAATTCCCTTCTGTAACATCAAATAGAATATATTTAGATTGCATAAATGACAGCCCATTCAATGCTTTTCCAAAAATAAAATCCCGTATCCCCACCGCACTTCCAAACTCTGGTACGACACAAATCAAATTTAAATAAGTTATGAAATGATGTCTGGTGTTGACAAGATGAGAAGTTCCTCTTTGTTCCACTCTAAGAGACGAATATAGAGTTGGAGTAAAATATTTTCAATACTTAGCCGCACAAGCGAATAAATTCTCTATTATTTTTCCCAAAAGTAATCGGGATTTGAAAAACAGATATTTTTTTGCTGCTATTTAAAGGTATTATAAATAACTTCGAATATGTGAAAGACAGTTCATTACCCAAGAAAATATATTCA
>CM063510.1:117722723-117725223 GCA_032207245.1 Pardosa pseudoannulata
TATGTATAATTTTAAAAATTTTGAAACTCCTAATTATTCAATCATGGATTCACAATTCAATGTCTACATATGGAATATTTTAATATTTCTAAAACGTTAATTATCTAACAATAAATGTACATAATATTATTAGTTACGTTACTTAACTTAATTTTATTCCATTCTTAGCCGAGAATAAAATTAAAAATCTTTTTTTATATACTTACACTAAAGCCTTGATATTTCAGTCTGAAATTAGGAAGTGTATATTCTTTAAGCATATAGGAAAAAACATGTATGTCTGCAACTTTAAAAGCTTTAAAACACATTCTCGTCATGCTTCACATAAGGAAATATATCAAACAATATTACATTTTACAAGTAGGGGATTCCTATTACCTAGTTGGTGACATATTTTATCTTTACTTAAAATAAATATATAGGATATTATTTAATACAGTTACACATGTGAAAATTTGATAAGAACGATACCAGGAATAGCTGAATGTCACAAACTATCAGCAAATATATTTTATGTTACTCCTAGTGACGAATATTCAGGCTCGAAACTGAACAGTAAGTACAGTTTTGACAAATGAATATCCAATCACCTACGACAGGGCTTTCCTCATAGTTTCGAGAGCATAAAGGATAGATGAAAATCTAAAATGACGACCAGAGAAAATCTCTCATCTAGAGAAGATATCAGGAAAGAGGATTTTCTATTACCATAATCCCATATTTATATCACTTTTACTATCCTTATTGGCGTTAACTAATCTCCAAATATAATAATTCGATTATTAATTAGTACTTAGTTCAGTATATAAATAAATGCAAATCCATAATTTTACTAATGATATAATTAAGATTATTTTTAACACTATTTTTCCTACGTCATAATTTTTATCCGTGGTAGTAACATGTAAATAATTTCACTTGTAGAATAATAGAACAAAATAAATATATATGGATTTTCTAGCTCAGATTATATTATATACAGAGAATTCATATAATAGAGAATTCATAAGGAGAGTAAAACGATGATGTTTATAAGTACATATGTAAAAAATACTTGAATTCTCTATTCGAATATGTAATTAGAAATTCCTAAAGCTGGTGTTATACATAGAATATGGCTCGGAATTATCTCGGAATAAAAACTCAGATGGTCACCTAAGGAATAACACAAAATTAATAAATTTACATTAGAGTTTTGTATTTTAACCCTCCGAGTGGAAAACACCGAGGAAAAAATCTCCAAAAATACGCTACAGGTTTACGGAGTCAGAGGCCAAAGCATTCTATGATTTTACTTCACCCTTAGTCGATTAAATAAATGAAACCCACATCGTTAATTTTACTAATGGTTATTAAATAGATTTTAGATTGGTAATTTTTATAAACATAATCGTCAGGTAGAAGATCATATAAGAAATAATGGATTCTAAAAGTACAAATAAATATATTTTCTAGCTTGATTATATTACTATACAGAGATATTCATATAAAAGAGATACATCTGTTACCGTAAATGAAATTTCGATATAGACAAAGTAAAAAACTTTGTCATATGCAATATCAATAAATTCAAAGATTGGTTCCTCATTTCGATATTTAGAATATGCGAGAAAGCATCAGAAATGTACACCACATTCAGGAGCGTTTGACACAAAAAATACAATTTATATCATAGAGTTTTGTATTTTAAAAAATAAGAATTAGGTACTTTCTTTCTATAGTATTGTGATCCCTTAACATTGATGTTATTAGACATTGCAGTAATCCGAAGGTCTCAGTGAAATTCACCCTACATATCCGAAACACTAATTATATTATTACACTAACTATATATATAAACTTTATTAGATCATCTATAGTTAGGCATTTCTTTTCTCAAATCTGTGAGCATTTATATGTTAGTGATATTTATTGGGTAAATGAGTATTCTAGGTTTAAATCAAAATTGCACCAAATGTTGAGAATCTTTACTTTATCTACATTGATTTGTTATAGACAAAAACCATTTTATTGAATCATCCTAGGTAAGAAGAGCAAACATCTACAGAAGTAAATTTGTATCTGAGATCAGAACTGAAATGAATTCTTGAACTATTTTAGTAAAACTGAAAAATAATTCAGGAAATAACATTTTAATACAGACAGGCAGATACAGACTCAGATACAGACATGATTATGTACCTGAGAACAACAGTGAAATCAATGCATGAACTATTTTTGTTAAAACCTTTTAATAACATTTTAATTCTTTGTGAACTACTATTTTGTAAAAGTACATCAGAAATAAATATTGTAGCGGATACAATTACTCCCCTCTCCTTTTATGATAGGTGGCGCTAAGAAAGCCATCTAGTTTGTTTTCCATAGTGCCAGTCACCACTCTCAGTATGTGCGCTGTATATGTTGTTATATTTTTTTGTACTGTGTTGTGGAACATAGCGAACGAAATAAAACTGGTTCCTGAATATAGACTAATTATGTCACAACGCCTTTCCGAGTA
>CM063510.1:117727723-117732723 GCA_032207245.1 Pardosa pseudoannulata
TAATTTTTTTTTGAAGAAATAACTTTAAAAAGTCACAGGCAGAGGCCCCTCACAACTTAAAATACAATGAACAGGACAGCAGTGCGTTGCCTTCCTTTATTCCTGCAATAAAAAGTGTTCAACATAACTGTCAGCACATTTTACGACTTTACCAAAGTGATCCGTACCGTTACAGCAGCGTGCAACACATCGGAATGAATAGCAAAAACTTTCCTCGAGGTAGCATATTTGAAGTATAGAATGTTGAATGGGTGGATGGTATATGAGAGATTTCAAACACATAGCCAGAAATCAGCTGGAGTGAGGTCAGGTAATCTTAGATGCCATAGTATCTTGCTACAAAGTCTGATAACTCTGCCTTCACCAAACATTTTCAACAGGAATCTTTTCACTGGATCGTGACAATTAAGTGATGCGTTATCCTACATAAAGGTGATTACAGATAACAGACCTCTTATATTTAATACCTACACGATTCTTCTTTGTTAGTTGTTTCACTGTTCGAATTTTTCGCAACACTTGCTGATTAATCCATTCATATAAAACGTCTGTACCAACAACGCTGGATAGGTAATGGTAAATTTTCTGAAACCGTATAAGAAATCTTAGTACATCCCGGTCATTCATTGCAAGATTGGCTTGCATAAATTAGATGAGTCTTTCGCATGTCAACGCCCGTGTCAGTGACGTTTTAAGGGTTTTTTTTAATTCTAAACAAAAATCGTCTTATTTTTAACCCTTTCGAGGAAACTACCCATTTTTATTATTATTCTTTCGAATTTTATGCATTTTTAAAGTTTTAACTTCCTTTTTACCCCCAGGTACAATAGGTTAATGTAATGAATAAGACATTTTAGTGCTTTTAAGTTTAAAAGTGTAACATTAACCAGAAATAGTTCCCTAGTGCTATGTTTCTGAAATTTTTATTTAATACACATTTTTATTAATAATAACAGAGACTGTCATCAATTTAGAAATATTTAATTATTGTTTGCATCATCAAAACATTTTTTTGTATTTTAAATATCACTCCAAAAGAAGCAATAATTCTAAGGCCATACGGATTTAACGAAAAAAATATTGTTGGGATATTATAATAAAAAGATGATAGAAACTTTGTTTTGAAATTTTTTAAGCGCATTATAAATGACTTAATAACATACTTAAAACATCGTTGTTTACATTCTGGACTTGAGGAAATATTAACAAGTACATATCCAAAAATGCAAAGTTCGTCGTTTATTATATCTAAAGCTGCATCACACATTTTAAAAGTCTAACACCAAAAATGTGTATTTGCAAAATAGTCAATTATTTCATAGTAATTAGATACAGAATAAAAAATATGATTTAAAGTCAATGTAAAGAAAACAAATAAAATATGACGTTCACCACCTGCCGTGAAAATGTGTTTCTCAGAGCATACAGTAACATTTATGTCTTCAGATTCAGTTTAGTTCTTAACAGCAGTTAGTAGAACAATACCAAATATATGATATGGTATTTTAGATATGATCAGTTAGTGGAAACAAAAAACAAATATATTATGTTTTATCACTAAAAATTTCTAAATACCATTTGACAAGTATAAAATGTATTATCTAAAATCATCAGTTTGAGTTTTAAAGCTTTGCCTAAATTTACATCCGTTTCTCCTTTATAATCCTTATTATTTCCATTGCAGGTGTCGTTTCTTCTTATAGCTCTCACCAACACAAAAGTTGTTTGGGAGCACTACGGTCTACTTTTTTGTAATACGAGGGATAATGAGCCGGGACCTACTGCTTAAAGCCAATTCCGAAAGGCTATGAACATCCATGCCACATTGGAACTCGAACCCACGAAATCCGGTTCCTAAGGTCAGTGCCCTAAACATTCGCGTATAGTTCGGCCACCACCATAAAGGTGCAAGTAATTGTTTGCCATTTTATATAACTATCCTATATAGCGGCCAGAATTATGCCCTACGACAGTATACATATACAGAGTGGGTTCTCGTAGTTTAGATGTGGGTTATAATGTGGGTCTTCGTAATTCTAAGAACCAAGCAGAAGACCCCACCTTTCACCCAGGTTTGACTTGCCATTCTCAGAGGTAAAATTCTCCTTCTTTATTGAACTGTTTGAATTTCATTTAATATCATTATCATGAACAAAATATTTTATACATAGTGTATCATTTCAAGTATAACACTGAACAATATAATTAATTTATTTAATTTCCATACAATTAATCAAAACAACTGCAACTACGTCTTAGTTTAAAAACGTGAAATTATAAATGACTAGAATATAGCCCGTTATATCAGAGAATCATTAATTTTTTTTAATTTCCCAAACTTGTAAAATACACTATGAGGCAGGTAAAAAAATGATTTGTTTTTTGGCTCAGAATTATCTAGTACAGGATCAATAGTTTATCTTCATACTCCTGTAAAGTTTCTGGATACTGTGAATGCCGTTTAGAAACACGTTGAATTCATCTAGAATGATAATTCAAATTTTTCTCTCCTGCATTGAAATTATCGTTAAGTTCTTCCCAAATTATTACCACAGTAATTAATGAAAATAAAGGAATGAAACTATCATTTCCATTACAACCTGGAGGTAGACAGAATTTGTTGTTAATATCGGTGATAAATTTTCCTTGCAACAAAAAATAATCGGTGATTAAATTTAAAACTACAACATATGCATTTCATCTATTATTTAAGCCAAATATAAAAGAAAATTATTTACGTAATATGCCAGTTTAGTGATAAAACATATCAAAATAAAGCAGACGATATTTAAATAATTTAAAGAAAGAAATGATTAAATGAGATGGTTAAACGAATGACGTCATAATGCTAGAAAAAATGTTATTTTTACCTATTTATTATGGGATAAATTGATAAATTTAGTAGCCTGTTTTCATAAGGAGAGGCCGAACGATGACCGATTTGTTAGGTACTGGCCTTTGACACCGGAGTTCGTGGGTTCGAATCCCACTGTAGCATGGATGTTTGTTGCCGTTAGGAATCGGCTTTAAGCTGTAGGTCCCGGTCTCATTAGCCCTAGTGTTGAAAAAAGCAGACCATAGCACTCCAAACCAAACCATACCAATCTCATCAGGGGAAAATAGGGCTTGAAATAATGGTATTAAACGCTCGAAAAGTGGGGGGTAAGGGGGGATTTCGAACGTTTTAAAGATTGCATTATGTTTTGCTGTGATATGAATAATATTTATACCAATTTATTTTAGAATCGGATCGATAGTTTAGGAGAAGATAAACTTTACTTGCAGAAAGGCTTAAATATTAAATTACTTACCTTAAAATTAATACACAGAAACATAAATAATTGTATTCAATTAATCTGATTTTGAATATTGTGGCTTAAAGGTTTTCTAATATTGAATAAAATTGAAAGTATCCTTCCTACTAGTTAGTGATTTCTTAAAATAAAATAAAATCAAACGTAAATATTTAACTGAAAAATTTATTGTTTACTTCACTGAGTAAATTTCTCAATAAATGAATTTTAATTGCAGAAAATCCAGCATGAAAATATCAATAAGTATTTTTTGAAAGACATCAAAGTAAGCATTTGTTACTAAATTAAAAGGTATTGTAAATTTAATATATAATCATGTACTGTGTAAGTGAGGTAAATTTTATATTCTACATGCAATTATTTTCCGTGTGATACTCTACATGCAATTATTTTACATAAAGAACGCTTTATAAATGTAACTGAAGCATAATAATTATTAAAATTTCGTGTTGCAAAAAGCAGACCATAGCACTCCAAACCAAACCAAACCAATCTCATCAGGGGAAAATAGGGCTTTAAATAATGGTATTAAGCGGTCAAAAAGGGGGGGGGGTCAGGGGGGATTTCGAACGTTTTAAAGATGGCATTACGTTTTGCTGTGATATAAATAATATTTATACCAATTTATTTTAGAATCGGATAGATAGTTTAGGAGAAGATAAACTTTACGCGCTTTAAACTTTTTCTAACCCGAAATCATCAAGAATCCAATATGGATGCCTCTATCCATTCCAGGTCCAAACGCTTCATGAATTCGTAGAGAGACGGACAGATAACTTAGGCTATTATTATATAGGGGATAATTCAATGAATAATAAACCGTAAGCAAAAATGCGTTTCAATATTTCATATAATAATTAGTATAATAGAATTTAGGTTTTGTTAATGCACAAATGTTTGATGATATACTATATCTGATATTCGAAAACAATGTATACAAATAAATCAGCATTTTTAAACTATGAATTAGAAATAGCCGAAAACATAAATGTAATTTACTGATTTTCAATAAAACACTAATTGAAACCTTAAATCTAAAAAAAAAATCATAATAGGAAAGAATAAATATTAAAAATTGCTAATGAAACCATTACAGATAAACTAATAAAACAGTAACGAATTTTCATTATAAACGTTAGGTTGAGTTTCATGAAACACAATGCGATTCTTATTTAATGCATTTATATATTATCTTTGTTATTTTGTTGTAAACACCGAGATGTGAATGAATCGATTCAATTATAGCATGCAGTGATTGTTTGGTATTCTTACAGGCGAAATAATTCGAAGAAATATCATTAAGTCAAAATAAATTCTGATTCATTAATAGGTTAAGTTGATGTTTACATAAAATAATTACCATGGCAGCACTAATTAAAATTAAATAAGTTTAAGATGTATTCAATTTTGCAGAAAGGCTTAAATATTAAATTACTTACCTGAAGATTAATAAACCTGAATTAATACACAGAAATATAATTTTATTCAATTCATCAGATTTTGAATATTGTTGCTTAAAGGTTTTCTAATATTGAACGAAATTGAAAGTATCCTTCCTTATGATTTATGATTTCTTAAAATAAAACAGATTCAAACCTAAATCCCACTATGGCATGGATTTTCGTAGCCGTTCGGAATCGGCTTTAAGCAGTAGGTCCCGGTCTCATTAGCCCTCGTGTGCAAAAC
>CM063510.1:117750223-117775223 GCA_032207245.1 Pardosa pseudoannulata
TACTACATTAGCAACGGGACAATAACCAAATGGTACTGAGCTGCTGTTCGGTAAAGTAGAGAAAGTACAAACAGTTATGAGTAATATATATATATATATATATATATATATATATATATATATATATATATATATATATATTATATATATATATATATATATATATATATATATATATATGTCTATATATATGTATATATATATGTATATATATATGTATATATATATTTATATATATATGTATATATATATATATGTATATATATATATATATATATATATATATATATATATATATATATATATATATATATATATATATATATATATATATATATATATATATATATATATATATATATATATATATATATATATATATATATATATATATATATATATATATATATATATATATATATATTTATATATATATATATATTATATATATATATGTACATATATATATATATATATATATATATATATATATATATATATATATATATATATATATATATATATATATATATATATATATATATATATATATATATATATATATATATATTGCATATAAAATCTATTAGAATTATATTCAATTTTAATATTGCACAATCATTTTTAATATAAAATTTTTATTAAAACCATTTTTGAAAGCATTTTTAATTTTAATAATTATGTGTTTTTAAATTATATTTATATATATATATATAATTACTATTTAAATATTCCTCTTAAAGATACATTTGTATTAATAGTGTAAAAGCATATTTAGATATCGTATCTCCATTAAATAAAATGTATTAATACGCAATCCATCTAAATCTTTAAATAAATCCGATAATTATTCCTTTAAAACTTAAACCGATGCTAATTCTGCAAAAAAAAAAAAATCTTACTAATAAAATCCAGATATATGTTTTCATCTCTCAAATATAATTCTACTATACTGAAGAGTAGGGTTCATAGACTTGAAAAACTAATCAACAACATAAATATTCCTCTTAAAGATACATTTGTATTAATAGTGTAAAAGCATATTTAGAATCGTATCTCCATTAAATAAAATGTATTAATACGCAATCCATCTAAATCTTTAAATAAATCCGAATAATTATTCCTTTAAACTTAACCGATGCTAATTCTGCAAAAAAAAAAAAAAAAATCTGCTACTAATAAAATCCAGATATATGTTTTCAATCTCTCAAATATAATTCTACTATACTGAAGAGTAGGGTTCATAGACATTGAAAAACTAATCAACAACATTTCAAAAAATAAAATACAGCAAAAATTTTAAATTTCGGAGAAATGTTTTCTAGAAAATATATATTATTTTTGTCTGAATCAGTATATTTTCGGGAAAAACATGCAATAGGATAAATAAAAATTTCTGAATATATTATTCATTTTAATTAAGGCAGTATTGTTAGAATTTTCAATTTAATTAAAATATTTAGTAAATAAAAAATAATTGTTCCTTTATTTATTCTTGAAAACCATTTTAATCACAAAATATTTTTATATATTGAGTAGAAAAGTCTACATGTTGTATGTGATAGGTATTAGTTTTAGAATTAAAATATATGTTAACATTTATTACAGTAAATTGGAATAAAATAGATACATCAATGGGTAAGGATTTTAATGTGAAATATAATATTATAGATAATCTTTGCATCTATATTCTAACACTTGTTCATATGGTGATATATATGTTAAAATTCTAAGAAATTTATATAGAACGCACTGTATTATATCCGTTTCACTTATTATGTATTTGATGCAACAATGCATGTGTTCTATGCTGCATGTTGTAATTTTTTAATATATATATATATATATATATATATATATATATATATATATATATATATATATATATATATATATATATATATATATATATATATATATATATATATATATATATATATATATATATATATATATATATATTATATATATATATATATATATATATATATATATATATATATATATATATATATATATATATATATATATATATATATATATATATATATATATATATACATATATATATACATATATATATGCATAAATATTTGTATATATATATATATATATAAATATATATATATATATATATATATATATATATATATATATATATATATATATATATATATATATATATATATATATATATACATATATATATATATATATATATATATATACATGTATGTATGTATGTGTGTGTTAATCCAGCAAAATAATACTGCAGGTCACAAAAATATATTGTTGTAGCTCCTATTCTTTTTAATTGTCCAGGTTAGTGGGCAAGAAGAGGCCTATGCAACTGGACTAATGAATCACGTTGCAGTTGGGCCACACTGAAAAGAAGAACAATTTTGAGAATAATTTAAATCTTTACTTAGAAGCTGCTGAAAAGACATGTTTTCCAGTCGACGGCAGACAAAAAGAAAGATACGAAAAGCATTTTCCTGGAACTAGAGATGTAGCCAAGACGAAGACAGAATTCCAAGGGACAAGAAACTTAGTCAGGGAATTTAACTGTTACATCAGGGGAAAAAACTAAGCCATTTACAGGTGACAGCTGGAAAATGTGTTGAAAGGGGTGAAAATGTATCTAAAATCTATTGCCCAAAATTCTTTGGGAAACGTATTTGAAGAATTTTAAGTCGAGGACACTTCTGTGATTAAGGCTTTTTGTGGCTGGGAAAATAGATTTTAAGGAATTAGAATGGGAGGATTTTTAAATTTGTAAATACTTTAATTTTACTTAAGATGTGTGAGAATTTTATAAAAGCATTACTCTAATGCAAACAATAAACTGAAAAAAAACAGTGATATTTAAATTGATTACAGCATGATCTTTGAAGTGAACATAGTTTTAGTTTTATTAAAACTAATTTTTATCTTTATAACCTTTAGAAAAATTTCCTTGCTAATATTACATAGATATTAAGATTTTTTCTGTGATGATTATAATGAAGTCATTATGGTAGATATGTTAGATGCATATCCAGCAAAACATTTACTTCGAAGTACAACGAAATTGATTGTTTTTGAAGCAATAAAAGAAATAATGTTTCTGTAATTGAATTGGCCGAGTTTAAGAGATATAATCTTAGCAGCAAAGTAACTAATTGTCATTAAAACTTCTTCGGAAAGGAGTTGTGTATTCATAACCTCTTATCTAAAGAAACATACGTCTCTTCCTTATAATAAGTGTTCCCCTTCAAAAGAGTAAACAGATTTCCCTTCTGGGCACAGGAATAATGCAGATCAGAAAGTACATTATGTTTCTCCAAGAAAAGAACCATGCGGCAGCGAAGGTTTTCGATTCCATTGAAAAGAATGATAAAGCAATATTAACTAGGTAGATTGTTGAATAATTTTTCGGTGAATACTTTGAAGTATAAGCTTTAACAGTCTACATAACGTTGTCTGTGGAAGAAAAAATACTTATTAAGATCTAGTATGCTACTAATTGCTAAGGAGCATGGAAGAGGTTGATACTCAAACTATCTGTAATACATCTGCAATTAATATTAATCAATTTTAGTTTGGGGCTTTCCGAGATAAACCGTTAATAACAGAAATGGGCAAATACATTGGTGTTGGCATAGTATTTCGTTTCATGTAATCAATGAACTTACAAAATGCTAAATATGATATTTTACATGTAATTTTATTTAAAATTTACTATTGTTTTACTGGTATACCTAATTTTAATTATAGATTATTTTGTATTGCAATGAAAATTTTATTAACGGTATTAATAACAAATTTTTTTTAAAACAGTCAAAGACACTATTTCATGGACTAATGTATATCTAGAGTTTAAGTTAGATATCTTTGAAAATTAAAAAAAAAATTGTTCATTTGTGTGTTTGTCTTTTATACATAACCCCATGGTTTGCAATCCATTAGCTAAATTTCGGGCAACCAAAACACATAAAAAAAAACCATTTTGTACCTGCCTCATAGGGTACTTAGCAGTTTCGGTAAATGAAATATTTTACTGATCCCATCCTGTGTTATGTTTTATATGCTAGTATTTAAATAAAATGAAAGTTATTTTAGATTATAATAAAAACCTAATAATATAACGATGAGGGCTATATGCTAGTGCTTTTATGTTTTTTAATTTGTAAGTACTTCACTTTTATTTAAAATGTGTGAGAATTCTATGAAAGTACTATCCTAATGCAAACAATAAACTGAAAAAAGAATCAGTGGCATTTAAACTGATTACAGTATGATGTTTGGAGTGAGTATAGGTTTAATTTTATTAAAACTAACTATTATCTTTATTACCTTTAGAAAAATTTCTCTGCCAATATTACATAGATATTAGGAATTTTTCGGTGATGATTATGATAAAGTCATTATGGTAGATAAGCATATCGAGCAAAACATTATCCTTGAAGTACAACGAAATTGATTGTCTTTGAAGCAATAAAAGAAATAGTGTTTCTGTAATTGAATTGGCCGAGTTTAAGAGATAGAGTCTTAGTAGGAAAGTAACTAATTGTCATTAAAACTTCTTCGAAAATAAGTTGTGTATTCATAGCCTCTTATCTAAAGAAACATACGTCTCTTCCTTATAATAAGTGTTCCCCTTCAAAAGAGTAAACAGATTTCCCTTCTAGGCACAGGAATAATGCAGATCAGAAAGTTCATTATGTTTCTCCAAGAAAAGAACCATGCGGCAGCGAAGGTTTTCGATTCCATTGAAAAGAATGATAAAGCAATATTTACTAGGCAGATTGTTGAATAAGTTTTCGATGAATACTTTGAAGTATAAGCTTTACCAGTCTACATAACGTTGTCTGTGGAAGAAAAAATTCTTATTAAGATCTAGTATGCTACTAATTGCAAAGGAGCATGGCAGAGGTTGATACTCAAACTATCTGTAATACATCTGCAATTAATATTAATCAATTTTAGTTTGGGGCTTTTAGAGATAAACCGTTAAATAAAGAAATGGGCAAACACATTAGTGTTGGCATAGTATTTCGTTTTATGTAATCATTTTGTTTCTAGCGTTATGACGCAATTCCTTTAAACAGCTCATTTTATCATTTGTTATTTTAAATTATTTATATATCACCTGTATTACTTTCGTAAGTTTTATCACTGAACTTATACATTACGTAAATAATTTTCTTTTATATTTGGCTAAAATAATAAATTAAGTGCATATGTAATAATTTTAAATTGAATTATCGATTCCTTTTTTATTTTAAATGAAAATTTTATCACCGGTATTAATAACAAATTATTTTTTCAAAAAAATTTGGAGATTATTTCACGGACTAATATATATCTAGAGTTTAAGTTATACATCTTTGAAAATTAAAAAATATCTTCGTTTGTTTATTTGTTTTTATACATAACCACATGGTTTGCAATCGATTTGCTAACCAAAACAAACCCCAAAAACAATTTTTGTGCCTGCCTCATAGGGTACTATATAGTTTTGGTAAATTGAAAATTTTACTAATCCCGTCCTGTGACGGGCTATATGCTAGTATTTATAAGTTTTTAAATTTGTAAGTACTTCAGTTTTACTTCAAATATGTCAGAATTTTATAAAAGCATTATTATAATGCAAACAATAAACTGAAAAAAGAATCAGTGGCATTTAAACTGATTACAGCATGATGTTTGGAATGAGCTTAGGTTTAATTTTATTAAAACTAATTTTTATCTATAGAAAAATTTCCTTGTCAATATTACATAGATATTAAGAATTTTTCTGTGATGATTATGATAAAGTCATTATGGTAGATATGCATGTCAAGCAAAACATTTTCCTTGAAGAACAACAAAATTGATTGTTTTTGAAGCAATGAAAGAAATAATGTTTCTATAATTGAATTGGCCGAGTTTAAGAGGTAGAATCTTGGTAGCAAAGTAACTAATTGTCATTAAAACTTCTTCGGAAAGGAGTTGTGTATTCATAACCTCTTATCTAAAGAAACATACGTCTCTTCCTTATAATAAGTGTTCCCCTTCAAAAGAGTAAACAGATTTCCCTTCTAGGCACGGGAATAATGCTGATCAGAAGGTTCATTATGCTTCTCCAAGAAAAGAACCATGCGGCAGCGAAGATTTTCGATTCCATTGAAAAGAATGATAAAGCAATATTAACTAGGTAGTTTGTTGAATTAGTTTTCGATGAATACTTTGAAGTATAAGCTTTCCCAGTCTACATAAGGTTGTCCGTGGAAGAAAAAATATTTATTAAGATCTAGTATGCTACTAATTGCTAAGGAGCATGGAAGAGGTTGATACTCAAACTATCTGTAATACATCTGCAATTAATATTAATCAATTTTAGTTTGGAGCTTTCCGAGATAAACCGTAAATAAAAGAAAGGGATAGGCCACATTAGTGTTGGCATAGTATTTCATTTTATGTAATAATTTTGTTTCTAGCATTATGAAGCCATTCCTTTAAACATCCCATTTAATCATTTCTTATTTTAATTTATTTAAATATCGTCTGCATTATTTTCATAGGTTTTATCACTGAACTTATACATTACGTAAATAATATTCTTTCTTGTTTGGATTCAATAAGAAATTAGGTACATATGTAATAATTTTAAATTTAATTATAGATTATTTTATATTACAATGAAAATTTTATCAACGGTATTAATAACAATTTTTTTTAAAACAGTCTAGGACACTATTTCACAGACTAGTGTATACCTAGAGTTTAAGTTATATATCTTTGAAAATTAAAAAAAATTGCTCATTTGTGTGTTTGTCTTTTATACATAACCCCATGGTTTGCAATTCATTAGCTAAATTTCGGGCAACCAAAACACATCCCAAAAAAAACCATTTTGTACCTGCCTCATAGGGTACTTAGCAGTTTCGGTAAATGAAAAATTTTACTGATCCCATCATGTGATGGGTTATATGCTAGTATTTAAATAAAATGAACGTTATTTTAGATTATGATAAAAACCTAATAATATAACGATGATGGCTATATCATAGTGTTTATATGTTTTTTAATTTGTAAGTACTTCATTTTTATTTAAAATGTGGAGAATTCTATGAAAGTACTATCCTAATGCAAACAATAAACCGAAGAAAAGAATCAGTGGCATTTAAACTGATTACAGTATGATGTTTGGAGTGAGCATAGGTTTAATTTTATTAAAACTAACTATTATCTTTATAACCTTTAGAAAAATATCTCTGCCACTATTACATAGATATTAGGAATTTTCGGTGATGGTTATGAAAAAGTTATTATGGTAGATATGCATATCGAGCAAAACATTTTCCTTCAAGAACAACGAAATTGATTGTTTGAAGAGTAAAAGAAATAGTGTTTCTATAATTGAATTGGCCGAGTTTAAGAGATATAATCTTAGTAGCAAAGTAACTAATTGTCATTAAAACTTCTTCGAAAAGGAGTTGTGTATTCATAACCTCTTATCTAAAGAAACATACGTCTCTTCCTTATAATAAGGTGTTCCCTTCAAAAGAGTAAACAGATTCTCCTTCTGGGCACAGGAATAATGCAGATCAGAAAGTTCATTATGTTTCTCCAAGAAAAGAACCATGCGGCAGCGAAGGTTTTCGATTCCATTGAAAAGAATGATAAAGCAATATTAACTAGGTAGATTGTTGAATAAGTTTTCGATGAATACTTTGAAGTATAAGCTTTCCCAGTCTACATAAGATTGTCCGTGGAAAGAAAAATTACTCATTAAGATCTAGTATGCTACTAATTGCTAAGGAGCATGGCAGAGACACTATACTTAAAATATCTGTAATACATCTGCAATTAATATTAATCAATTTTAGTTTGGGGCTTTCCGAGATAAACCGTTAATAAAAGAAAGGGATAGGCACATTAGTGTTGGCATAGTATTTCATTTTATGTAATCATTTTGTTTCTAGCATTATGAAGCCATTCCTTTAAACATCATTTTAGCATTTCTTATTTTAAATTATTTAAAATATCGCCTGCATTATTTTCATATGTTTCATCACTGAACTTATACATTACATAAATAATTTTCTTTTAAATTTGGCTTAAATAATAAATTAAGTACATATGTATTAATTTTAAATTTAATTATAGATTATTTTGTATTACAATGAAAATTTTATCAACGGTATTAATAACAAATTTTTTTTAAACAGTCTAGGACACTATTTCACGGACTAATGTATATCTAGAGTTTAAGTTATATATCTTTGAAAATTAAAAAAATTGTTCATTTGTGTGTTTGTATTTTATACATAACCCCATGGTTTGTAATCCATTAGCTAAATTTTGGGCAACCAAAACACATCCAAAAAAAAAAAAAAACCATTTTGTACCTGCCTCATAGGGTACTTATCAGTTTCGGTAAATTAAAAATTTTACTGATCCCATCATGTGATGGGTTATATGCTAGTATTTAAATAAAAATGAACGTTATTTTAGATTATGATAAAAACCTAATACTATAACGATGAGGGCTATATGCTAGTGTTTATTTGTTTTTTAATTTGTAAGTACTTCACTTTTATTTAAAATGTGTGAGAATTCTATAAAAGTACTATCCTAATGCAAACAATAAACCGAAAAAGAATCAGTGGCATTTACACTGATTACAGTATGATGTTTGGTAGTGAGCATAGGTTTAATTTTATTAAAACTAACTATTATCTTTATAACCTTTAGAAAATTTCTCTGCCAATATTACATAGATATAAGAATTTTTCGGTGATGATTATGATAAATTCATTATGGTAGATAATCATATCAAGCAAAACATTTTCCTTGAAGTACAACGAAATTGATTGTTTTTGAAGCAATAAAAGAAATAGTGTTTCTATAATTGAATTGGCCGAGTTTAAGAGATAGAGTCTTAGTAGCAAAGTAACTAATTGTCATTAAAACTTCTTCGGAAAGGAGTTGTGTATTCATAACCTCTTATCTACAGAAACATACGTCTCTTCCTTATAATAAGTGTTCCCCTTCAAAAGAGTAAACAGATTTCCCTTCTAGGCACAGGAATAATGCAGATCAGAAAGTTCATTATGTTTCTCCAAGAAAAGAACCATGCGGCAGCGAAGGTTTTCGATTCCATTGAAAAGAATGATAAAGCAATATTTAACTAGGTAGATTGTTGAATAAGTTTTCGATGAATACTTTGAAGTATAAGCTTTCCCAGTCTACATAAGGTTGTCCGTGGAAGAAAAAATATTTATTAAGATCTAGTATGCTACTAATTGCTAAGGAGCATGGAAGAGGTTGATACTCAAACTATCTGTAATACATCTGCAATTAATATTAATCAATTTTAGTTTGGAGCTTTCCGAGATAAACCGTAAATAAAAGAAATGGGCAAACACATTAGTGTTGGCATAATATTTCGTTTCATGTAATCAATGAACTTACAAAATGCTAAATATGATATTTTTCATGTAATTTGATTTACAATTTACTATTGTTTTACTAGTGTACCTTACAGCTGACACTGCTATTGTTACACTACTCTTATAGAATATCTAGCTTAAAACTAATTACTAAGGAACATGTGAGAGTCAGATACTTTAACAATATCGAATACATCTGAAACTAAAGTCAATCAATTTCAGCTTGGGCCTTTGTGAGATAGATTTAATCAATGAATTTTCAAAATCCTAAACATGATATTTTTCATGTAATTTGATTTAAATATTACTATTGTTTACTGCTGTTTCTTACAGATCACACTGCCGTTGTTACGCTTCACTTATAGAATATCTAGCTTAAAACTAATTACTGAGCAACATGTGAGAGTCAGATACTTTAATATTATGAAATACATTTGAAATTAAAGTCAATCAATTTCAGCTTGGTCTTTTGTGAGATAAATTCTTAAATAAAGAAATGATTATATACATTATTGATATTGTAATATTGCATTTTATATAATCAAAAGATTTGTAAAAAAGTTAGAAATTATGAAGTTATTGTAGTTTAATTTATACTTCACTTGTATTTCTTGAATTCATATATTTTCTCATGCACTGTACTCGTAGTATATTTTGTTTACTACCAAATACTAAGAACGATTACTTGGTTTGGGTCGCTGTGGTCTAACGTTTTGCTACACGAAGGCTAATGAGACCGGTACCCACTGTTTAAAGCTGATTCTTAATGACTACGAACATACATATCAGTAGCTGGATTAGAACCGTCTAACTCCGGTACCTCTATACACTCTGTCATTCGGCCATCGTTCATTGGTTCGTTTGGAGTGTTAATGTCTGTTGTTTTGCTATAAGACGGCTGATGAGAGTGATATTATTAGCTTCTAACGAAGGTAGCAGTTTTATACTTTAAGAATATAGAGAACATCTGCAATCATTTTTAGTTAGTCTTAGTTTGAGACCTTCCAAGATAAAACTGTTAATAAATAAAAAGAGAAAATACCTTATTGGTGTTATAATACCCCCTATTATCTAATAAAAAGCTTTACAAAATATAAGAAATAATATTGTTTTTGTTATTTCATTAAAAAATACTAGAATTTTCAGCATTAGTGTATTTTAGGACCAACACTGTGTGTATATTTAGCCCTTCGAAATCAAAACTTGAGAAAGTCATTTAAATATTTATTCTTTAAGACATCACAATTACATAGAAAATAAGTAAAAATAACACATTCCTCCAACGTTTCGGCGAACCAAGCACATTTTCACCACATTTACATAGGCTAAATATGCCTCACAAGATGCCTTTTAAAAACACTGTCATCAAAAGCTTACAGAATGCTCCCATACATTGATTCAGAACACAAATATATGCCAGGAGCTGCTCTTTACGGTTCAGAATGAAAAACAAAGAACTTAAATACAATTTACAATATAAAAGTCTAAACACTGTGTTTGTATATCCTTAGAAGGCTGATTATTACTAAGGATAATGCCTAAGTCTGGTACTTAAACAACCTAAAATACATCTGCAATTAAAATTAATCAAGTTTAGTTAATTTTAATTTTTGTTGCCGAGTTAATCTGGAAAAAAAAACAACTGAGTAAACGCATTTTTATAAACACCTCATTTCATGTAATTACAGAATATATAAAAGGTAAAAAAAAATTATACTGTCCTTGTAATGCCACAAAAATTAACTGGCATATCCAACATTCGTATATTTAAGGAAATACACTGGTCGTGAGTAATCGGCCACCACCTTCTTTAAAAAAATGACAACATCTAAAATATAATTCAATGTTTTTTTCAATACTTATTCCTTAACCAATCATTGGGACGAATCAAGAATCACCGTGAATACTTTGGTGTTGCTTCAGGTACACCTCAGAGACATTCTTTCACATTCTTACTCACTTTAGAGGAGAAAAGAAATTTATGGAGAAATCTGGTGTAGATCGGGTGGAATTATATGAGTAGCGAGATTATTCTACAAGAGGAATATGAAAACAACCATACATAGCTTGAAAAATCCAGTTATTATATAGATTTGTGACAAAGTAAAATGTTCTTTTTTATTTAATAAAGTTTTCGGGTTTCTTAAATTTTTAACCTTTATAATAAAAATATTATTTAATATTATCTTTATTTCTTTGCATTTCAGAATGTTTACCTAGTAATTAAGTTTCAAACACAGTCCTTGCTTAAAATTTCTATAAAAATGTATAAAATTATTTATAAATTTTAAAGATACTGTAAGGAAGACATAAAGAGTTTTTAAGTTTAAGGTAACAATGAACATTAAAAATGACAGTTTATCATTTGATATAAAAATATTTTCTTCTTTAAAACAAGACAGTTTATCAGTGTACGTCATATTCTTATTAATTTTACTTTTCAATCTAATTAATTTTGCATTCAAATGATTATATTGTTTAATTTATGCCAATTATTTATATATTCTCAAAACTAGATCAATTCTTATTTTACTGTCTAAATATATTTTTATTGATAACTTTTAAATGTTTCTGTTACATTACATATTTTTAATGTCTCTACAAATTTTTAACTTTGTTTATTAACATATTTATCATAAAACTGGTTTATCATTCAACTAATAACTGTGTACTATGTTCAGATATTAATTGTTCAGTTATATTTAGTTATTAGGAAGAAATTGATTTCCGTCATGTTATGTTCGCTTCGCAATTCTTATTTTACTGTTTCAATAATTTTATTTTTTACTGATAACTTTTAGATGTTCCAGTTGCATGACATATTTTTAATGTCCCTCCAAATTTTTAACTTTATTTATTAACATATTTATCATAAAACTGGTTTATCAGATAACTTATAACTGTGTACTATGTTCAGTTATTTGTCGTTCAGTTATATTCAGTTATTAGGAAGAAGTTAATTTCCATCGCTGCAATGTTCTTATTTAACTAGTCAAAGAAGACTCTTAAACATGAAAATATTGTTATATTTGATAATGTCTAGAATGTTCTGTAACCCTAAGCTTCTGTTAAAACTACAAGGTTTATCTTCACCAAATTTAACAGCTAAAAACGATTAATCTCCGTTTAAATGGAAATTAATTTTCCACTATTGTTTATGGGTTAATCATTAAACTTTAAATGACTTTGGTAAGACCGGCCTTTAGAGCTAGGAGCTCCTTGCTTAATAAAATTTTATTAATTTATATCGAGGACTCTTTATTGTTTACAATACTTCCATCTACGTAACAAATATTTACCTCTTACGTCTTTGTTTATGTAATATTAGGTAGAGGGGATAAAAATTTATAATTTTAAAAGAATTTGAAACCAGGCTAAAAAAATATTGAACGAGAAAAGTAATGAAAAAAATTCATTCCCTTCAAAATACAGTATTATATTAAATGAAACTTTTGTATAATGCTTATTTTTCTCCCAGATGGGTTTTTGTAACCTTTAAAGAGAAGCAAATTCGCACCATTAAAGTAAATCTTGTTCATAGATATAAGAAATAAAATTCAGGTATAAATGATACTTTACAAGCTTAACACATTGTAAGCGAAAAATATATCCTGAAATCTGATAGCTAATTACTATAAATTTTTTTTACCCATAATTTAACGCCAAAACTATGATAGTGTTCCCCTCATTACACTGTAATACAAATTAAAATAAAACTTGATTTTCATTCATAAAGTACATTAAGAACTAATTGAAAATGCAAGTTTATTAGAGTTCATTAAAATTATGAATACTTATTTAACGTTAGTTAATACGTAAACATCCATTTACTCCTTTTCAAAAACCGTTTATAAAAATAACAAGCTGTTTGAGAGTTGGAGTGAAAATTTTGCTATGTCTATATGTACAGTTGCCTTTAATTCATTCTGTACGAGCTCGAAATGTCCTGAGGCTAAGCATTCCCATATCGACCTTTTGTTTGATTATGAAAATTTCAAGCAAAATAAGATAGCAAATTAGGGATAAATACGTCGTGTATTTTAGAGAGGTTCTAATTAGATACTTCAATAAATTTCAAAAGACACGAGAAATATTGTGGAAAACATTTATTTAAAGAGAACTTAATATATTTTTAAAAACTTTTCTCATATTCTATATCCAATAATGAACATTTATTTTGTAACCCCTTGTCATCTGCAAAATTTCCTAAATCAAAGTAATTTGGTTCTGTTCTAATTAACTATGTTTTCAATCTTAACATTAACTGCTTTTAACAAAATATAAGATAAATATAAGTTGGAAATGTATACATACTTGTAGTTTCAAGTTGTACACTTAAACATATATAATACGCTATGTTATGATTTTTGAAAAAATCCCCTGAATAACCTAAGTTATCTGTCCCTCTGTCCTCGAATTTATGAAGCGGTTGGATTTGGAATGGATAGAAGCATTCATATTGGATTTTTGGGGAGTTAAGGTTAGCAAAATTCATAGCTAGTAAAGTTTATCTTCTCCTAAACTGTCGATCTGATTCTAAAATAAATTGGTATAAATATGCTTCACATCACAGAGAAAAATACTGCTGTCTTTAAAATGCTCGAAATCCATCCCTTCCCCCCCTTTTCGAGCGTTTAATGTCATTATTTCAAGACATATTTACCCCGGTTAAGAGCAGGTGATTAAATTTATCAATTTCTCACATAATAAATGGGTAAAGATAACGTTTTTTAGCATTATGACGACATTCCTTTAACCATCTCATTTAATCATTTTTTTATTTTAAGTTATTTAAATATCGTCTGCATTATTTTCATACTTTTTTTCTCTGAACTTAGATATCAAGTAAATAATTATCTTTTATATTTGGTTTAAATAACAGATTAGGTATAAATGTAATAATTTTAAATTTAATAATCGATTATTTTTTGTTGTTAAGAAAATTTTATAATAATAAATATCTAGGGTTTAAGTTATATATCTTTAAAAATTAATACATTTCTCCGTTTGTGTTTTTGTTTTATATACATAACCAAACGACTTGAGGTTTGACTAAATGAATTCAAAATGATTCTAAACTGCATTCACAGTATCGGGAGAGTTTAGAGGAGTATGTAGATAAAAAAAAATTTATTGAGCATGTACCAGATAATTCTCAACCCAAAAACAAACCATTTTTTATCTAGATCATAGTGTACTTTACAATGAGGAAAAATTAAAAATTTTACTGAACCCGTCATATGACGGGCTCTATGATAGTATTTGAATAAAATAATAATTTCTCATTTATCACTTGTTGTTTTCCATCTTAATTTAAGTTAAAGTGTAGGGCTCTATCAAATGTTATTGTTTAAGTAATTATCTTCATATACAACAAAGGCAATTCTATGTTTGGTAATGTTTCTATGGCTAGAAACAGCTTTGCTGGACCATTGTATGGTTTTGCACGTAATACATCTACAAGGTCTTTTATTGCCGTCCATGACCATATTTATGCAACTCTAGCCTGGTCCTCCTGATACTGTTATTTTAGTTAAAGTTAGACTTATGTTGTAGTCCTTTTTCGAGATTACAGTAAAAAAGCTGCAGAATCCACAGAGTCGTATTGCTTCTAATATGTCAACGTAAAACATTTAGCAATTATCTTTACGGCCAGTTTTTATGTGCTTCTCAACTCTTTATTATCGTTTATTTTTTTTACAATTATCGACTTCTACAATAATTAAGGCGATTTAACGTCCTCTAGTTGGAAGGTTTGAACGTGCATGAAGTTTTGTAAACAAATTTTCTTCTTCAGCCGCCTCAAATTCAAACCAAAATCCTGTAGGCTTTACAAATTAAAAAAAATTTTTTCCTCTCCATGCATTAGCAGACTACATATTCATGACATCCACAGTGGAAACAAACTGTCTGTTCTCAGCTGTTTTCCAAAGATAAGTCTTTCTCGGCTGCGTTAGTAATATGTTGGTACGATATCGTGATCCCCTGGTTACACTTGCAGATGTTGGTAGACATTAGGTTTAGTCATGCTTGACTGATACAGGTGCCAGAGCCTTTTTAACTTTTTCTTGGGTTATTTCTTCAAGCGATTGGGATTGAAAATAGAGGTCCAACTAGGGAATAGGTTCATGCGTTTGTCTTGATGAACTTCTTCTCGTACAATTCTTCGAATAACCAATTCGACCTTCTCTTCCATGTCTTCTACAGGTAAGATGCTAGGAAGCTTCTAAAACTTTTGTCCTTCAATCCTTTTCTGTTTCAAATCATCATTATAGTTGAACCATGTAACAAAATAAACTGTAGTTTCAATTTACTTTGCCAATAAGGTCTGATAAATATCCTACGCAATATCTTTCAATAGGCACAATATTTTTTCAGCATAAGACATAAACAGTTTAACTTCTTGGCAGAGCCTTCAGATACTTTGTACATATGACTGCGGACTTTCAACAGAATACTTTGACATGTCCTTTAGATATTCTTCTTTTCTGGTATACTTTTGAGATCGTCAAAAAGTGCAATTAATCCAGTTTAAACGTCTGCACGAATTTGGGTTGCTGATATACCACTGTTTGACGGTGCCGTTAAGGAAGAAATAAACAATAGGTACATCATATCGTCCTATTTATTAAACTTTTCCCTCTGATCATACTCTTTAAGCCATTTCAAAGGTTTCCTCTATTGTTGGTATGTAGGAGTCATGATAATAGGCTTACGCTCTTACAGAATTTTCGTTCTTCTACTTTCTGGAGAATAAAGTCCAAATTCTTGAGATAATCCTCTTAAAAATTACTTCGAAGTTTGTTTCTGTTACCACATTTACAAAGGTTGTATCAGCTGCCTCAACATCCCGAAGATCGAAGTAATGACACAATTAGGTTAAAATAACAATTAAATTTATCAGAATAGAAACAATTCGCATGAAAACTGGAGCGGAGAACTGACTGCAACTGGTGGGACACAGGTTTTATATACAATCAGAATATTTGTGAAACCTCTAGCTCCAACAACGAAGAAAGTTCTAAAATTATACAGATTTTGGACAAGTAATAAATAACATTATTTTAAATTCAATGGCCAGTCTTCGGAGAAATCCACCGACTAAGAATCAAGCTGAAACCGATGGATCTACAATCCAATGTCCTGCCAACTAAGTTACAGTGAACGACAGAAATACTTCTTTATAGGCCAATATTGACGACTAAATGGGTTGCCAGGAGTATTATAAAAACTTCCTGAAAACGAGCATATTCTGAACAATTCAGTTCACTGAGATTTGCTTGCTGGATAGTCATTTTCCAGAAAAACTGATAGAAAGAAAACCTCGGGCAAGACACCCCTCTTTATATAGAGGAATAATTCGATTCAGCTGTGGTTTGTTAGCGGCCAGTTGGTCACTCAAAATTGTGAAATAACTGCTCAGTATTCGAATTACTCCATACAGGATTACATGAAATCTGAAATGGATAAAGGAAACATATATTGCAAATTAAGATTAAACTATCGAAAAATGGAAGAGATTTAGTTCTTCAATTGAAAATCTTTTTTTTTTCTTCACAACGCAATGGAATTCAAATTGGGAAAAAATTTGAATGTGTTGAGGTTAAATTTTAATTTATTGAAAAACCACACAATTATCTGCTTTTCTTAATTTCACTATTTCAGGATGCACTATTTTATAAGATTAGAATATTGAAAATTCAACTTAATTATTTAAAAACTAACTCATTATTATGAGCCAATCTCACCTACTGATAATGTCCTAAAATAATACGGATCATATTTCTATAACAAAATAAAACTCAAAAGGAATACAGTGTATATAGAAATTTTTAAGTTTAAAAAAGAACGGTTATTTTCAGTTTAAAATATATACTCTAAAAAATAGAGGATCTAATGAAATTTACGCCAGCCTAGTCTTTCCGAACAGAAATCATGTGGATTGACCTTAAATCTACTTCCGATAAAGCTAAGAATTTTTGAAAAGTTTTATCAATAATTTCCAGATGATGGCATTACAAGGATTAGTCTGTTTCTTTCATATTATTAGATCTTAAAGAAAGGGATTTAAAAATTCCCTGAAGTATAGAAAAATTGCTATACTTCACTGAATGTTTGACATTAGAAAATACCTTCCCAAAAATATAAAAATGTTTTGATATCATTTGTAAGTTAATCTGACTAACCAAAAGAAAAAAATACCTAAAAATATATAAAAATATATATAAAAATTTATGAATATATAGAATTGTTGGGTAAAAATATACTCCATTTATGGCTATGCAAATACATTTTTTGCACTCCTTTCTCGTATTTCTTTTTACTTTTATAAATGGTTTGTCTATACAGTTCTTTCTCTTAATTAAAAAATTTGTTGATATTTTAATTTTAATGTTATTTATTTTTTAACTTTTTTATTCCAGTCAGTATGTTTATTGCTGGATATATTCGTTTATATAATTAGCCTACAAACTATTTTACAAAGATTAAATTTTTTTGTTGTTCCGTCTATCATTTCAAGCAATGTTGTTTCTAGCGGTTGAAATGCCAATAAACTTCAACAAAAAATGAACTATGATATTCTGATTAAAGTAAAACTAGTTTACCAAACAAAATGATATTCAAAAAAGACAGTGTGACGTACTGGCGAAGTGGTAGGCGAGTCCGTCAAAGATGCAGGCGGAACTCAATTGAATCTCTATTAAGTAATTTATTCATGAAAATAATTTATGTACAATTACATACAAATTAATTATATGTAATTAACTACGAAATCTCGTGCCGAGATAAGCATTAAAAAATAAAATCTCGTGGGTACACAGTGAAGCTGAAAAAATAGATGAAGAAAACAGTTTGCAAATAAGTGCAGGTACGGGACTCGGTACTATGTTTTACCAGTCTGATAAGCCAGGACAGTTTTCTTCCATACGAATTTTACCGAGGCTCGAAGCTCACAGAGTACGTATCTCGCTGATGTTCTGTGGAAATTCGAGTATGCTCGGAAATCCGGTATGAGAGTAAGGGTGACTCTCAACTACTGCTTAAAAGCACAAAGTATAAAAAAAAAATAATAATGTAGCGATAATGAGATCCCGAATCGACTTTCTACCGGAAATCAGAAACGATGGCTGTCTCTGACGGAAAGCAATGATCCGACAATTCAGAGACATAAATAAACTCCTCGAGCTAAAAAATTACTTTTGCTTTCTCATTTAATCTTCTTTATATAGGGTTTCCTCTGGTGATTCTTTTTGGAACCTTCAAGAAAAAGGGTGATGCAATCCTAAGGTCAAAAGACCAGCCTAGACTCAACTGACGCTTTTCCAGATGTGGCCGACGTTCTTTTTAGGTTTACCAACCGGCAAAACATCAACAAATCAGCAGTACCATTAACTTAGTCCATATGGGAGGAACAGTGGACCCATGTGTCACTTGATTTATAATTATCAGCAAAGTCTCTCGATAAAAAAAAACTTGAAACTATAATCCGGTACACAAAGGGATTTGTTCGCACTGTCTAGTCGGCACGAGTTTCTACCTTAAGTAACAATAGGTCTCTGCTCTGAGGGACCTTCAGTCCAACCTTTGAATTCTTCTTTTTTTTCTGGTCATGTATTGAATTGCTATAACAGCTGTTTGGTCGCTACGAGTTACTGTAACTTTGAAATATTTTAGTTTACTTTTTCAACCTAGAGATCCTCGCAGTGTTAAAGCAGCTTGTTTGCAGCTGAGAGACAAATCCTTGCTTACAATCTTTTTTTTTCAGCCTTGCTTATGTTGGCATTATATTTGTTGTTGAACGGGACTCTGCTACTATGCTTTAAAGGTCTTATGAGCCGGGACAGTTTTTCTTCCACACAGAATATACCGAGTCTCAAAAAGTTCAGTGTACGTAACTCGTTGACGTTCTGTAGAAATTCATGGATGCACAATGATCTGGGGTGAGAGTAAGGGTCACTCTCAACCTACTACTTCAAAGCAAGAAGTAAAAAAAGCAATCTTAGCGGAAATGAGATCCCGAAGCCGAGGATCGACTTTTTAACGGAAATCAGAGACGGTGGATGTCACTGACGGGAAAGCAAGGTCCGGTAATTCAGAGACACATGTAAACTCCTCTCGAGCTAAAAAAAAAAAAAAAATCCGCCCTTCCTCTCTCATCCAGTCTTCTTATACACGGTTCCCTCTGTCATGATTCTTTCCGGAACCTTGCAAAAACAGGATGACGCAGTACTACGGTCAAAAGACCCGCTTGGACTCAGCTAACATGTTTCCAGAAGTTCTTTTTAAGTTTACCGACCTGCAAAACATCAACACATTAGCAGTACCATTATTTTGGTCCATACGTCGGAACATTGTACCCATGCCTCACTCAATTTATAATTTTCATAATTTTCATCAGAGTCTCTCGATATAAAAACGCAGTCATACCGAGTTCGGCATATTGACATTTTCTCAATTTAAGTCCACTTAAACGACTATTTTTGTTTGCTTACGAAAACCCGGTACACAAAGGGATATGTTCGCACTGTCTAGTAAGCACGAGTTTTTACCTTAAGTAACAATAGGTCTCTTCTCTGAGGGACCTTCAGTCCAACCTTTGAATTCTTCTTTTTTTTCTGGTCATGTATTGAATTGCTATAACAGCTGTTTGGTCGCTACGAGTTACTGTAACTTTGAAATATTTTAGTTGGCTTTTTCAACCAGAGTTACTCGCATTGTTAAAGCAGCTTGTTTGCAGCTGAGAGACAAATCCTTGCTTACAATCTTTTTTTTTCAGCCTTGCTTATGTTGGCATTATATTTGTTGTTGAACGGGACTCTGCTACTATGCTTTAAAGGTCTTATGAGCCGGGACAGTTTTTCTTCCACACAGAATATACCGAGTCTCAAAAAGTTCAGTGTACGTAACTCGTTGACGTTCTGTAGAAATTCGCGGATCACTCTCTACTACTGCAAAGCAAGAAGTAAAAAATATATCTTAGCGGGAATGAGATACCGAAGCCGAGGATCGACTTTTTAACGGAAATCAGAGACGCTGCTGGTCCTTGACGGAAAGCAAGCTCCAGCAATTCAGAGACACATGTAAACTCCTCTCGAGCTAAAAAAAAAAAAAATCCGCCCTTCCTCTCTCATCCAGTCTTCTTATACACGGTTCCCTCTGTCATGATTCTTTCCGGAACCTTGCAAAAACAGGATGACGCAATCGGCCCTGGACCCGCCTGGACTCAGCTAACGTGTGGCCGCAGCAGATGTGGCCGAAGTTTTTTTAAATTTACCGACCTGCAAAACATCAACACATTAGCAGTACCATTAACTTGGTCCATACGTCGGAACATTGTACCCATGCGTCACTCGATTTATAATTTTCATCAGACTCTCTCGATATAAAAACGCAGTCATACCGAGTTCGGCATACTGACATTTTCTTAATTTAAGTTCACTTAAACGACTATTTTTGTTTGCTTACGAAAACCCGGTACACAAAGGGATTTGTTCGCACTGTCTAGTCGGCACGAGTTTCTACCTTAAGTAACAATAGGTCTCTGCTCTGAGGGACCTTCAGTCCAAGCTTTGATTACTTCTTTTTTTTTCTGGTCATGTATCAGATCGTTATAACAGCTGTTTGGTCGCTGCGAGTTACTGTAACTTTGAAATATTTTAGTTGGCTTTTTCAACCAGAGTTACTCGCATTGTTAAAGTAGCTTGTTTGCAGATGAGAGACAAATCCTTGCTTACAATCTTTTTTTTCAGCCTTGCTTATGTTGGCATTATATTTGTTGTTGGACGGGACTCTGCTAATATGTTTAAAGATCTGAAGAGCCGGGAGAGTTTTTTTGTTCCACACAGAATATACCGAGGCTCGGAGAGCTCAAAGTACGTAACTCGCTGACATTCTGTGGAAATTCGTGGATGCCCAGTGATTCGGGATGAGAGTAAGGGTCACTCTCAACTACTACTTCAAAGCACGAAGTAAAAACAGCAATAACGTAGTGTAAATGAGATCCCGAAGTCGAGGGTCAACTTACCAGCCGAAATCAGAGACGGTTGATATCTCTGACGGAGATCAAGTTCTGGCAATTCAGAGACACAAGTAAACAACTGGAGGTCCAAAAAAATCTGCCTTTTTCCTCTTATCTAATCTTCTTATATAGGGTTCCCTCTGGCGTGATTCTTTCTGGAACCTTCCAGAAACAGGGTGCCGCAATCGGCCTGGACCCGCCTGGACTCAGCTGACGCGTTTCCAGATGTGGTCGAAGTTCTTTTTAGGTTTACCGACCAGATAAACATCAACACATTAGCAGTACCATAACTTGGTCCATATGGGAGGAACAGTGGGACCATGCTTCATTCGATTTATACTTATCATTAGAGTTTCTCGATACAAAATCTCAGTCAAACCTGGTCCAACATGCTGATATTTTTTTAATTTAATTCCACTTAAACGACTACTTCTGTTTGCTTTCGAAAACCCGGTATACAAAAGGGTTTGTTCACAATGTCTAGTCGGAACGAGTTTCTACCTAAAGTAACAATAGGTATCCTCTCCAAAGGACCTATAGACCGATCTTGGGTTTCTTCTTTTTTTTTCTGGTCATGTAACGGATCGTTATAACAGCTGTTTGGCCGCTGCGAGCTACTGTAACTTTGAAATATTTTAGTTTGCTTTTTCAAGCAGAGATACTTGCATTGTTAAACTATCTTGTTTGCAGTAAGACAGATCCTTGCTTACAATCTTTTTTCTTTTTCAGCCTTACTTATGTTGGCATTATATTTATTGTTGTTTCTTTACCCAAATGTCTTTCAATCTCTTACACATCCGACCATGTTCTTACCTTAAAATACAATCTGCAAATGACAGGTGAATTTTCTACACATACTTACTGTTTCTCTAATTAATAATTTATATACCTGTCTACAATTAAAAATAGTTTATTACAGATAAAAATAGTTATAAGGATTTAACAAAGTACTAAAAATATTTTATACAAGTCATTCCAAAAATGTTTCGTATGGCTTCTTATATTTATCTAGAGTACATAAAAATTTTAAGAACTGCATTCAATTACTCGTGAAACGTCAGTAAAGGAATTATTGCCGGCAACCAATTAATTCTTTTTTAAGCTAAAACCAATCAGAAAATTAAAGATTCGTAAACTTTTTTTTAAATACAGAGGCAGTTTTACTGAACAATAATTTGATTTCTTTGCGACTTGAATTTTACGGATTTTTCCTTATTTTTTTTCTATTAATCTCAAGTGCTTTATATGTATTACCGATATTTCTAATTAGATTAAGATGTTACTTTTATCAATTTTTATTCTTTGGCAGAATTTTTCTTTTTAGAACAGCACACGTAAATCCCATAAAAAGTTAATTATTTTAAATGCAAGATTACTCTGTCAGTCGAGGAATAATTAATGTATTAAATTTACATATGGAATTACATAATCAATAATGAAGATGGAAATGAAAATTTCTGTTTTATCTAATTTCCTAATGATTACTGTTTAAGCTTTTTTTTTATAAGACCCATCATGTGAAACATGAGAAAAATTAATCATTCCATTTGAAGATTTTTTAGGTACTGGATGTTAAATTTAATGAATAATCTTTTACTTTCAGTTTCATCTAAAGCATTTGTAATTATTTTAATTAATGGATGAATTAAAGAATTTAGATTTCTTGACTGTGATATACTATAATATCTGAAACATTATACCAGTATTTATTTTTCAATCATTAAATTAAAATGTGTCTCAAGCCTGAAAAAGATGTCTACGTTCTACAAAAATATGCATTCGTATGCTTGATAATCCCAACAATTCTCAAATATTTTTAAAGGAATATTGTTGTATATATTATTGAATTTAGATATTAATTCAAGAAAAATGTATGTTCTTTAAACGTGCTAAAATAAGCAATCGTTTATTCTAAAACGATGTAATTAATGCTTGATATGAATTTTTTTAAATTAAAGTTCAATTCATATTTTGCTATATTTCATATGTATAAAATCTGTTTAAAATCTCTATTGAATTTTCCTTCATTACTTTTACTAAAGCACAAAATACAAAGTTTAAACGTGTATAGGTATAGAAATATGTAGACAAATAAAATCATTTACTATAGCGAATAGAAATAACGAGATATACATATATGTGTACGAACTTTTATCCCTTGTAATCTGATACAAATACACACACACACACGCATATATATATAATATATATATATATATATATATATATATATATATATATATATATATATATATATATATATATATATATATATATATATACATATATACATATATATACATATATACATATATATATATATACATATATATATATATATATATATATATATATATATATATATATATATATATATATATATATATATATATATATATATATATATATATATATATATATATATATAAATATATATATATATATATATATATATATATATATATATATATTATATATATATATATATATATATATATATATATATATATATATATATATATATATATATATATATATATATATATATATATATATATATATATATATATATATATATATATATATATATATATATATTTATATATGTATATATATATATATATATATATATATATATATATATATATATGTGTGGGTGTGTGTGTGTGTGTGTGGGCGGGTGGGTGGATGTGTGTGTGTAATAATTATTTCCTCTAGTCAGAACAATTATGTGGCCTCTATTATTTTTATTTGCCCGGGATATTGAGCAAGGAAAAGCCTAAACAGCTAGTAATAATAAAAATGCAGTCGGTCGACATTGAAGAGAACGGAACAAGTCTAATTAGAACTTTATTTCAGAGCTGCTAAAACGGACATCTTTACTAGTCAACTACAAGCAAGAGAAAGATACAAAAAACGCTCTGCTCGAGCAGAGGTGCACCCAAGAGCGAAGACAGAAAAAAATTTCCCAAAATAGAAGAAACTTACTAAGCGAATTAAGTGTTATGATCAAGAAAAAACACGGAACCATTTGCCAGCGACAGCTGGAAAATGTGTTAAATAGACAGAAAATTTACATCTATAGAATAGAAAACTTTGGGAATTGTATCGAAACAATTTTAAGTCGAAGAATCTCCTTTGATTAAGACATTTAGAGTCTCTAAAAAAGATTTTAAGGAGATAGGAGGTCTTTATGGAAAAATTAAATTTAAATAATTTTGATGTGTGTATATATATATATATATATATATATATATATATATATATATATATATATATATATATATATATATATATATATATATATATATATATATATATATATATATATATATATATATATATATATATATATATATATATTCAAATGGAAACAACAATTGAAGAACTATTAAAAAAATCTTAAATGGAGATTAATTTAGCATAGAGAATCTGATATACCGTAAAAAAGTATGGGAATATTATGACTCCCAATCCCAGTTAAATGTACATTTTCTCAGGCCTGAACATTTTCGTAAACCAGTAAATCAAAATAGCCATTAAAAAATCAAAATAGGCTTAA
>CM063510.1:117780223-117807723 GCA_032207245.1 Pardosa pseudoannulata
GGGTTAGCAAAATTCAATGCGAGTTCGAAATCCAACCCAACCCCCCCTTTTCGAGCTTTTAATGCTATTATTTCAAGTCTTATTCTCCCTCTTATTCTATACTAAATTCATTGTTGATATGAATTTAGTATAGAATAAGAGGGAGCAGCGATGGTGGAGCGTAATATTTCAATTGGACTGTGTTTACTCGACCCTCATATACTCTAATTAGTTCTTTCATCATGTGTAGGCCTAGCGTATTCGGTAGAAGGTCAGCCCGTTCTATCGTTGTACTTCTCGGGTTGACGGTTCTGTCCCCGACACAGCCAAATTTTTCTAAATGTCTAATTAATTTAGTATTTTCTGATTTCTCTTTTAAATTCTTATTCCTAAAGTTGTTTTATTATTTTCAAAATTCCTTTATTATTTTAAAATAAATCTTTACTATTTTTTCAACTTTTTATGACTTAAACTTTTTTTTGTAATGTAATAATAGCCTAAGTTATCTGTTCTTCTGTATTCGTATTTATGAAGCTGTTGGACCTGATATGGATAGAACATCCATATTGGATTTTGATGAGTAATTGTTAGCAAAATTCAAAGCGAGTAAAGTTTATCTTTTCCTAAACTATACATCCGATTCTAAAATAAATTGCTATGCATAAGCGTCGTATCACAGCGAAAAATTCTGTCATCTTTAAAACATTCGAAATCCACCTCACCCCATTTCGAGCGTTTAATGCCATTGTATCAAGCCCTATTTTAGGAGCCGGCTATTAAATTTATCAATTTATCACATATTAAATAGGTAAAAATAACAATTTTTTCTAGCATTATGACGTCATTACTTTAACTATCTCATTTAATCATTTATTTTAGTTTATTTAAATATCGTCTGCATGATTTCCATACATTTCATCCTTAAACTTAGACATTACCTAAATAATTTTTTTTTATATTTGGCTTAAATAATAGATTAGGTACATATGTGATTATTTTAATCGGTTATTTTTGTAGAAAGATAATTGTCAGCCAAAAAACAAGTCATTTTTTTACCTGCCTCATAGAGTACATTTACAATTCTGGAAAATTAAAAATTTTACTGATCCCGATATATGACGGGCTATATGCTAGTATTTATATATAATACATAATATACATTTATATTTGACTATTTATATAATACATAAAATACATTTATATTTACTATTTCAATGCTTATTTAATTCTTAAAATACAGACTTTACGTAACGTTTCCCGAATTTCATCTAAATACGATAGATAGCAGCGACACAAAATTATTCAGTAAAGAAAATAAATTTAATATTTCCCTCGCGTAATTACTCCTGATTTGCAACCCATTTAAATTTGAGTAATTGTTTATTGATTGCACGAATGAATAATTGATTAAATAACTCGTGTATTGATTAGGGGCAGTTAGGCGTTAATTTATCAAAAGCCGAGTATACATGACATATAATTCCATATTTAGTCAGATTTAAAAGGAAATGCGAGAGTTACATAAACCAATTTTTATGTTCCGTTTGAATTAAAGCTTTTAGTTTCGAAATTGCTAGCATTTAGCTCTAATAATTAAATACATAAGGGTATTAGGGATTTAACATCATAATATTTGACTATATTTAACATAATAATAATTTTTAAATTTATTTTAAAAGTATATTTGAAGATTAAGAATTATATAAAAGGGGTTATGTGCATAAAATTCAAATAAATACAAAGGTTGTTCTGAAATTTTTGATACAGTGGCACATGATGAGCGCAGGAAATATATTTGTTAGAAATTTAATTCTGTATTTTTTAAAACGTCTACGATAATTTGTGGAAATAATTGGTATTTAGGTATCGTAAAACACATTTTGTAAGAAAACAATATGGGGTTAATGCAGAGCGTTATCGCTACATGATTTTGAAACTTTGTTTTTGTTCCTGATGCCACTTGGTCAAACTAAGCACGATTTGATTCACACGTTACTCGTATTAAGGAAAAAGGGGTGAGATTTTCGTTTAGTGAGCAGCGCATGGTGAAAGAACGACTTTTGCTCAAATATGCCTTCGTAATTTAGAGGCCGGGACCAAGTAGGATACCCATAGGCTTGTGTAACAATCAGTTACTCTGCTGGACAACGCCAGACTGACCGAGGGACTAGAGCATTGTCAGTGACCCCCCCTTTCAACCCCATTGGACAAGAGGGGTTGATAACGCAGGTCAGTCGCCTTTGGCTTTGGCAACAGGAGTCTTTGGATTTTGCTCTGCAGATTTAAAGACCCCTTCAGTGGAAAAGCAGACCAAGACTGAGCGAACGGAAAACTTCCACAGAGGCAGGGAATGCTCAACCATTTTGTTTATCTGAAGATAGCGTCATCAGCAGGAGGTGATCCATCATTCTCGCAGTTTACGGCGTCTCCATATTGAGATTGAATATATTTTATTTGCGTCACCAGATTGTTCCAAAATAGATTTGTAAATAAAAAAGTCTGCAAAAGGGTAATTCTTCGCTCATTTGTATCTGGTGTCTTAATTCTTTGTGTTATCTAAACAGGTCTGGTATAATTCATTAGTACATAATACTTGGCCTGCTACCGTAAGATATATTGTTTTAGAACTTGGACATTGCGACCATGAGAATATTTTACGTGCCCCACTCACCTTAAATGAACAATCTTATACTGACAAGTGTACCTTCATCGTCTTTAATTAGAATTTGGAAACAAAGGTCCGTCGAATGTTATTGTATTTAGATGGTTTACAGAGTTTCGTAGAGGTCATTGTTCTCAGCTCGGTATAGCACACATAGACAAAACCTTATCAGATGTAAATCAAGAAAATGTGTCGGTTATACAAATCATATTAATATTGTGAAACAATCATTATATGTGTTTTATTGGTAACAAAAATCATCATATATACAGTGAAAGGTAATAGTGTTTTTAGGCTGACCCATCGGAAGACATACAGTAACAGCAACTGAAGTCCAGTCATCACAACAGTGATCTATAACGTGTACCAAGCTTCTACTGACCTAAGAGAGGCCCACCATAGTCCGATTTTGGACCAAATACTGCAGATGTAAGGTTGTGACTTCCAGGAATAACCAAAAATCCAGATCACTCAGGTACTCCAGGTACGTAAAACCCGTATACACCTATAGGAGGTGTGCCTTTTGGGGCATGCAGTGTAAGGTGAAACTCTTTTGCTTTTTTTATTTTATGGGGGGGTTGTAAAGTGTAAAATGCTTTTCAAATTGAAAAAAAATATGTAATTTTATATAATTTTCTATGATGATCAAACTTAAAAAATACTGTTATCAGAAAATTTAAAAATTACATAAAATCTATCAAAAATTTTATATGTTTATTTAAAGGCTAAAATATACCTTTACATACCTGAAGTAGATTATATTTACTATAAAAGAAACGACTCTACTTAAAAATTTTATTTTTTTTAAAAAAAGAACAGTAGAGTATACAAATTATTAAATTAGTTTGTAAATGATATAAGCCTCGTAAATATAAAAGTCAGGAAACAAAAATAATGCTCCTCTTTTTGGGGAAAGGGGTCTTTAATATGTTTAACTACTATCTCGTGTAATGCAAAATTCATACTTTTTAGAAATTTTAACTGACGGAATAATAAATACTTAAAAAACATAATAATTAAATAAACAAATAGTTTTTATAATTATTATTTCGATGAATGTGCATATAAGGTATCAGAGGCAACTAAAATTAAATATTGAGAATTATTATTTACAGAAAACATTGCTGTAGAAAACTTTATATTTATATCGTAGTGCTACCATCTATTGACACAAATCATAAACATAAAAATTATATCACAAAAAGTTTGATTATTTTCAAAAATTTTATTTTAATTTTAAATAATCATTATAACACACACAGGATCATGCCACCCTTAAATAGTTTAGAGTTTTATTTCACTGATAGTTAATTTACAGAAATTATTTTTAGATCCGTGTGTATAATTACTGCAAAAAATTCAGATTTTCGAAATTTAAATTAAGTTAATTCATGCATTCGTCAAACCAAGCATGAATCAGCCTTCAGGATCTCGTATTAAGGACAAGGGGTGTGCCTTTCGTTTTAATGAGCACCATTAAGGTGAAAGAACGTCTTCGAAAATCCTGGTAATTTTGAAACAGGGATTAAGCAGAAGACTCACAGACTTAACCTGCCATCCCTAGATGTATCGATTAAGAACTTAGAGGACATTGTGACTATTAACATATTTTAAGTGCCCCTGTCACCTTTAACGAACACGGCAGATCTTAGGCCGGCTTGTTTTCCGAACACGCAACCTTTCAGGTACTAGTTCAGTGCCTTTGCCGACTGAGCTACCACGGCTGATGAATTTCAGTTGAATTGTCTAAATAAAATCAAATATATTACAAGTGTTTGGTAAGATTTTATAGGCACATATCGAGATTTAATAACAAGGAACCTATTAACCCACTGAACGGACGCGTCAATGTTCGACAGCGAATTCCTGTTCGAAAACGGACCTGTCGACCCCTTCTCATTCGCACTCCTATAACACACTTTTGAGAAAAAAAATATTGCAAAGCGATAATAAATGAAAGAAAATAATTTTGTGTAACGGAACTCAATTACCTTGCAGGGAAAATAACTTAAAAGTAGCCTCACAACTTTTAAACCGGCAACTCTAGTATGGTACGGTAAGTTCCGTCTGGAATTTACGAAAAGGTTGACTGTTTTGAAAGAGAAAAAGGTGGGGAGGGTGGTCGGTGGATGGGTTAAAAATTAACAAAAAATATAAAATGATTATTCTAAAATAAAAGCTAATTTTAAGGTAAAAATTATTTTTTTTACAAATATATCTATTTATACAAGTTAATAATTTACTGGAACACGTCAGAAAATAATATCCACTTTCTTTTTTGCATGTGTTGAGGTTACAAAATAGAGAGACTAATTTCAGATATTACACATGAAGTTAAATATAATATATAGTAAAAGGTTAGAGTCATAGAAATACCTGAGAGTGTAATATCCACAGTCCAAATAGAATATGTTGAAATTACAAGCTAGAGAGACTAATTTCAAATCTTAAGTATGAAGTTAAGTTTATAATAAAGTAAAAAGTGCTAGGAATTAGAAAAATCAGTAAATTCCCAATTAAGATTTAATATTTAATAACTGATTAGCATTTTCTGAAAACGAAGTTTTCCAGATATGACGGTTTTCTACCATTGAAGCGACATATCATATTTTAATTCTCTTAACTGCCGATAAACAATCATAAACTACATAAAAATAATTACAATTTTAATGACCTTAAATTACTATGAAGTCAAAATTCAGTAACATTGTTGCAAATTTTAGAGGAAAAACAACTTTAATTAAATATTTAAAACTCTTTTAAAATCAAATTAATTTTCAAGCTATTTACTTGGGTGTTCATTAATTTAATACGATTCATTCTCCCAGTTTTTCGCATTTTGAAAATTCATGGCACAGATAATTTTGAACATCTGATTTTAACCTCAAGCACTTTCCCTAGTTATAAGCAATCATTTTTAATGAAGCATCTCAAATGTTATTTCTCAAAACACGCAATTGTATAATTACCTGAAACTGTTTTCAGTGTTTAAAAGAATATTTAATTTTCCTTTACATAGAAAGCACATTTTAAAATGAAAATTCTACAATTTTGGTCCAACACATTTTAATTGTATTCAAAGAGGTTTATGTGTTACAGTGAAGAAGCATTTTTATGTTGTTGAAGGGTTCATACGTAAAACGACATTTAAACAGTGAGATGTATAATCGAAATTTCAATACATAAATTTGATTTACGCAAATGTAGTGAATATTTATGTAAAAGTAATAATTCTTACACTGCTCACAGCAGTAGTACTAGTAATTCGCACTTTTAACCAGCAATTGAATAGTTTCTCCACCAATTAACTCATATCAACTCCAGTTACACGTCTTCCTGAAAGAATGAAATATTAAGGCGATGCATGATAAATCTGTAATCCTAAGAAAGAAAACGAAAATATAAAATAACTTATGCAATAGTTTCTCAACCAACTGTCTCCTCTCAGACTCATTTTTATGTCTTTGACGAATAAATTATTAAGTAACTAAGTAATAATTCTCAAACTGCTCAAAGCAGTAGTACTAGTAATTCGCACTTTTAACCAGAAATTGAATGGTCTCTCCACCAATTGACTCCTATCAATTCTAGTTACACGTCTTCCTGGAAGAATGAAATATTAAGGCGATGCATGATAAATCTGTAATCCTAAGAAAGAAAACAAAAATATAAAATAACATGCAATAGTTTCTCAACCAACTGTCTCCTGTCAGACTCATTTTTATATCTTCTTGGACGAATAGATTATTAAGTAATTTAGTAATAATTCTTAAACTGCTCAAAGCAGTAGTACTAGTAATTCGCACTTTTAACCAGTAATTGAATGGTCCCTCCACCAATTGACTCCTATCAACTCTAGTTACACGTCTTCCTGGAAGAATGAAATATTAAGGCGATGCATGATAAATCTGTAATCCTAAGAAAGAAAACAAAAATATAAAATAACATGCAATAGTTTCTCAACCAACTGTCTCCTGTCAGACTCATTTTTATATCTTCTTGGACGAATAGATTATTAAGTAATTTAGTAATAATTCTTAAACTGCTCAAAGCAGTAGTACTAGTAATTCGCACTTTTAACCAGTAATTGAATAGTTTCTCCACCAATTGACTCCTCTCAGCTCCAGTTAAATGTCTTCCTGGAAGAATGAAATATTAAGGAGATGCATGATAAATCTGTAATCCTAAGAAAAAAACGAAAATATACAATAACTTATGCAATAGTTTCTCAACCAACTGTCTCCTTTCAGACGCATTTTTATGTCTTCTTACACGAATAAATTATTAAGGTAATATCTGATAAATCTGTAATCCTAAATAAAAATTAAAAATCGTCATTTCATGTTCTCACCTGCAATCAGTAATGCAATAATTCCTCAACCAACTGGCTTCTTTCAGGTGCAAAATATAAGTACACCTCAAATGAATGAATTAAGGTGTTACAGGTGAAATCTGCAATCCCAAGAAAGAGAAATGAAATGTAAAATCAACATTTCATGTTTGCACTTACATCGTCGTAGTTTATCAACCAACTAGCTTGCACTAGACCCACTTGTATGAATTTTTGGACGAATGAAATACTATGTCAAATCATGTTAAATTTATAATTCTATGAAAGAGAATGAAGATTTGAAATCATTATTTTAGGTTCGTAATTGCAATTCTTTATGCAATAGTTTCTCAATCAACTTGCTTTATTTAGGCACACTTGTATGTCTTTTTAAACTAATGAAATGGAAGTAATCCGTTTTTTATTTCATATTTTTACAACTGATTCACATTGCAGTAACTTTATATCTGAAAAAAAAATAAAACGTGAAAATTTCCATGCCTCGAGAATTTTAAAACAATATAGGGAACATCATTCCATTTAATTATTCCATTTAATTCAAAATTATAGCAACCAAAATTTATATATATATAATTTTCACGCATAGATGAAAATAAGAAAATACAATTTTAAATCAGGACATATACAATTTATAATTGATTTAAAAAAACAACAAATTGGTGTCGCTTTTCTAAATCATTTTGTTTATATTTCTCGTAACAGGTTTCACAGAGTTTAGAAAAGCCATCCTGACAACAATTTCACCACTAATGTCGGAAGTAAGATAAAAACGCCTTAAATAATGCCAGATGAAAGACAAAGTGGTACAAACTAAACCCAGTAAAGTGATGACTGTTTCTGATGTAGCAGAAAGCCTTTTAGAAGAAGAAATTGTTCGTTCAACAGAAATGAAAACAATGCTCCAAACATAAATTCCACCAAACAAAGTAATGATGATGCACAAGGCACAAGAAATCTTTCTAAATCAGAATCGAATGTAGTCCAAAATGTTTCAACCTTAAATGATAAGTATGATTTACGTAAAATAATGACCAGCAATTTGGTTGTCGTAAAATATTCGGGGAAAAATTCAATAAAAAAATTTACTGGGCAGATAACTGGCATGGATAGGAACATTTCATACTGAAATATGTAAGAAAATCATTAAATAGGGAATTTTATATTTTCCCAGATAATGATGATACTGGCAAAGTTCAGGACAAATTATTAACATTTTAAAGGAAGCTCAACTTAATATTCATGACCATTGCAGTCTTTCAATATAAACTAAAGCTTATCAAAAGTAAATGTATTTGTACCGAAATTTGAATTAAATTGTTTATACATATTAGCTTTTTCTAATCAATATCTAATTTATTCCATCTACTATTCATTTTAGGCCCAACTTCTGGAGTAAAATAGGTATAAGGAAAGAAGTAAAAAATTAGAAACTTGCAATTTCAGAAAAAATATATAACTGTTATATAACTATTTTAAGAATGGTGGTCATGAACCCATTGCATGAATACACGTAAAAAATTGCTTGTTTATAGTTTTTTTTAATTGAAAAGAGTGATGAATGTCAAATCACATTTTTTCAACCTATATTAACCCACCACACCATTTTTCATTAGAGTGCCTATTTCAAAAAAAAATTCCGATTCAGCAGGTGATACTAACAGTATTTTAACGCCTTAAAATCCTGTTACCTTGCGAGCCTAATTCTCATTTAGCATCACCCGGAGAGCACGTGTATATTAGGGTATGCTCTAGATGCGAATAACCTCCCTCCTCATTTCAAAAGTAGTGAGGTATAAATCTGCTAAAATTGATAAGCAATCACCACCCATTGGAATGCGTATATTTGTCTAAAAAAATCCGTACCATTATACAAATAAACTTCATTTAACACTAAATTTAACAAAGACTTATATTTGGCAAAAATAATGAACTCTAAAGGAAAAATTAAAGTAATATTAAATAAATACTGGATCTTAATTAAATTAAAATGGTCCTTAAAAACAAAACTGTGAAAATTAAAAAGGTTTTCCTAATGTTTTAGCTTGTTAACAACTTCAAAACATTTTCCTACAATGTGACAACTATCTTTTTTAACTATTTATATATATATATATATATATATATATATATATAAATATAAATAAATATAAATACATATATAAATATATATATATATATATATATATATATATATAAATATAAATACATGTATGTATGTGTGTTTGTTATATACATAATATACATCTATATAACCATAACTCCCCCTGCTAAATGTTAAAGCATGTATTATATTTGTTTAAAATTATTTTACTTTTATAATTTTATACTAAGTATATATATTTATACATTTTTATTTTAAAGATTATATAAACTGCAATCTCATTTAACATTTTAGATAAAATAACTTTTAATGTTACTTACGGTTTTTAACAAATCCCTCGACAAATTATATTAAAAATGGGGAGAAGTTTTTCAATAGAGAAATATAATTACTTCTAATTTAATTTACTAACTATTATGAGTTTCCCAAACAGTCCTAAATGTCTTAAATTCTCTAGGATATTATGGTTACAATACATATATTAACCTAGGTTAATTTTAATCCGTTGCGTATTTAATAGTTTACTTTAAGCAATAATTAATTTAAATTTTTTGCAGTGCTCTTTCGTTAAAGAGGGAGTTAATGGTAGGAAAGTAGAATTAGGAGGTAAAATTTATTTTATCTGATTATCGTAAAACATCTTGCAAAGTTTGCTTGAAAGGCTTTGTAAAGACTTGAAAAGCTTTATAAATGAAATTAACAACAAAATTACTGTAAAGCTATTTTTGCTAAAACTTAATTGATTATTGTTATTTTTTATTGTTAATATTTTGTTGCATTTAATTTTATTTCTTATCTTCACACTATTTCTTCTTAAAAGGTTTACTCTTGAGTACAGACACTTGATGGCATATTTTATTTAAAGTTAATTTAGATGTAAATTAGTTAATTAAGTGTTGAAGAATTGTTTGGTTAGATGTTATATTGAGATAAAGCACACTATAGCGAGCATTTCATTAGATTTTTTGCAGCTTTGATAAATATAATATTATCAGTAATTATGTATGGACATAAGAATAAAATATTTGTTTTTTTATACTGAAATTCTGGAAATTATTTTACAATTATAGTTAAACTATGTAGAGACAATAGTTTGCAATGTAAAATCTCTTGACATGTGTTTTGAAGTCTTTTGATGTTCGATTAAAATACAGAGATATAAGAGTACAATAATATTTATTTCTTTCAAATATTATAATCCTGGAAATTATTTTACAATTACGATTAACAAGATATGTAGAGACGATAATTTGCAATGTAAAATCTCTTGATGTGTGTTTTGAAGTCATTTGATGTTCGATTAATATATATATATATATATATATATATATATATATATATATATATATATATATATATATATATATACAATAATATTTATTCCTTACAAATATTGAAATTCTGGAAATTATTTTACAATTATGATTAACAAGTTAAGTAGAGATAAAAGTTTGCAATGTAAAATTTGATATGTATTTAAAATCTGTTGATAATTGTTTAAAATACACAGATACAAGAATACAATTATACTTATTTCTTTTTAAATATTGAAATTCTGGAAATTTCTTTGAAATTACAATTAAAACGTTATGTGAGGTAATTGTTTACAATATAAAATGTATTGATACGTGTTTTGAAGTCATTTGGTATTTGTTTAAAATATACATATATAGTAATACAATATTTATTCCTTTCAAATATTGAAAATCCTAAAATTACTTTACAATTAAGATGAAAAATTATGTAGAGATAATTGTTTACAATGTAAAATGTCTTGGTATATGCTTTGAAGTTATTTGATATCATTTAAAATACTCAGGTATAAGAATGCAATATTTACTCATTTCAAATATTGAAATTCTAGAAATTATTTTACAATTATGATTAACTGGCTATGTAGAGGTAGTAGTTTGTAATGTAAAATCTCTTCATATGTGTTTTGATGACTTGATATTCGTTTAAAATACTCAGATATAATTACACACTATTTCTTTCCTTCAAATATTGAAGTTCTGGAAAATATATTACAATTACGGTTAACAAGCTATGTGCAGATAATAGTTTGCAATGTAAAATCTCTTGATATGTGTTTTGAAGTCATTTGATATTCTTTTAAAATACACATATATATATATATATATATATATATATAGTATATATATATATATATATATCTATATATATATATATATATATATATATATATATATATATATATATATATATATATATATATATATATATATATATATATATATATATATATATATATATATATATATATATATATATATATATATATATATATATATATATATATATATATATATATATATATTCCTTTCATATATTGAAATTTTATTGAAATATTGAAATTCTGGAAATTATTTTACAATTATGATTAATAAGCTATGAATAGATAATAGTTTGCAATGTAAAATCTCTTCATATGTGTTTAAGTCATTTGATGTTCTTTTAAAATACACAGATATAAGAATGAATACAATATTTCTTTCTTTCAAATATTGAAATTCTAAAATATATTTTACAATTACGATTAACAAGCTATGTAGAGGCAATAATTTGCAATGTAAAATCTTTTAATATGTGTTTTGAAGTCATTTGATGTTTGATTAAAATACATATATATATATATATATATATATATATATATAATATATATATGAATACAATAATATTTATTCCTTTCAAATATTGAAACTCTGGAAATTATTTTAAAATTATGCTTAACAAGTTATGTGGAGATAATAGTTTGAAATGCAAAATCTCTTCATATGTGTTTTGAAGTCATTTGGTATTCGTTTAACATACACAGATATAAGAATGCAATATTTATTCCTTTGAAATATTGAAATTCTAGAAATCATTTTACAATTACGAATGACTAGATATGTAGAGGTAATAGTTTGTAATGTAAAATCGCTTCATATGTGTTTTGAAGTCATTTGATATTCGTTGAAAATATATAAATATAATAATACAATATTTATTTCTTTCAAATATTGAAGCCCTGGAAATTATTTAATAATGATGTTTAACAAGTTATAGAGATTTAAAAGTTGAAAGATAGCAGAATAGTAAGAGCGCTGATTTTCAGTACTGGAATTCGTGATTCCGAGTCTCACTGTGGCAGGATTCTTCGTAGCTATTCAGAATCGGCTTTAAGCAGTAGGTCTCTGTCTCAATAGCTTTATTGTTGCAAAAACGTAAACCGTTGAGCTCCAGTCCAAACCAACCCATAGATTTAAGAGTTCAAAATATAAAATAAATGGATATGTGTTTTAAAGTTAAGATGACCGTAGACAGATTCAATTGCTCAAGCCGGTCAAAGATCTACTGTAGGAGATCATGACAAAAGAAAAGCTTGAAAAAGGAATCAACATAAGCAGAGGATGGTTGTACCACATTTTTAACGGTTCAGTTACGCCACCTTTCCTGATTCCATGCCACTAGACTTGAATAAATAACCCAACTAAGAAGGAATTACGTAGATTAGTAAGGTCTATTTGATTATTTGATCTATTTGATCTTTAATCTATTAAAAATAGATCTGTAACACTGTTTAAGTTTTAAGCAAAATTTTAAAATAAATTGTCTAAAAAAGTAAGCGTTTTCTCACTCATATATTCTATGTCTGTTTTACTTAAGTATAATAACTTTTTATCAACAGACTTGTGCATATCTGTATAATTACGTGCTTCGGATGTTCTGTGTCATATGACTGCTTTTTTACATTCTTATTAAACATTTCCACAACATGGTATAATCTGAAATCATAAAGAAATCTGTAATAAATAACGTCTTAGATATTGAAATAAAAACTGAATTTCATTTATGTTAAAATCAAGAATACAATAAAAATTTGGATGCTTAAAAAATTAATGCTTTTTTAAGCATCCAACTTTTAAGTTCCCTTAACTCGTTATATAACAAATCACCGTTTATATGTTTGATGATGGCGCATGAATTAACATACTTAAGTAGCTGCATTGCCTTTTAAATGTCAACAATACATTCTGGAGTTATTGAAGGAGAACTAAAATAAAGATTTCTTTTCCGGATAAGCATATCCCCACTGAACAATTTCCCATCTTAAGTCTTCCAGAATCACTGAAATGATTTCTCCTCATAATCAATAAATATAAGCGAGAAGCCTAATCGTGTCTCTCAAGAGGCAATTATGAGGCTGACGTTTCTCTCTACCGTTTCCAAGTGTCACAAAGTAATCTACATGTTCCATCTACTTTCATCGCTATCGAATCACCTCCCTTTGTCAAAACTTACGAAAAGATCCCACGAAGATGCATTTTTAAAAGGAAAGAGAAGAATTCGAGAAATACACCATTGTCGAAGAAGTGGCTGAAAATCAGGGTTAGGAATTAAAAATATATTTTCATTACTAAATAAGAGGAAAGTTTGTCATGTAAAATGTATAAAAATATTTGTGTTTGTAAGTCTTTCTTAATTTAGGTCCTTTGTTAGGTAAGTAAATACTTGCAGAAAATTTACGTAAGAATTATTATTAGTATTCACGTACAATTCCTCTAAAACACTCGATGGTGTTATAAACACTATGTTCGAGACCGAAAATCAGGGTTAGGAATTAAAAATCTATTTTTATTGCTAATGCGAGGAAAGTTTGTCGTGTAAAATGTATAAAAATATTTGTGTTCGTCAGTCTTTCTTCATGTAGGTCCTTCGTAGAGTAAGTAAATACTCGTAGAAAATTTGCGTAAGAATTATTATTAGTTTTTTAAAATTTCACTTAATGATTATTACAAGATAGGAATTTTTACATGATCCCTCATTCATTACCTGTTTAGTAAAATTTCACACTGGTCCCAAAATTCATAACACAAAATATTTCAAGTCTGTGATAGAAAAAAAATTCAAATACTTAGATTCCAAGTTTAATAAAAGTTCAAAGATTTTATCTCCTACTTTAGGGGGTCAGTTAAAAGAATAGATATAGTAACGGAATTTTGAAATCAAGCTGCAACGTCTAATTTACGGCGAAAGTTGAAGGTGTTATTGAGACTTTATTGTATTCGAAAATATAGTGTATAATCACTTTAAGATAAATAACCCCCTGTTTATAAGCAGGGGACCATTCTGATTCTGCTGTAAAAGTTGAGCTGCAACTTCATTTCTTCAACTAATTACAATTATTATTATTTCGATCTATTCCTCAGAAAAGAAAAAAAACTCTTTAAATTTACGTAAATTTGGAATATAAATATCTCGGTGTATTTTTGTCACAGAGAAGTGCAACTATATTTTTTGCGTATTTAAGGGTAGGTTCTAAATTTACTAAATATGGTAAGAAGGAACAATTAAAATTAAATTTATTTAAACAAATTTCTAACTAAATGCATGTATGTGCGACTAATTTAGGCAGATAAAATCTGTTATTTGATCGATTGCGAGCACAACATTCTCCAACTTTCCTACCTCAGAACAAACGACACTGGGATCTACTTCTTACAGCAGATTTGAAATATGTACGAATATTCTTCGATATTAGTGGAATCCAAACCCATGATCTCTGTCATTGCAGGACAGTGCTAATCGATTCAGGCATTGGATGATAAGAGATAATTTGATTAAAGTCTTTTTATATACTCATTGTAATACCTAAAACAAAATGTTAAATTCGATGACGCGTTATATAATTTAAATAAAATGTTATATATTTTAATAGGATTACAAGAAAGTCGTATGGTTTCCATATCAAATTTTTTACTCTTCAGTTACTGAAAATAACATGAGCATAAAATTTCGATGAATTTGGTTGAATGATTTTCCTTATATCGTGATCTAAATAACTAGTGTTTAATTTGAATCTTTCGAGATATTTGAACAAAATTTTATGCTGTTTTACTTTTGTTTCCAGATAAACAATAATTTAATAGATCATAAATAATTTAAATGATCTTCTGGAACGCACCAGGGGCTGCTCTAAAGTTGATATCATCTCTATATTCAATACCTTCAAATTCAATACCCAAAAATTATAAACTCTGTATAAATACGAAAAGGAAAATTACAGCTTACCATTCTATACATGTAATCAACCATAAATAAATGAATAATTAACAACGCATCTATATATAGGAAATACTGAGTTCAATGTGATGAGGCGATTTAGATCTGTTATATAATTTATTCATTCATATATGACGTAAAATGTTCGGGATATAAATCTGACCTCATCACATCGTTGTAAAGAGATAGAGGATCATAAATTTCTTGTCAACGGATATTGTTGTCCTGCACGGTGGTCTCGGGCGGGGTTCTGATTCCAGTTCCAGATTAGAATCCCGTCTCCGTACTTGACATTAAATAAGAATGTAGCTTTGTGGAGTATTTATGAGTCCCTAAGGGACAGTGCCCAATTAGAAGGGATAAGGTTTGGCACGTTGGCGGTCTAAAGGAGGGGTTGAAGCAGACCAATGAAATTCTTAGAACTATCCCGATTGGATGACAACAAGGAGGAGAGTACAAGGTTGATAGAATTGAATATGAAAAATCTAAAAGATGAGACGGGGTTCAGAGGTCCCAGAGAAGAGGTTCGGAGGTCTCAAAAGAAGGTGTTCGATACTCGGGAGTCCAGTCGTGTCCGACGGAAGTTGTTCGTGAGTCCAGAGGAGAAGGTGCTCGATAGTCCAGACTAGGAGAGTCCAGCCAAGTCCGACAGGAAGTGTTCCTTCACAAAATAGTACGGTCGCACCCCAAAGACACAGGAGGAAGCCCCTGACGAGACCAACGGATGATATATAGATTCTCTCTCCTGATCAGCTATAGATACCCTTCAACCAGAAGTGTTCCGGGCTCAACATTTTAGACCCACAAAGGTACCCCATATTTACATACATTTTTGAAATTGAGATTAGGTCCTCTATCTATTTACAAAATTACTTAAGTATATCAAAAATTTGTCATAACTAATTTTAGAAAATGTTAACAAAGCTTATTTTATGAAAATTAGCATCTGTTTTTGTATGTAAATAGATGTATAAATATTATAATAAATTTACTTTTTTTACATTAAGCTAGTCTCGGTGGCTGTCAATTTAGCTGTTAGTTTATTTTTATATTTATGTCTGTAGTTTCTCAGAACCTGTGGTTAAATTTAGTACAAAAATACTTAACAAAACGCAATTAAAAATAAATCACCACTATACATTTGATCACAGGTTGATACTCAAATATAAACAAGGACTACACGACATTCAATTTATATGCAATTACCTTTCTTTAAAAGCTGTCTAAAAAGTATTTCAGCCCTACGATGTTCCCAAAGTTTGTTGCAACATATATTTTTAGTACGCATAAATATCTTATCATCACAATGAGTAATTTTTATGATAAATGTACACAGAACAGTATTCATTGTTGCACTTTCTTTATTGACGATATGTCATAACATATCACAATGTTATCACAAAAATGAGTTTAATTAGCTTATTAATAACTGTATAATGTATATTCAAACAAACATAAAATACATATTTATATATATATATATATATATATATATATATATATATATATATATATATATATATATATATATATAAATATATATATATATATATATTTATATATGATATATATATATATATATTATATATACATATATACATATATATATATAATATATAATAATATATATAATATATATATATATATATATATATATATATATATATATATATATATATATATATATATATATATATATATATATATATATATATATATATATATATATATATATATATATGTAATCCATTTTTTAATAAAACTCCTTGACAAGGAGAAAGCTCAACAGCTAGCAGTAATAAAAATGCAGTCGGGCGTACATCGAAGAGAACGGCATTAGTCTAGTTGAAACTTTATTCCAGAGCAGGTACAAAGCACATCTTTTTTACATCACGACAGACAAAGAAAAGCCACAGAGATCACTCTTGTCGAATAGAGGTGCACCCAAGAGCGAAGATTGAAAGAACTTTCCCACGGTAAAAAAAAAAAAACTTAATAAGCGAATTAAATGCAATTTCATCAAAACCCATTTTACGCCGACAGCTGGGAAACGTGCTGAATAGACAGAAAGTTTACATTTGTAGGATAGACAGCTTTATGAAGAATTTTAAGTGGAAAACACTTCTTTGATTAAACTATTTAGATATTGGGAGAAAGAATTAAATGAATTAGAATGGGAGAGGAGAGGTTTTTAAAGAAATATTAAAGTTATATAATTTTTGATACATTACACACACACACACACACACACACACACATATATATATATATATATATATATATATATATATATATATATATATTATATATATATATATATATATATATATATATATATATATTATATATATATATACATACATGTTTATGATAAAACTACCAGATTATATTTATGACAATAACATAAAAAATTAAATGTGTTGTATAGGCCAATTAATAAAGCATTTAAAATATAAAACAACTAAATGTATTTAAACCTATTTTCTCCTCGTCTCTATCTCCGAAAGCAAGCAGATATTCAAATACAGTCAGAGAATAACATTTAAATCTCATAGTAGCTTCCCATTTATTTCTCACAATAACCTTAACTTTCGATAGGCAACCTCGCTGTTATTACCTGTTTCAGGGAAATGCACATTTTTGCGCTAAGCGGATGTTATTACTGTCAGACAAAGTAATATTATTAGCTAAAAGACTCCAGTCCATTGAACACAACGAGGATTACTTAGTGACACTTGGAAGCATTTACCGCGAAAGTCTTCTTCGTAATTGCCATTCAGAAAACGGGATTTGATTTTCCTGTTTATAGATTGTGACTGGAAATGGTTTTCTTAATTCCGAGAAAGTGTATGATTGCCTGGAGCCTTAACGGGTAAAGGTTTTAACATATTTTCTGCTGACATGTTAGGGAATGATATGATTTTTCGAGTGTATTTCAAAGATGGTTACAGACGAATAAATTGTAAATCTTAGTATAAGCTTGAGAACAATAGTTAAAATATTTATATTAGACGAAATCTAGTAATTTATGGATTAAACGGAATAAAAATAAAACTCTGCGATAAATATTGTTTTTAATTTTTAAGAAAAGTTAAAAAACATAATTATTTAGATAATTATACTGTAAAAATGCTAAACTAGAATCTATGTAATTATTTAAATTCATACACATTTGTATATTCTTAATAACGCTTTAAATATTTGTTAAATGCTAATGAATTTCTTAAGATTTCAAGGACATTCAATATTTTGGCTTTTAATTTAATATACTGTATTATAAATAAAGAATATACTGTATTATAAATAAATATACTATTACGGTAAGTTTACATGTATTCTCAGAATTAATTCATTTTTTTTGTTTATTTAAATTCATTTTGTTTATTTAAGAATTTATGTTTTAACTTCATAAACTTTTGTCGATTTTTAATAGTGCATTAAAATTTTGTTACATGTGAATGAATTTCTTAAGAAATCAGGAACATTCTAAATTTCACCTTTTGTGTTGTTATATTGTATTATAAATAAAAAAGAATTATATTATTGCGTTAAGTTTGCAAATATTGTCAAAATTATTTCATTTTGGTTTTTTGCTTATTTAAATTAATTTTGTTATTTAAGAACTTATGATTTAACTTCATAGACTTTTGTTGATTCTTAATAATGAATTCAAATTTTGTTAAATGATGATGAATTTTTTAAGAAAGCAAGGACATTCAAAATTTCGGATTTTAACTTATTATATTTTATTATTAATAAAAAAACGTATTTTATTACTGTAATATTGCAAGTATTCTCAAAATTAATTCATTTTTTTTGTTTACTTAAATTAACTTTGTTTATTTAAGAATTTATGTTTTAACTTCATACACTTTTGTCGATTCTTAATAATGCATTAAAATTTTGTTAAATATTCATGAAATTCTTAAGATATCAAGGACATTCAAAATTTCTGATTTTAACTTGCTATATTTTATTATAAATAAAAAAAAGTATGTTATTGCGGTAAGTTTACAAGTATTCTCAAAATTAATTCGTTTTGGGTTTTTTGTGTTTATTTAAATTAAATTTGTTATTTAAGAATTTATGTTTTAACTTCATAGACTTTTGTTCATTCTTAATAATGCATTAAAATTTTGTTAAATGTTCATGAATTTCTTAAAAATCAAGGACATTCAAAATTTCGACTTTTAACTTGTTATATTTTACTATAAATAAATAAAACGTATGTTATTGTGGTAAGTTTGCAAGTATTCTCAAATTCAATTCATTTTGGTTTACTTGATTTGCAATACAGGATTTTTAAACAAAAAAAAATGGAGTATCACTAAAAATAATTAGCCAGTTTTAAAAAGATACATAATAAAACAGAATATCTTTTGAAACTTGAAATCTCTATTGAAATAAACTGTTTTTGATTAGTTCTGAAATAAAAAGTTTTACTACTTTTATAAGGATTTTTTCATATTTGTTTATGATTCTGTAGATTTGAGAAAGAATAGTGACTTTATTCAAAATAGTATATTTTTTAAATAACGTCAAAAATATATTATAAATGTGATAATAAATTGATGTACATTAACCGATAAGTTACCTTTTTAAATACGTGCATTAGAAAATAAATTAAGTAAAAAATATTATAAAATATCTATTTAATTCTGCAAACATAAATATTTAAAAATATCCCAAATTTTAAAATTGAAAAAAATAAATACTTAATAAAAATGGTAATTTAAAATATATTAGCTGTTATCAAATAAAATATACTGCTTGTAATAATATAATTGAAGTTCACAGAGTTCAAAGATAATTAGCTTCTGTTTGATATAAAAAATAATTTATGATTTATAAATTTCAAAAGTTAATTTGATGATCGGGGATTATTACTTTTTTTCATGGTGTATAACTTTTATGTGTTTTAAAAAATGTACTGCTGCATATAAAAACCTTAATATATATTATAAAGTTAGAATTTTATTATTCATTTAGAAAAAATATTCTAAACGGTTCAGAACATTTTATTTGATATTGTATTAAGCATAGGAATTTTAATGAATACTTTTTATTCCAACAAATCGTATACACTTTTAAATTTCAAATACTAAGTTGTTTATATGCACACAAAGCTAATCTTCGGTATCTCCTATATAATAATACCATAAGCTTGGTCTGTCGTCGAATTTATGAAGCTATTGTACCTATAATGGATAGAGGCATCCATATTGAATTCTTGATACGTTAGGGTTATCAAAATTCAAAGCGAGTTTCCTAAACTATCCATCCGATGCTAAAATAAATTGGTATAAATATTCTTCATATCACAGAGAAATATACTGCCAACTTTAAAACATTCGAAATCCAGCCCTTCCCCCCTTTTTCGAGAATTTAACGCCATTATTTCAAGCCATATTTTGCTCGGTTAAGAGCAGATGATTAAATTTATCACATAATAAATAGGTAAAAATAACATTTTTTTCGAGCATTATGATGTCATTATTTTAACCATCTCAATTAATCATTTCTTCTTTTAAATTATTTAAATATCATCTGAATTATTTTCATACAATATATCACTGAAATTTGATATTGCGTAAAATATTTTCTTTTATATTTGTCTATAAAATAATAGCCTAAGTTATCTGTCCGTCTGTCCTCGATTTTATGAAGCTGTTGGACTTGGAATGGATAGAGGTATCCATATTCAATTCGTGATGAGTTAGGGTTAGCAGAATTCAAATAGAGTTCGAAAACATTCGAAAATGCCCTATTTTCCCCAGTTAAGAGCAGGCGATTAAATTTACCAATTTATCTAATTATAAGTAGATGAAAATACCATTTTTCTAGCATTATGACGTCATTTATTTAACCATCTCATTTAATTATTTCTTAGTCTTAATTATTTAAATATCATCTGCATTATTTTCATACATTTATCTCTGAATATAGATGTTATAAAAATTTTCTTTTATATTTGCCTATATAATAGATTAGGTCGTCTAATCAATACATATTAATGGTAAACTAAATGGGTTTTGCAAGATAATTCTCATCCAAAACACAAACCATATTTTTACCTGCCTCATAGGGTACTTTACAATTCTGGAAAATTCTGGCATTGTCACTTATTTAAAGAATTGCACATACATGGACCTCTCTCCAATGCATATAATTAAGCTACCATTGTGGGATGTCAGCAATTGTTTACTCGTCTAATCAATACATATTAATGGTAAACTAAATGGATTTTGCAAGATAATTCTCAGATAGAAAACAAACCATATTTTTACCTGCCTCATAGGGTACTTTACAATTCTGGAAAATTCTGGCATTGTCACTTATTTAAAGAATTGCACATACATAGACCTCTTTCCAATGCATATAATTAAGCTACCATTGTGGGATGTCAGCAATTGTTTACTCGTCTAATCAATACATATTAATGGTAAACTAAATGGGTTTTGCAAGATAATTCTCAGGCAAAAAACAAACTATGTTTTTACCTGCCTCATAGGGTACTTTACAATTCTGGAAAATTCTGGCATTGTCACTTATTTAAAGAATTGCACATACATGGACCTATTTCCAATGCATATAATTAAGCTACCATTGTGGGATGTCAGCAATTTTTTACTCGTCTAATCAATACATATTAATGGTAAATTAAATGGGTTTTGCAAGATAATTCTCAGCCAAAAAACAAACCATATTTTCACCTGCCTCATAGGGTACTTTACAGTTCTGGAAAATTAAAAAATTTACTGATCCCTTCATATGACGGGCGACAGGCTAGTTCTATAATAAAGTGAACTAAAGGAAAGGTTTCTGCATTGTCCTTCATTTAAAGAATTATACATACATAGACCTCTTTCCAATGCATGTAATTAAGCTCCAATTGTGGGATGTCAGCAATTGTTTACTCGTCTAATCAATACATATTAATGGTAAACTAAATGGATTTTGCAAGATAATTCTCAGCTAAAAAACAAACCATATTTTTACCTTCCTCATAGGGTACTTTACAATTCTGGAAAATTCTGGCATTGTCACTTATTTAAATAATTGCACATACATAGACCTCTTTCAATTGCATATGATTAAGCTCCCATTGTGGGATGTCAGCAATTGTTTACTCGTCTAATCAGTGCATATTAATGGTAAACTAAATGGGTTTTGCAAGATAATTCTCAGCCAAAATACAAACCATATTTTTACCTTCCTCATAGGGTACTTTACAATTCTGGAAAATTCTGGCATTGTCACTTATTTAAACAATTGCACATACATAGACCTCTTTCAATTGCATATAATTAAGCTCCCATTGTGGGATGTCATCAATTGTTTACTCGTCTAATCAGTGCATATTAATGGTAAATTAAATGGGTTTTGCAAGATAATTCTCATTCAAAAAACAAACCATATTTTTACCTGCCTCACAGGGTGCTTTACAATTCTGGAAAATTAAAAAAATTACTGATCCCGTCATATGACGGGCTACATGCTAGTTCTATAATAAAATGAACTAAAGGAAAGGTCTCTGCATTGTACTTCATTTAAAGAATTATACATACATGGACCTCTTTCCAATGCATGTAATTAAGCTCCCATTGTGGGATGTCAGCAATTGTTTACTCGTCTAATCGATACATATTAATGGTAAACGTAATGGGTTTTGCATCATATGTAATTAGGAGAAGCGTACGATGTTTCATTACAATTTTCTCAGACCAACCTTTACGATAGGCCAATGGCGTTATTCCTTGCCCTTAATTGATTTGAAGTTTCATAAATAATGTCTTAAGGGCATTTAAATTGTGTATTTTCCTAATTAAAGTTACTAAACATATTTTGGGTTACTCATTTTGTAAAGTTTGATTTACTGAATAGTGAGTTATGTTTATATTTATCGTGCTAAGTAAGGAAAATTGTATATTTAAATGCAAAAAAATATCTGTTATTCAAACTTTTTCAGACCAGATCTGAATAAATTAATTGTAAAAAGAAAAATGATCTTTTTAAATGTAGTGATAGGAAACTGTAGCTTTCTAAGATTATGTCAAACATAATAATGAATGGTACATTCTTTTTTAAAAAATTAAGCTTTTTCAATCTTCTAACTAACAATTCTTATGCATAAAGTTAAGCCAATAGTATTTGTATATTGGTGATTTCCAGTAGTCGATTTCCGGTTTGGGAGTTGTATTCCCTTTATTATATGTGTGTAGTTAAAATGACTAATAATAGTTATATTATATATATATATATATATATATATAATATATATATATATATATATATATATATATATATATATGTGTGTGTGTGTGTGTGTGTGTGTAATGAGACGGACTTCTCAATGGGTGGTTGCAGTCTTGGTCCTAAAAATGATACCGTTTTAGCTAAAGACCTATATTAAGATAATGCTGGAAGACAGCTTCACACTTCATCATAAGGACAGGACAGACTGAAGAGTCAGTAAACATGAAGTTCTATGTACAAGACCCGTAACACCTGGGTCAATATCTGTGGGAAAATATCTCTAGAACAATCTGTCTCCTTCACCGTATATCTCCTTTTTATTTGGAAATTTCCTAAATTGTCCACTAAGGACATGTAGGTTTATAATTGGTCAGGCCCTGTCTCTGAGGGAGTGAACTGTAGCCCCAGTGGTCAATTTAGGTTAAGGGTTAAAAATGGGAATAAAAAATGACTCGAGAATTTTTAGCCCTTGATTAAAGTTTTGAAAACCCCTGAGAATTTTCCTTACACACCCACACACACACACACACACACACATATATATATATATATATATATATATATATAAATATATTTAAAATATTAAAAATATTAAATTTTATAGAAATAATTTGATAAAAATAGTACAAAGTGTGACACCCGTAGCTATGGAATGGCGAATGTACGTCGTATGCCCTTTAGTTTTAAAGGAAGTACTAGTTTTATATAAAAAACGACTTAAAGAAAGGATACTATAAGATTCAAAATGAAAACAAAATCTTATTGCAAAAAATCGAAAATTTTATTTCAGATTCATTATTCCAAAATACAAGTCATGTCACAATAGTGAGAGAAGCTTAATGTTTTTTCTTTGTAGTGTGTTCCACAAAAGTCAAAAGTTTAAAGTTTCAGTGTCGGTAAAAACAGTTTTAGGTCATTGTTTTGGAGATGAGATTGTTTTGGAGTTGACTTGTTATTGTAAATATGACGATTCAGTATTCGAGGAGTGAGTAATGAGAAGTTTTTAGTATACGAAGATGTTCTTGCGATATAAAGCTTGAAGAAAGTTAAGCCGAGGAGATGAGGTTGACTACTATCGAAGGTTGAAAAAGAAATTGTTCATGTTGGAACTTTAATTATCTCTTTTTTTTTAATTTAGATTCAGTTTATGGTCTTCAATGGTATTAAAATAAGTTATTGTTAGATGTTACATAATATATTCATTTTCTGCATAACTTTAGGTCTAAAGCAACGAATCATCTGTTTTTGCAAACGCTTTTTAAATGAAGTTTTCTTTGTGATCACTGGCTCTGGAGGTGGCTGTGTAGGTTTCACGAATATTAGTAGCTCAAGGATACCCAAGGCTTCGTTGGCCTCTTCCATCTTTAACTTAAAGGCATTAGAGAGAACTTGCCAATCCTCGTACACCTTAAGGAATTTTTCCAAATCAGGATTCTCAGACTTTAAGCTGTTCAAACTATTGACGCTTAAATGCACTCCCTCGGTGCGGGCAAATTGGAATACAGGACTATCACTTGCTCTCGTTTCCGTCATAGTGACTTTGACGGGTGCTTCCGTAGCGGTGTCATAGTCAATATTAAGTTCAACAACTTCCGTCGATTCCTTCGAAATGTCGTAAACGGACTTTTCCGTAGTGGTGTCGAAGTTAAGGTCTTGTTCAACATCTTCCGTGGAATCCACTGGATCCAGTTCCTCGATTATGGATTTCTGCCCTTTCCATTTGACCGACCAATATATACGAAGGGTGAAATACACTACAATAAACACGCATGCAGCGTCGGACATACCGTAAAGGAAGAGAGTTAATAAGAAGAAAATCATACTTTTCCGATGAATATTTAAAACCAAAAGTTTGTAAAAGTTCTTAAAATGAATATTAGACAATAATATTAAGTGACTTAAATTCTTCTTTTTCTTTAAATATTAATTATTGAAAATGACAATAAGCTTTCTTAATTTCTTCAAATCTTTTAAAATTCAGTAGACACTTCTAAATTCACTTTACTTGTAGAATATCTAATATTTCGATGAGGTAAGTGTTTAAGTTTTCTAAATGACCGTAAATCTTTACGAAATAAATAAGACAAGAAAATATCTTAAAATCTTCAAAATATCAAGGCTAATTGAGTTCGGAAATTCTTCAAATTAAAATGCCAGAAAGGAGAGGTACGTTTTTTATGTTCTTCAAATCTTATATGCCAAATATGAGAAGAATCTTTTCTAAAATATTTAGATCGTAAATGTCAATAAAGACCAGAATTCTCTTAAATTCTTCAAATCTCGAAAATCAAAATTACTTATAATCGTTCTTTAATCACGATGCATATAAAACCGCAAAATTGCAAGAGCTCAAAGTTTAAACCGCTACACAAATTGTGGTAAGTTTAAAGATGGCGTCCTGGTTTACCTTTTGTTGGGAAGTAGTTCTGTTGCAACAATAGTCTTAAATTCTTTGGATGATTAACTGAATAACCCAAAATTTTAAACAATGCGGTGATTAATCATATTTTTGTCTCAACAATGCTATCCGTTTCAAATTTCAACGTCGGATGTTTATTTTTATTTGCTTTTGTTACACGGCCACGTGGTCCGTACAATTAGTGTCCATAAACAGCTTGTCCCTTTTACATTTCTGACTTGTTATATGTTAAAAACAAGAATTATTTTGTAATAAGACAAAGTGAAGGGAATTCAGTATATGTTCATTTAGAAAGTTTCTTAGTGTCACTGATATTTAATAAAATTCACTTATTTCAGAAACTTTATTATTTTTCTTTCCTTATTCATTTTTTCACAGTTAAACCAATTAACAAAGTATGAATAGAATTTAACGTACGAAAACTAGCATAACTTAGAAATACAAGTATTGAATAAATATACATAAATTCTTAACCCTTTAAATTTCCGTAAGTATTTCCGTTAGAAATTTACTAAAATAATATCAAAACTGATCATCAGACGTGATTCTATTTATGAATATACAAAGAAAAATATATATTTTTTTATTTTGTAGAAATTTGTAGTTTCACAGTAGAACCAAATAACGGCTATAGTAAAAGTCCAACAAAAATCTGTGAAATAGATATAATAGGCTACGAAAAGTAAACTCTAAGAGGAGAAATCGAATATAAATTGATTTTTGCTCAAATGCTTCTCAGCCGAAATGTAAACATATAAGTAATGCTAAGGGAAGATAGTTAAAGAGTTAAAGGCGACAGCAGTTCTATCCCAAGACAAAGTTTTGTCCTATAAAACTATCATAGTACCATCATAAAGAATTGTAAAACATAGGATCCAAGTAGTGCTGAGTTACATTTTTGAAATTTTATTGACAAGTTTCTATTTCAAAGCGAAATTTTATTTTCTAATCTCTTGTCTGACAAATTAAGACCGTTACTGGAATTTGGTTTCATTATGAAGCCAGTAAAGTAAATCTTCGTTTGAGTCGAGGTAGCTCAGTCGGTAAAGGAAATGATCTCGTAATTGAGAGGTTGCGGGTTTGACACCCGAGCCGGCCTAAGATCTGCTGTGTTCAATAAAAGTGACTGGGCACTTTTTTAAAACACGTCCGTGTTAACAATGTCCTCCAAGTTCTTAATTAATACCTCTGGGGGTGGAAGCCCAAGTGTATGGGTCTTCTGCTTGATCCCTCCTTAAAACGTGAGTGAACCCGCTTGAGCAAAGTCGTTCTTTCACCTTAACGGTGCTCATTAAACCGAAAGGCACTCCCCTTTGCCTTAATACGAGTAGCATATGGTTCAATCGTGCTTGGTTTGACCAAGTGGAATAAGACAATAGCAGCATTGCATCATTTTCCACCCGTCTGTTTGTTGGTGTACAGACAAGGACAGAAGATTTTAGAGGGTGATGGTGGTGGGTTCAGGGCAGTTTGGATCCTCCCCAAAATACTTTCAATGCATTACAAGATTACAAAATAAACGTTACAAGATTTTAAAGAATTTACTAAATTTTTAAGTACATCACTAGCAGTTATTGTTGTATAATATGTTGTAAGTGTTGAAGGATATTTTCATTTATGAAAAGAATAAAAACATTTCTTCGCAACAGAACTAGTCACCTGGAGG
>CM063510.1:117812723-117825223 GCA_032207245.1 Pardosa pseudoannulata
AAACTAAACAGTATGAAAGGCCTTCTCTCAAGCATTCAAAATTTATTTGACTTCATGCTATGTTCTTTAACAGCATTTATTGCAGCTTGTGGTGACAACTCCAAATGCTGTTTTAGGACTCTTAATATTGTTTTATTTACTTTGGTTTGGTTTGGAGCGCTACGGTCTACTGTTTTGCACACAAGGGCTAATGAGACCGGGACCTACAGTTTAAAGCCGATTCCAAACGGCTACAAACATCCATGCCATCAGCGGGATTCGAACCCACGAACTCCGGTTCCGAAGAGCAGCGCTCTATCATTCGGCCATCGTTCGGCTTATTTACTTTGAAAATGTTATTATTTATTTGTAATATTATAACACGTTTGTGCACTACTTTTCTATATGATTGATTCGTTCATGCTTTTGCTTATTTTACTGAAGGGAATTTATGATTAATCAGAAAAATGCTGTTATAATATAGATTTAAAGTCTAGTAAGATTCTATTTACCTTTAAAAGATTAGTAAAAGAAAAGTTTTACTAAAGTATTAAATTATATTAAAACAAAATGTTATTTTTCCATTGCATTTGTGTTCCCATTTTGCAAATATTTGTTGAGAATCTATTTATGTGCATTCGCTAGGTCGTATTATGTATCTATTATGCAACCTGTAATGGAATAACCTGAATTATTTATTTAGTGCATGTTTTGAGGTTTTTTAAATACATAATATTGGAAATGACAAAACTAAACAATATGGAATTCTCCCTCAAGCATTCAAAATTTATGTGACTTCATGCTACGTTGTTTAACAGCATTTATTGCAGCTTTTGGTGACTACTCCAAATGCTGATTTAGGACTCTTAGTACTGTTTAAATTACTTTGAAAATATTATCATTTATTTGTAACTATACAAGACGTTTGTGTCCTATTTTTTATTTGAATGATTCTCTCATGCTTTTGCATATTTTACGAACGGGAATTTATGATTAATCGGAAAAATGCTGTTATAATGTAGATTTATAGTCTAGTAAGATTCTATGTACCTTTAAAATATTATAAGAAGAAAAGTTTTTCTAAAATAATATAAACTATTAAAATAAAATGTATTATTATAATTTATCCATTGGATGTCTTTTCCTATTTCTATATATCTGTTGAGAATCTATTTATCCGCATTGGCCAGATCGTATAATCTATCCAATATGCAAGCTGTAATGGAATAACTTAAAATATTTATTTGGTGCAAATTTTGAGGTTTTATAAATACATAATACTATAAATGACAAAACTAAACACTATGGAATTATCTCCTAATCATTCAAAATTTATTTGATTTCCTGCTACGTTGTAAAACAACATTTATTGCAGCTTGTGGTGACTACTCCAAATGCTGATTTAGGAATCTTAGTATTGTTTAATTTACTTTCAAGATGTTATCATTTATTTGTAACTATACAGGACGTTTGTGCATTTTTTATTTGAATGATTCATTCATGCTTTTGCATATTTTATGAACGGGAATATATGATTAATCAGAAAAATGCTGTTATAATGTAGATATTTAGTAAGATTCTACGTACCTTTAAAAGATTATTAAAGAAAAATATTTCTAAAACTATTATAAACTATTAAAACAAAATGTTATTTATCCATTGCATTTTTTTCCATTTTGCAAATATACGTTGAGCATCTATTTATCCGAGTATCTTTGTCTATATTAGCTAGGTCGTATTATGTATTCAGTATGCAACCTGTAATATAATGACCTGAATTATTTATTTGGTGCTTATTTTAAGTTTTTTCTTAAATACATAATACTAGAAATAGCCAAACAAAACAATATTAAATTATCTCTCCCAAGCATTCAAAATTTATTTGACTTCATGCTACGTTGAAAAACAGCAGTTATTGTTTCTTGTAGCGACTACTCCAAGTGCTGATTTAAAACTCTTAATATTGTTTAATTTAAAGATATTATCATTTATTTGTAACTATACAGCACGTTTGTGCATTTTTTTATTTGAATGATTCATTCACGATTTTGCATATTTTAAGAACGGGAATTTACGATTAATCAGAAAAATGCTGTTAAAATGTAGATATTTAGCTTAGTAAGAATCTATATACCTTTAAAATATTAATAAAAGAATCTTTTAATTGAAACTACTATAAACTATACCAAACTATGTCAATCTACGAAAAACAAAATGTTATTTTTCTATTACTTGTGTTTTTCCATTTTGCAAATATCCGTTGAGGTCTATTTATCCGTATATGTTTATCTGTATTGGCCAGGTCGTATTATGTATCCAGTATTCAATCTGTAATGGAATGTAACGCCATAAAGCAATAGTTTCATAGTTTCACAGGAGATATCATGTATGATATGTAACTTGTAAACTCACTTTGAATGCAAACGAGCGTTATAGTTATGTTCATAAATTATATCATAGCCTCTTACGCTATAGACATCAACTCAACGATACGAGTGTTTGATAATGTATAATGCGCTAAATAATGCGTTTAGACCATTCTAAATCGATAAGGAATACGTTAAATCCTTGATAATAAAATAAGTATGTCATTTATTTTTGAAAAAAAGAAGATGGGTAATTATTAGTAAGGAAAAGTACAATATTTATTTTTCTAAAATTTCTAATATCACCAGGTGATATTACATATTTATAGGACGTCAGTTGATTGAAATTTCGTTATTTACCTGTATTTTAATTGGAAATATGAAATAAAACTCCGAAGTGAGTTTTTTTTAATATTCATTATTCTACATTGAATATAAATATAACTACATTATATAGTTGTTACCAAAATCTTAAAATATTTTTCAATATAAAATACTTTAAGTATTTGAAACAATGTAAGGTTATTATAAAATATATCAGTTTGAAATATATTTGCTATTTACTTTTTAGCATATATAAAATTTAGCATTTATAGAAAATAAGTGAAAATTTATATTTCGAAACGTGGTATATGTAATTCGGTCTTAGAGGATTTCTAGTATAAAAATACTGAGAGATATATTTTTAATATTACTTTTTCTTTTATATGATTGATTATGATTATAAACAAGTTAGGCAAAAAAGTACCTCATAATTAAAAATCGTCATTATATGTATATAATAAATGGAAACGGAACAACTTTTGTGAAAATATTTTATATTAAAATGCCAACTACTTTAATGAGAAGGCTTTTATTTTTGCTGAAACCACTTGATTTTTTTCTTCATAACTGTGATGTCAAGTCGTAAAGAAAAACGTGTACATTACAGAACTGATGTTCTGTTGAGTGAGATTGTGTCCCCCACACTAATGCTTTTAAGGATGATGCATTAAGTGTGGTTTATGAACAATGTGCAAGAAATGAACATGCTTTCATTATGTTCATTTTAATTTTGGGGTATATCGTTCACTAAGATTAAGTTAGCTCCCTCCTTGTTCAGGCAGCACAACCCATTGTGAAAATTTCTTCCCATAGGATAGTTCTTTTGTTATGGTATCTTGTCTTGTTTCCACACGTATTTTCTATTGGTATGTTGGCTACCCTTCCGGGCTATGTATAGCAGCTTCTGTGGATGATGAGCAGTTTTGTACCATTTGCTTTTGATTGCATTTTCTTACTTCGGCGGTGATCGTACCATGACGATGTTCTCAGTCGGTAATTGGTGTGATTGTATGTGTGGAGGGGAGGGGACAAGAGTCCTGTCTTTTAAGCCCATTTGATATGGTATTCTCCATGGGTTTTTCTCAGTCATGTACGGATGTTAATTGTTCTTTCACTTTGGCGTTTTTTCACAAAGAATTTATGGCTCATATTCAATTAGTCAATTTTAGTACAAACTGGACAAAAGTCAGCAAAAATTTTAAAAATTCATTGAAACATAAAACATAGTAACGGTGGAAAATTATATAAAATCGTTTGGTCTGAAATTTTTTTAAGACAGAAAAAAATTAGACTTTTTCCTGATAGCTTACGCAGGTACAAGATATCTTCAAATAGTAAATAGAATGCTTCTAAATCGTTTATACATAAGTATGCGTTTACATGATACCTATTATAAGAATTAACGTTGCAGGGCGTTTACACATCCTGCCTTGACAGAGTGTAAGAGGGCCGGATATATACATAATTCCTAGACGTATACATGTTGTTTTCGATTCTAATAGATTAGATGGACCAAACTGATACATGTAGGCTTAAAATTAAAGGATTTCTATATGAGAATGAGGTAAAAAAGTAACAAATCACCCTAAAATGCATTTTCCTTAAAACGATGTTTTGAGAAGTAAAAAAATCATAAATGTACTGCATAAAAAAGGACAATAATTTATAAGAATATAGATGAAATATACATAAAATAGTTCCGTTGCACTAAAAGGCAGCAGCTTTATGTCCACTGTAGTGATTTCATAGACATGTAGAATAACAAGATAATGGTTTTAGTAGAATCATGACAATAAATTTTTAAAAAATATAGTAAAAATTTATTATTATAATTATTATTATTATTACTTGTTTGAACCAGTTTAAGAAAAGTAAAGTTGAGATTAAATAAATCAAACTCTAATAAGTTACTATTCATATTTCAGAACGAGATATTTCTGTGAGACTGCATCGGAGTAGGTTTAATACAATAATGTAAACTAGTATCGTTGTTTTCAAAAACTCTTTCATATCATAATTTGGCAGATTAACTATTTTTTTCATTTATTACGTTGTACAAGTTTCCAAAAAACTTTCAAAGCAAGATTCCTAGTAATTATTCTAATCAGATCCATTTTGGTATACTTTGATGTATTAAACTTTATAGGAAACTAATTTTAAATTTTTAAATGTCAGTATATTCTAAAAGAATTTTGGGTACTACCTCATTAATAAATACTTAGTTAAAAACATTTTAAATTTTTAAGAAGATTGATTAAAGATTGGAGATAGAGATAAAAGTATGAAAAGCCTGTGATGCATTTATAATCAATGGCTTACGAGTTTTGCCGAAATTTCCCTTGTAATACTTTAAAACAGACATCGTCTTAAAAGTAATTTTCCTAACATTGCTAAAAGTTACTGACGATTTTCTAAATGAAAAATTACTTTATTATATCTAATTTCAAAGAAAAGAAAATAGCTATGTAACAATTTTAGACGTATAATTTTTATAGAGAAATATGTCCCTTAAGTAATGAAATTAAAAGTATTATTAAGCATTACAATGAAAAATTTAAAGTTAAATTTTCTAGTACAGTCTTTTATAAGAAAAGAACAATATTTTAATGGTAGAAGTAGCCTGAAATCACCCCGTTGTAAGAGGAAATGAAGTCCTAAAACCACCACGGAAATGAATTTGCAGAAGGAAATTGATTTTCAAAGGCGTTTACGTATTTTACATAATAGAAACGTTTCATTTAAGTAACGGCAAATAGAATTTCTCGATTGAGAAATAGGAAAAAAGGATGTTTTTATATTCCATTTATTTTAAAACTATTAGTCAGCATAAAAAATGCTATTTGCCACATTTCGTTTAACGTGTTGATTTGTAAAAAACATTAATTCTAAGGACAGCATTAACTCTAAAGAATAACAAGTTCAATATGATTAGTCAAAGAATTCCCATTATACTTTTTCACTAATTTCAAGTGTTTTGTAAAAGCTAACCATGAAATTGTTTAAGTTTAAGTAAAATTATTTTAAATGCAATAAAGTCAATTTTACAATAAATCATTAAAAAATTATTATTAAAAAGTAAAAAAAAACTTTAACGGGCTATTCTTCCATTAAAAAAAGTTTTTGTTTTTTCATTCTAAGAATTCATTAACTTTGTATAAATATATGTAGTTTGTATACATGTACTGTACGTTACTTTTGAAATCTATAGATAACATTCATCTTTAAAACTATGGAATAAAAGGAATTCAATTAAAACTTAATTTCTCGATTGAGAAATAAGAAATAATTATGCTTTTATATTCTATTTATTTTAAAACTATTAGACAGTATAAAAAAATGCTACTTGACACAATTCGTTTAACATATTGATTTCTAAAAAATATATGTCAGAGAATTAATTCTAAAGAATAACAGGTTTAACATGATTTGTAAAAAAATTCCCTTTATTATTTTTCATAAATGTCAAGTCTTTTGTATAGCTAATCATGAAATTATTTAAGTTTAAGTAAAATTATTTGTAAATGCAATAAAGTCAATCTTACAATAAATCATTCAATATTATTAAAAAATAAAACAACCTAAATCTGTAATTCTTCCATTTAAAAAAAACCTTATTGTTTCATTCTAAGAATTCATTAACTTTTTGTATATAAGATAAAAGCTTTAACATTGTACGTTAAAGCTTATATTACAGTCATTGAAATCTACAGATAAAATTCACTTTTAAATCTATATAAAAAAGGAATTCAATTAAAACATAATTTTTCCATTGAGAAATAAGAAAAAATAATGTTTTTATATTATATTTATTTTAAAACTATTAGTATAAAAAATGCTATTTGACACAATTCGTTTAACGGGTTGATTTCACTCACGTGTTGATTTTACTTCTTCAAATGATTGTAAAAAACGTATGTTACAGCATTAATTCTAAAGAATAAGAAGTTTAATATCACTTGTGAAAGAATTCTCATTATTGTTTTTCATAAATTTCAAGTGTTTTGTATAAGTTAATCATTAAATTATTTATGTGAAATTATTTTAAATGCAATAAAGTCAATCTTACAATAAATCATTAGATATTAATAAAGAAAAAACAACTTTAAGGGGCAATTCTTCATTTTAAAAAGCCTTATTGTTTCATTCTAAGAATTCAATAACTTTGTATAAATGTACATAAGCTTTAACACTGTATGCTGCTTTTAAAATCTATAGATAACATTCATATTTAAAACTATGGAATAAAAGGAATTCAATTAAACCATAATTTCTTCATTGAGATATAAGAAAAAAAGGATATTTTTATATTCCATTTATTTTAAAACAATTAGTCAGCATAAAAAATGCTATTTACCACAATTCGTTTAACGTGTTGATTTCTTAAAATATATGTTAAAGCATTAATTCTAAAGAATAGCAAGTTTAATATGATTTGTCAAAGAATTCTCATCATTCTTTTTCATAAATTTCAAGTGTTTTTATAGGTTTTTATAAGTTTTTCTTATATTCAAGTATTTTTAGGTGTAATTCTATAAGCTAAACATGAAATTATATAAGTGTATGTAAAATTATTTTTTAATGCAATAAATTCATAATATTACAATAAATATCATTAGATATTATTAAAGAATTAAGCAAATTTAACGGCAAATTCTTCAATTTAAAAAAAAACTTATTATTTTTTTCTAAGAATTCATTAACTTTGTATAAATGAATATAAGTTTTAACACTGTATGCTACTTTTGAAATCTATAGGTAACATTCGCCTTTAAAACTATGGAATAAAAGGAATTCGATTAAACCATAATTTCTCCATTGAGAAATAAGAAAAAAGTATATTTTATATTCTATTACTTTTAAAACTATTAGTATAAAAATCATTATTTTTAAAATTATATTACTATTTGACACAATTGGCTTAACGTGTTGATTTCTTAAAAATTTTATGTCAGAGCATTAATTCTAAAAAATAACAGGTTTAATATGATTTGTCAAAAAATTCCCGTTTATTTTTTTCATAAATTTCAAGTGCTTTGTATAATCTAATAATGTAATTATTTAAATTTAAGTAAAATTATTTTTAATACAATAAAGTCAATCTTACAATAAACCATTAGATACTATTAGAGAATAAAATAACTTTAACGGGATTTATATATTTTTAATAAAAAAAAATTATTGTTTCATTCTAAAAATTCATTAACTCTGTATAAATGCATATAAGCTTAACACTGTACACTACTTTTGAAATACATATATACCATTAACCATTAAAACTATGAATAAAAGGAATTCAATTAAAACAAAAATGAATAGAATAAAGAATTTGGGCACCATGACGTTTACTACAAAAGGCTTGAATATCATAGAAACCATTGTGTATTTATATTTCTTTTAAATAAATTTAGCATTCACGATATAATCTTATTTGACTATTGTGTAGTCAAATAATGGAAAATAAATCTTTTGAAACTAAGAATGGGTATTGAAAATAGTTTTTTAATATACATTTTAGCATTATGAGTATAAATGTGTATTAATGCTATAGTAACTTTAATTTTTTTTCCATGCATCAAACATTCTTGCTGCATTTCTATTTGCCATATTCTTGTGAAATGCATCAATTATTTATCTTGTAGAGTATAATATTAATGTTAATTTTATATTAAAACACTTTGAAACAACCCACAATCTGTTAATTTTGCCCGATGAGGACAGTTATAGACAATTTAAATAATTAGTGATTAAAGATTTAATTATTGATATATTCCTCTTTATATTTTTCTCGAATGATCATAGTAATTTATTTGAATGTCTAAAATGTGTCTCATTGATAAATATGCTAGTAGTACGTGTAAAATGAATTAACATGAAACGCTTACAACAAATTTAATTTTCAAACAATCAATTCATTTCTGAAAAAGAAATTAATATGTTACCTTCTAATTTTAAACACTTTTACATGAACATATTTCTAATGACTTAAAACATTTTTATGTAATTCAGTTAAACACAATGACAATTAATATTGAGAACTTGCGTTCGTCTTAAAACTGTAAAAACTTCTTTACACTTTAAAAATAATTTCAAAGCGTATGTTTTATATGAGTTTCATTAAAATTATACAAGGTTCTGCTTAATGTAAAATCTGGAAGGTTATTTTTTAGATTTAATAATGAACGTGGCACTTTAATTTGTATTACGAATAGTGTAAATGTACTGCTGTATGTTAGTAATCAGAATGAAAAGTAATAGATACAAAACATGTTGGCTGTACATAACTTATTTTGAGATTAAAATGGGTGTTCTACCAGTCCACAAAGAGTATGGATACCATGAAGAAACTCTGGGTTGACGATGGAACCATTTTAGAATAATAGATTGAACCTTATAATTGTCTGCTAATCGCTGTTCCTTCAGAGCTTGTATGAGTGGACCAAAGACATGGTTGTCACATTTTTCATACGGTGATAATAGGTGTTCTACCTAAAAGGTAGAGTATGGAAAGAGTATGGATGCCATGAAGAAACTCTGGGTTGACTATGGAACCATTTTAGAATAATAGTTTGAACCTTATCATTGTCTGCTAATCGCTGTCCCTTCAGAGTTTTTATAAGTGGACCATAGACATGGTTGTCACATTTTGCATAAGGTGATAATAGGTGTTCTACCAGTCCCCAAACTGACTGTGGAACCAGTTTAGATTACTAGATTAAAATTTATTATTGTCTGTTAATCACTGTCAGTTCAGAGCTTTTATGAGTGGACCAAAAACATGGTTGTAACATTTTGCATACAGTGATAAATTTCTCAAGTGATCACATTTTTCACCATTAATAATTGTACAACTACTCGTTGGCAACATATTTAGACATTCATGATACGAGCAATACCTTTGAACATGCTTCTATGCTATCACATAAGTGCCTGAAGAAATCGCAGGATATGAAATATTTCCCAGGTCTCTGAAATATCTTTAGTGGCATGCGTAGTCTTCCGTAGTTAAACACGATAGCGTAATCAGGAACAGGAATATTCATTTGGGTCACTCATATCTTTTAAAGGTACTTACAGATTTTTCAAAATCTATAATGATCTGTAACTATATGATTGAACATATCACTTTACTAATTCGATATTTTAAATGTTATTCAGCTACTCTCAATAACTGTATTTCAAATTCAAAGAGTCTATATTTTTTTATTTGTTAAAAATATAAAAAGGGTTAATTTGACACGCTATAAAACTAATTTCAAAATATATATTTTAAAAGTCTGTTTGTATTTTATTTGTATAACATTTTGCTTAAGGTCAAATTAAGAAAAATATTTCAATAAATTTCTTTTAGAAGAATTTTTTATGATTTCAATAGACGTAATAATCTTTTGAATATCAGAGCATATACTACGTGTATGTATATTTGTATTTACATATAGGAATTTTTAAAAATCTTTGTTCTTTCCCAAAAAATTTTATTTCTTAACTTCACCCTGTCCCAACTCTTGTTTATGAATAATGAGTGCAGTCCCTAAAAAACTTTACAATTTCATACATTTCTCTGAGTGTTCTATTTTTTGACGAACTTCTTCCCTCTACATTCTTCGGTTTCCGATTAAAGCTCACGCAAGATTTAAATTACAGATTCAGTATCAAAAGAATCCATTAAGCATTCCTTCAAATTTCATAAGTCTTGAAAATTTTCCAGTCTTTTCAAAACTCATTAACTCTGTGAATTTCCAATCAATTTTACATCGGAATTAAAATATTTCTTTAGAACAGTGAAATTCGCTTTAATTCTTTCTAAAAAATTCTTTGATGTTACTGTTTTTAACCCCTTCAAGATAGAGTTATTTTTCGCAAAAGTGTAACTGAAAACATCGGGTTTTTTATTCTACATTTGAAATGTACTAAATATAAAAATGGGTAAAAACAAAACAAAAAAAAAAATGTGGATGTATAGCTCCATCATATGTCTTGATATTTTCAAATTGTAAATATTTTTTATTAGCACGTATTTTCTGTACGACATGGTTTTTGCAAAAAATGGAGTCTAAATACAACTCTTTTGGGACCAATATAATTTTTCTTTTAGTTTATATGTAATGATCATAGACATTATGGAAGTGAAAAAAATACGCATGTCTGGCAGGATTATACAGCACTGATCCTCTGCGCTTGAAGATGTGTTTGGCTTCGTTCTTTGTTCTTGTACAGAAAATAAATTTGTTTGCTCTACAGTTTTTCCAACTAACTCATCATCAATAAAATAATTAAAACACTGTATCGGCTTAGTGAATAATGAAATTTGGAGAATAATTGCTGAATTTACAATAAATTCAAATGGAGCTGAAGGGGGTGGAGTAGCTGTATTTATCTTTATTTTTACACATTTATTTATTCCATCGCTTTCCTTTTCTTCTTCTGTTTCCAAACTCGGAACTGAAATCGAAGATCCACTATCTGAATTATCCAAGTTAAATTCTTCAATTCACTATCACTTTCCATTAGAAACCTACAACATCAAATATTTTATCCGATATACATATACTCATATAAATAAAAAAAACATTTTTCAGGAGTTTTGAAGAAGTAAAAATGCTGGACATAAATACTTACAAAAGGTTTTGCTATGTTTTACAATAGTATATAAAAAAGAAAACAATATGAACTTGTTCGAACAAATATTCAACAGCTTCTGACCAGTGTGGATCGTTCATCTCTTGCGCAAACTACGAATAAATTGAAACCGGCGAGCAGCGCTCGAGTTGATGTGATTTCGAACGCGTGACTTGCTCGAGCTCTGCTCGTTCTAAAGCATTAAATGGTTAAAAGATCTGTAGCATGTAAAATCACATTTGTATATCATATGCTAACAACATGGAATTCAAGAATAAAAAAGGATATTTCTCTAGTCATTATGTCAAAATTTTAATTTGCGATAAGTAAAGAAATTTAGCTACTCCACACATTCGTATCAGAGATATATTTTTAATGGATTTTTTTCTATACTTTTTTTCGGTTTTCTTAGGTAGTATACACGAGCTTTAAATTATAGTTTCAGTATAGATCTATTAAGAATTTCAGGTTTCCGTAAATCTAGAAAATATCACTTATTTCAAAACTTATTAAATCGATAAGTTAAGAACCAATTTTGCATTGATATTAATATATTATTTGATATAGTCTATTATGGTTTAATTCTATACAAAAAATTATTTGATTTATGATTCGACACAAGACCTAAAAAACTGAGTCACATACATAAGTGCATTATTTCCATGATAGAATTACTTTTCATTCTGACTGATTGTTCTCTAAAAAATGAAGAAGATATAAAACTTATATATATATATATATATATATATATATATATATAATATATATATATATATATATATATATATATATATATGTGTGTGTGTGTGTGTGTGTGTGTGTGTGTGTGTATGTGTGTGTGTGTGTGATGCATCTAAATTATTTCACCTTAACAACTCTTTAAAATTTTCCTCTCTCCCCTTTCTAAATCCTTAAAATCTATTTTTTCCAGGTACAAAAATGTCTTAATCAAAGGAGTGTCCTCGATCCTATATATATTATATATATATATATATATATATATATATATATATATATATATATATATATATATATATATATATATATATATATATATATATATATATATATGTACGTGTGATGCATAAAATTATTTTTACAGTATGCATTTTACAAAAATTCAGCAAAGTATTTTCTCTCTATTCTAGTTAAAAACTAGGATACTTAATATTCATATTTTAATTTAAAGTAATATTCTCAGTAAAATAAATTTTG
>CM063510.1:117832723-117845223 GCA_032207245.1 Pardosa pseudoannulata
CCCCCTTCCCATCCGTGGTTGTAGTGTTAACCGAAATAACTAAACAGTGTCCTTTTTCTTCTGGTAGTACAAAAATCTTTTAGATACGTAATTTCAATTTTTACATAAATACACTTATAAATCGTTTCATGATATGAATGATAACATCGTCAAATGATAACATTTGAATTTATGTGTGTGACTAGGTACAGTATAAAAATATGATAAGTCCAAAAGGCTTCGTTAAAAATATTTATTTATTCTTTAAACAAAACATAATTATGTTACTTACAAGTTAATGTAAAGCACTGCTGTAAGCAACACTTACTACAGCTAACCAAATAAACAATCACCGTGCTTACATTCGATCAGCCGCTTGCAACACACAACACGTGATTTTTATACGGAAGTGAAACGACACAGAACTGAAAATTTCCATTGAAGTATATTTGCATACACAGTATTTCAATTTGCTGCGTTTCAAATAAAATAAAGACGAATGCACATTTGGATGGAAAGAATAAAATAAAAACAGGGCCAGGCACTTCATATTGAAAACAATATCCTTTAATTATCAAATCACTATAACATAAATAGACATACATCCTAACTGATAAGCATATAAGTACGACTGCTAATAAGGAAAATACTTATATTGTCACGAAGATTCGAATGAACACATCGCTTAACTTAACAGATGAATTTATTGAAGCTAGGTAGCAACTCGCAACTTTACAAAATAAGGAAGTTGCCTACAACTAGTGGGTATCAGCTTTTATACCCGAACAGAATAGTCAAGAAATAACTAATTTACATATTAAAGAAAGATTTAAAATGTTCAAGAACATAAGGAAACAATAAACAACATTTTTAAATTAAAAATCCGTACTTTGGATAAACTGCCATGGTAAGCATCGAACTCACAATCTTCGAGTCTCGATCGCGTGCTTTAACCATTCGGCCACTGAGCTCGTTGTCAGAGATTCTTTATGCGGCAATATATCTTATCTCAGTTACTTTAGGAGCATGATAATAAAAACTTATTGATAACAAATATTTTTACAATGCTTCAGAGGTGAAAAGGACAGACTCTCAGGTGCCAACAAAAGAACCAAGAGGAAAAAGCCAATAGGAAGAGGCGAAATGTGACGTCAGGCGGTACGAGTTTGACGGAGGTTGACGGATGAGAGAGGAAAGGCAACGGGAAGTTGCGGTTTTTTTTTCGTGGGATACAAGGAACTACTTGGGAAATAACTATAGAGGAACAACATGAACTCCTTGTGGGACACAAAGAATCCAAGTTGTACCCCCTGTACAACGGCATATCGGACGGGCACCTGACCGCAGATTTCTATTTAGGTTCACCTCGAACTTATGACTTTTGGGTCCGTACCCAGTTCATACTGAGCCCCTGTGATCACCATTCGGAATCTTTGCCAATAGTTTTATATTTAGTCCAGAATTAAAGTTGTTACTGTTTTTAGCTGTACATTGTGTCACTACAACTTCGACACCTACACGCTACCAGAGTATCCAATGACATTACAACAATATAATATATGATGTAATGAAGTACATAAAGCTGTTTTAAATCTATAACGAGATGTTTACTCATCAATATTTTTATCGGTTAGTACATGAGAATAAACATCCGAAAAGAAAGTTCTACTTTTCTCTAACATATCAAAACCTCTATTGAATGATCATTTACCGCTGAATAAGGATTTTTCCTCACTGTTCAATAAATGCCTGATTACAAAAAGTAACATTCTCTCGCCTAATCCATATCCCTCGAATGTTTCATGAGAAGAATCTGTTCCAGCTTTGGATGGAACTTTTATCGTGTGCACTTTTAATGTCCTATTTTGATTATTTTAATACCTAATATAATATCTATAATTACACCAAGAAATAAAAGGTTTGTCTTAATGAAACGTGCAATAACTAGTATTGGAGAAGACTTCTATCAAGATGAATTAGGTTTTAATATACTTCAGGTGGTAGAAAATAAAAAGAATATATATCATCTGGTGGGAATATGAGCACCAGGGCTCAAAACAAACGGCTGCGAACATCTATGCCAGAGTGGGATTCGAGTCCAGGAACTCTGGTATCAAAGATGTGCTTTAACTAGTCGACCATTACTCGTCTTTCTGTATTTTTAAGTTTATAAGAAATAAGCTGTTTCCACTATTTTGGAGTTTAAATTTCTAAGAAGCATATAATGTCTGTCATTTCATTATTTAGCGATCTAAAAAAATAGCCAAATTATGGAGATCACTTAAAAACGAAAAAAATAGCATGGGTGGAATATGCAGTGCTGGGTGTCTTTGTTTCTTGCAGAAAAACGTAATGTTGTATTAAAATCATTAGAATTTATATCAGTAGGTTAATAGCACGGTCTACTATATAGCAGCAGTATGTCTAATGATACCTACTGCTTAAAATCGATTCCAAATGGTCGGAGAGCATTTATGCCACAGTGAGATTCGAGCCCACAAACTCCGGTAGGGAAGATCAGAGCCTTAACCACTCGGCCAGTATTCGGCTGGCTTTCTGTGTAAGATTATAAGAAACAAACAGTTTCCACCATTTTGGAATTTATAAGAAACATGTAATGTCAACCATTTCGTTATTTGGAAATCTAAACAAATAGCCAAATTATGGTGTTCACTTAAAAACAAAATAAAAATAGCATTGGGGACATGCTGGGTGTCTTTATTTCTTGCACAAAAACCTAATATTTCATTAAAATTAGAGTTATATCCGTAGGTTTATAAAATATTTCAGATAATATTTCGAATTCAACATTAAATGCAAATAAAGTGTGTCACAGAAATTATCAATATACCTCTGGCTAATAGATTGGAGCATAAAATTCATAATATGAGGGAATTTTTCGAATCTATCCCTTGCGAGGAGAGTCTTTATTGCACATACAGCAGGAGAAACATATCCGAAAAAACTTCATACTTTCCCTTAACGTATCAGAGCTTCTATTGAAGAATCTCCTACTATTGAATAAGGATTTTTCCCGGGTATTCAATAAATGTCCAACTACCGGAAAGAAGCCGGGCTCTCATAATCCATATCCATCGGAAGGTGCATGAAAAGAATCTATTCCAGCTCGAAGAATCTTTTTCGTGTATACTTGTAGTGACCCACTTTGAATGCTTTTATATATAATAAGGTATCTGTACTTACCAGGAAAAATAAAGGGTTTGCCTTAACTAACGGTAGAAGAATAACCGTTGAGAGGAGATTCGGGTCGAGATGAATTGAAGTTAAATATACTAAAGGAGGAAAAAGATAAATGTTTCTATCAAAATAAAAATTTAATTAAGTGCAGAAAATGTTGAATTTAAAAGTGACTCCTACATGGGTAAGATAAACATTGATTAGCCAAAATATTATATGTATTTGTATAAGATGCAATTGAAAATGTATTTCTATATAAGTAAAAATCAACTTAAAATATCATTCCTCTTCAATAAAATCAACCTTAATCTTAAATGTTTCATTTTATAGTTAGACAAATGAGGGGGAAATTTTATTTAGTCTTTACTTTAAGTATAATTTAATAGTTCGATTCATGTTTTTAACACTTGTATACTTCACCGCCAACTTACACTTGTAGCGGACGTTTTTTCGTGAATCGCGCGAAAGTTTAATTACTGAGAAAAATCGCAGTAAATCACAGTATGTATATATATATATATATATATATATATATATATATATATATATATATATATATATATATATATATATATATATATATATATATATATATATATATATATATATATATATATATATATATATATATATATATATATATATATATATATATATATATATATATATATATATATATATATATATATATATATATATATATGTATATATATATATATATATATATATATATATATATATATATATACATATATATATATATATATATATATATATATATATATATATATATATATATATATATATATATATATATATATATATATATATATATATATATATATATATATATATATATATATATATATATATATATATAAAGAGAGAGAGATTGAGATAAAGGTAAGTAGATATTGTATCTATATTGTTATTGAATGAGACGACACAATTGTATTAGCATTACGCGGACCTGGAATATAAATCCATTAGGCAGCAACTACTGAAGACCAGTCTTAACAAAAGTGATTCATAACGACTAATTAGTCGAATCTGACCTACGTAAAGCCCATCATGGTCCGATTTAATGTTGTCCATTATTGAATGTAATAACACGAGAAATACTGATTTATTAGCAAGACAGTACAGCTAAGTATACAAAGAACAGTAGAGAGCAATCTAGTTCAGAACTGATGGTGTAGAATAAGCCAGTACTTTCTGGTACAATTCAGTGCACAAAGCACATAAAAACACTAATACATAGCTCACACTAATTCATTATAATTTTTGTGCTGAAGAAAATGAGAACGTCTTCAGACTATGAATTCTGTTAACAGAATGCTAAGAGGTGATGGAATGAGCAGTGCCTATAGATCTGCACAACTTTCGAGATATTTCTGTAGTTTGAAGGTTATAGGTGTATTTGGTTTCACCAAATATGTTACTTAAACAGTTGATAAAGATGTAGCCAAATTTGACGCAAAAATATAGTTACTGAGTTTGACATCCAAACAGGGCACACCGCCAACTTGGCGACAATGTACTAAGCTAATTTTTTTTCTGCTGATTTCGCCGTGTCTATATTTTGATTTATATAAATATGGTAATCGGCTTTCGTTGTTTAACCCTTTTGTTGCGAATTAAAAGCGACTAACTCCTATTCGTTTTTATTTTTTTAAATTAAATTTATTCTTTGTTTGATTAATTTCGTATTCTACCATTTCTGTTTGAATGAGCGTGTCAATAAATGTCACCGAAATTACTTATGAGTACCCTATTCTGATGGAACACCTAGTTACTGAAGACAAAGCCAAGAAGCAAAAATACGTATATTTACAAGTATTAATAAATATACGCATATGCGCATTAAAACTAAATACAAGAAATTTTACTTAAATGGTTTTAACTAAACATCGCCGCTTTTTTTAGAATATTTAATAGTTAAATTTTCTGATAAAATCTTTTCATATAATCTCCTTTAATATCACCGATTTGTTACGGTATTTTACAAGCATACAATTTTTAAAATATATTAAAAATATTTTATAGCTTTACATTATCAGTAACCTTTTTTTACTGTTTGAAATTTTATCTTAAATAATCTTCTGTGAGTCTGGAAAATATCTAAGAGTAAAACCGTAAAGATGGGATCAACATAAAATTCATTACCTAAAGAATTTAAGGGATTAAAAATTCAAAAGGTTCTTTTGTTATCTTCTTCCATTTTTTTCGTAAAGTGAAGGATAGATTTTTTTTAATAGTTTTACTTAGTTATGTAACACATTTTACGTAAAATAGATTTTGCTAATTTTTTTTTATTAAATTTTGAATTTATCAGACTACAAATTATCCACACTATCTTATCTGATATGGCAAACTGCTGTAAAAATATGTGCGTGTCGTAAAAAAACCATGTATTTTGTTTATGTGGCTAAGATGAGAAATGTAAAGTTCCGCTAGTTTCATGTCAACCTGTGTAGAAAATAAGAGGGCTTCCATATTACGATCCATACAAGCCACTGGCGACTTCCAATTCGAAATGACATCAGAAATCGCCAGAAATGGAAATTTGGTACTATTAATCACCTTCCCTTCCACGTCAAATTGAAGGTTTCTGACGTCAATAGAACTATATGCCACCTGTGATATATCTCGACTGTAAAATGCTGTGAAAAATATGTGCGTGTCATAAGAAACCATGTTATTTTGTTTGTGTGGCTGGGAAGCGAAATGTTTAATTCCTCTAGTTCCATGTCAATCTATGTAGAAAGTAAGAGGGCTTCCGTACTGCGATCGAGATAAGTCCCGGGTGACATCTACAACGAAATGGCATCAGAAATCGCCAGAAATGGAAATTTACTACTGTTAATTCCCCTCCCATCCATATCAAATTGACGGTTTCTGATGTCAATAGAAATTTGATACATAGTGGAATCATACTTTAAAGAAGTGGTGTTACTATATTGCGTTCGAAATATCTCACAGGCTACTTCCAAGTCACAATGACGTGAAAAGTAGCTAGAAATAGGAATTCGGTACCATATATTCCCCTTTCTGAATTCTCTTTTTCCTAATGACGACTTCTGATATCATTATGACGTGTATGTTACATGTGACATATCTCGAATGCAATGTGGTAGCTCTCAAAGTTATTATATAATATCATAACGGGTCACGGAAAACAATGTGCATGTACATAATTTTAAATGGGATTATCTGTGATAAAACTTTTGGATATTACCATAAGAGAGAATGATTTTATCGTACGTATGTCATACGCTTTCGTACGTTATACGTCAAACTAAAAAATATAACTAAATTTAAGGCACTACATCAAATTATTTTCCGTTAAAACTATTGTTTATTGCGTATCACATGTGATAACAAGTATATAATGCATTAGATGTATTATTTATTTATTATACATTTTAATTATGTACGATAAATAAACTTATTCATCCACGATATACAACATATGAAATTTATTTCAGATTTGCTATTAGGTTTTTTGTATTGTAGTGTTTTTAAGCAAATTTTGGAAAATTTAAATTACATAGTTATTTGTATAGTTATTTAATAATGACATTTTCATTTTATGTTAAATATATTTCGTTCTATCTAGTGTCAGAGTTTATACATTTTCCAAAATATTTTGTTATATTTAATCCATTTTATTTTACCTCTAGTATAATTTAATCCAAATCTTTCTAAATTAAATGAGTTTTAAAGGGAAGCCTGTTGAAGAGTGTTAAAATGTATAATCGTACAGACTACATTTCTCCAAATTAACTGTTTAACGTAGCACACTTTACGTGCATACATTACAAAAAAAAAAATAAATAAAAAATAAAACGTTTAAATTTACACACTTAGAGAACAGTGCTTCGTAGAAGTAATTTCCACTGATATTATTCAGAAGAATAAATTTTGCAAATTTTTACCTTAAATGCGTTTTCTTTTCCAACAAAATTTACCGTAAATCATCTCACACAAGTACGCAGCATTTGTGAAGTTAATTTAATCTTTGAGATTGTGCTTTATATTTCCTGAGCTTCACTTTGGTGGGCCTTGATTATTCAAGTTCTCGTATGAACTATTCAAGCATTCATCATAAGTTAAATCTGGAGAATTTAACTTTCCGCGTGCAGTTAAGTAAGTTGCATCAAGAAATGACCTATGCGTGAGTCGTAGGCAAGTAAAGTGATGTCATACTTCACAAGTTGAAATATGTATTCACCCAGAATTAACTAGTTAATTCTACTTGTAAGTACCTTTATGTCTTGGCGCAATTCGTGACATAGCGTGGGTTTTAAGTAAGAGAATGGATTCAGAAACGTTTAAATGTTGTCAGAGGCATTACATTTATAAGACAAATCTGCATGCTTATGCGAGGTCTACCTTAAATTTGAGCACTACAATGTTGGTACAAGGATAAAACTTTTAAAATTAAAGTAATTTTAGCTAACAAATTTACAGACTTATCGCGAATAATAAATAATTCGAAAAAAGGATGGATTTATTGTAATTATTGCAACTTATATTTCAAATATTATGATTTTAATACTACAAGGTGTTTTAATCCATTTGCTTCAAAAGTTTGTCTCCAACTGCAGTTTAGGGTGGCCCTAGATTTTGATCCTTTATCTATTTTTATCATTGCCAAGTATGCACTCTTTCTCGGATTTCTACCATATGGAATCCCGAGAGTTTTCAGATTGCAGCGGTGAATAAAATTTTTGTATGCATGTTTAAGTACTTGAATACTCAGTTTATGTTTATTGTTTCATTTTATTGCTTTTAAAAATATGTATCTATATTTTCTAGTAAATTTCCGTATGATTTAAAAATTTTTAGAGTGTCCTCCATGCTTTTGCAAATTTAAACATTTGGTACAGTGTGTGTATGAATTTAATATTACTGTGTTTTTATTATGTTAATACTTATAGTTTGTACTTTTTACTGCATTTCTGTTGCTCTGATGGGTGTATGTGACCGCAATTTTACATGGCATGTTGGTATTATTGTCATCAAAAGATATCACAAATCAAACAAGCAGGCACCCTGAACAGAAGTTCTTTATGTACTTTGCAACACATAAAACAATGAGGTAATTAATTTATCATATTGTTTGGTATACAATATGTAGCACAATTTTAAAACTTAGTAAAAAAACAGCACTTCACTTTGAATTCGTATATTCTAGATATATATTTCTTGCATCAAAACTATACTAGCCAATCAGTAACAGTAATTTTTGTTGCACATTCTTTCTACTCAAACATAACATACGAACTATTTGGGCTAATCAGCATTGCCAATTCTTAGACATAATATTAATTGCTGTTCCGGAATTGTTTTCTAATTTTAAAATTCTAAAACTTTAAATAGATAAATTACATATGAAAAAATTTTAAGGTACATATGCACTTAGCACTCCGCGCTTATTCCTCCCAATTGTGCAATTTTGTAGTATAGCCAGGTAGCGATAGTTGGATGAAGATGGTTTTTCGTTCATGTATATATTGTGATAATTTAATATTTATAAATAGTATAATCTTAATTAATTAAAGTTGTTTAAAATATTATATTTTCTTCAGGAATTTTTGATTTGGCTTCATTTTGCTTTCAATAGAATTAATTACGTTTCTTTACATATTAATTCCTTATGAATCGAGCGACGATTGTGTATGCCACTTTCGATGTAAGCTTTTCTCATGCTTTGTGACCAGAAGCAGTTTCATCACGGGCTAAATTGTGAGCGAACCAGTGGACATTAATAGTAATGCATTTACTATTTAATAAATCACTGAATTTGATAATTATATATTTCATTTCATTTTTATTAAAAAAAATTATTGTGTTTATTTCACATAATATTATTTTATGTTTTTGGTTATATAAGAAAAGTAAAATTTTTCAATCGTTTAAATATTTTTATGTAGAATTTATTGCGTGAATAACCTATAAGTGAATAATGTATAATATTAGTCAAACTTTTGTAAGGGGTATTGTTTTATTACTGATACGAGCTTTTCACTTTTGGCCAGACAGAATCATCACGTTCCTGACACGAGCTTTTTATTTTTGGCCGGACAGAATCACCACGTGTGTGATACGAGGTTCTCATTTTAGGCACAGCAGTACGACCACGTCGCCCATACGTTGGTTTAAGGCAAAGGGTTAATTTGTATAGCAATTTTATAAATTTATAGAATTCTATAAGTTCATTTTTGGATTTGAATTTTTGAGAAATACTTGATTCCCTCCATTTTATTATTTGACGATCAACAGAAATATCCAAGTTATAATGGTTGTCATAAAAAACATGGTGGGGGAGACATTTCTGTGATAGGTGCATTTGTTTTCTTTTTACCAAGTTTGAAGAGATTAGAACAGCAAGATAAATCTGATTTATTAGAAAATTTACTTATTAATAGAAGTAATTACTTATTAATTTATGTTAATAACAAAACATATAAAACAGATAAACCGAATTTTAAATACGCGCATTATTCGAGATTCATTTTTTTTAGATTACATTTTCTTTATGTACAAATCATCCCCTGTCTGTAAGTAGAAGTATCTTATTCTATATTTTTTCTTCTTAGAAAACTGTATTAACAATATGTGGGTTAATAGCAATTTTACAATTAACATATTTATAATCTCTGATACAGTAGGAAATGATCATGACATTTTAAAATGCACTATAAGTAAACAATTGTGTAAAAAATTAATTTACGATTTTGGGCTATATTTTAAAGTTTTAAAACAACGCTATTTTTTTCAAAATAATTTGCGATGACCTAATAATTAAACATTATAGAGGTAATTATAAATAAAAGAAGGCTGATTGTCCATTGTTGAGTGGTTCGAATTGGGGGTGATATTACTAGCGCAGTACATCATTCTAATTTTAATTAAGTAGCCTAATTTTGAACTAATAATAATAATAAATTATTTTGATTTATAGCACACAAATATCGTATTGGGACTGTTATATCCATCAGTTACATCTTTAGTACTAATTCCTGTTTCTGCTTCTAAATAAAGGCCTTAGCATATTTGACAACAACAAAAATTTGAGTATACTGAATTTATGTAACCTATCACTAAAATCTGCAAAAGTAGACTTATGTGTTGTAGGTCTGGCCATAATTTTATGGATTACCTTCTGTGTAACGTAATATATCATTTTTTATCTACAACACGACTCATTAAAGTACTAGATATACTTATACACAATGAACAGTTCTTTGAGATTAATTTACATATTCACCGGGAAAAAAAGTTTCAGAAATTTTTCCCTTTCCGGAAGAAATAATCGATAAAATAAATCATATGGTTTTCACTTAATGTCATTTCTCTTACGTCTTTGACGTCAATTATGAAAACGCGTGAGAACACGAACATTTCTTAGACAGGGTCATTTATGATGTTATAAATAACATTCACTTTATCATAATGGCTACCATGGTAAGTATTCAGTAGAATATAATACATGCGGTAATTTTTCTGTCGTTTAATCCAAATGAAGTGGAATAGCATAAAGAAAAATGAAAATTGAGCGATCAAATTCCGGTAAATTTTAGAAACCCTTATAAGTTATTCCTTTCCGTTTCGAAAACTTCATTTCGAACTAGTTTCTCCCAACTTTATATATCGATTAACTACTATAAACATTTTAAAATGCAAATGGTAAGGTTACAATGATCCATTTACTTCATTCTCACGTCGGCTGAATGTTGAGGAAGAATATATAAACGCTACTTTTCCTTTTCCTTTCTCCTTTTTATTCCATCAATTATTCGGAGATCGAATGGCTGTGAGGCAAACTGTCTGCCCTAATGCTATCTTTGAGTTTCTAACAACCCCGATCCTTCTCAGTTCATCTTAGAAAGCAAATAACGGATTTGAAAACAAAGGCAAGGAACTTTGTTATTATTCTCACAGCTGCAGTTCTTCCCCATCGATTTATTGACAACATGGTTTTTTTTTTTTAAATGAGATCAAATCAAAGCAATAGTTTTTTTCTACTGTCGCAAGTTTCTGAATATTAGATTTCTAAGCTGCGTTTGTTTCTGAAAAAAATTCGTAACTTAAAGGGATTTCTGTATAAATACATAACTCTTGCTTTAGCGGCTATGTTGAAAAAACTTTCACAATTTTATATTTTTCATTTATCCAGATATTGTTTCCATGAAATCTAGTCATTTAAAAAATAAATTAATTTAAATTATGAACCATATGTATCAAAAATACGGAGTTACAGGAGAAATATATTGAATTTTAAAAACATGTATTTTCCAAAGCATATTAAATATAAAAATTAAATTTTCTACTATACTTGACATTCATTATTGTAAAATAAGAAAAGCCTAATTTAAAATAAATACTTTTTGGTGTGTAAGTGTATTTCATATACATTTGTTTGGATAAACATTCTATCCCATTAAATTTATTTTATTTCTTTTAATTTAAATAAAGAAAAAGAATGTGTTGCTGAAAATTCGTAACTTAAAGGGATTTCTGTATAAATACATAACTCTTGCTTTAGCGGCTATGTTGAAAAAACTTTCACAATTTTATATTTTTCATTTATCCAGATATTGTTTCCATGAAATCTAGTCATTTAAAAAATAAATTAATTTAAATTATGAACCATATGTATCAAAAATACGGAGTTACAGGAGAAATATATTGAATTTTAAAAACATGTATTTTCCAAAGCATATTAAATATAAAAATTAAATTTTCTACTATACTTGACATTCATTATTGTAAAATAAGAAAAGCCTAATTTAAAATAAATACTTTTTGGTGTGTAAGTCTATACATATACATTGGTTTTGGATAAATATTCTACCCCATTAAAATTTCTTTTATTTCTTTTAATTTTTGCCGAACGCTGGCCGATTGGTTAGGGTGCTGATCGTCGGTATCAGAATTTGTGGGTTCGAATCCCACTATGGCATGGGTGTTCGTAGCCGTTCGGAATCGGCTTTAAGCAGTAAGTCCCGGTCTCATTAGACCAAGTCTGCAAAACAGTCGACCGTAGCGCTCCAAACTAAACCAGTCTTTTAATTTTTAAATAAAGAAAAGAAGAATGTGTGGTACTCGCTATTTTTCTCCCAAAATAAAAATATAATATTAATATATTGTATTGCTCTGAATATAAAAAAACTACAACTTACAATTTAAACTAATAAATTTCTTCGATAAACACATAATTTTTAATTTCTTTTTCTATTCTACTAGAAATATCAACAAATGTAAACAACTAAACCTTTTTTTTGCACCGATATTCCAAGTATTTTGTTGTTTTT
>CM063510.1:117850223-117860223 GCA_032207245.1 Pardosa pseudoannulata
TTAAATGAGATGGTTAAAGGAGTGATGTCATAATGCTAGAAACAAATGTTATTTTTACCTATTTATCACGTGACAACTTGATAAATTTAATAACCTGTTCTTAACCAGGGAAAATAGGGCTTGAAATAATGGCATTAAATGCTAGAAAAGGGGGAAGGAGTGGATTTCTAGCGTTGCTAACCCTAAATCACCAAGAATCAAATATGGATGCCTCTTTCCAGGTCCAACCGCTTCATAAATTCGAGGACTGACGGACAGATAACTTAGGCTATTATTATATAGGCGATGAGCACTTCTTTTACTGACAAAGCTAAAAAGTTTTAAACGCTTTCTATAACAGAAAATTTTGTAATTTAGTAATAATATATTAATATGCACCATAAAATATTAATTACATACTAATACAATTTATTATTAATAACGAAAAATATCATTATGTTTGGAATTTATGAAATATGTAAAGTCTATCTAATGGTCGATTATTGTTAATCTACTATTAAATTTCTATAGTTTTGAAGAAGCTAACAATTTTTTTTTAAATGCTAAGTTTAGCATAAACTGGTACTATAAATACGAGTAAGTAATTTTACTAAAAAGTCTGAATTGTTCGCGCGTTGCTTTACGTACAGTAAATTAGGTGGTTCGTACCGAAGCTGTATTTAAGCATAAGCAAGTTTTTGCCACTTGGGCATAAATTAATGATGGGATTGTGGATATCAAATAAAATTTTTCTTCTATATTTTAATAAATTATAAATAATATTTTATTAAATTATTTTATAAATTAATAAATTTAATCACCTGCTCTTAACCGGGGAAAAAGGCTTAAAATAAGGACATTAAATGCTAGAAAAGGGGGAAAGGGGTGAATTTCCAGCATTGCTAAGCTTAACTCATCCAGAATTCAATATGGATGCCCCTATGCATTCCAGGTATAGTCGCTTCATAATTTCGGTTACAAACGGGCAGTTAACTTAGGCGATTATTATATAGAGGATTTAACAAATGAAAACTTCTATGACTTACTATTTTGCTCTTTTCTATTTACAAAAAGAAATTGTAATGGTACATTATATTTTTTAAAAAAATGGGTTAAAATTGTGTTTTAAATTATCATAGTTTCTTTGCATTGTTGAATGACCTTAAAAAAGTTATAACTGTAAAAACATTACAATTTTAACTTCACCATGAATATAAATTTAATTGCTTGAAATTAACCATTTTGATTGCTTTCAATAACCGATTAAATTATTTATTACTATGCACAAAGTGCAAAATTTGCTATCTTGCTTTCATTACATTCACCTAGGAAGAGAAATATTTTCTAACTACAAAATTATAAACACCTAATTGTTGATGCATATAAAATTGCAACCATAAAATTAGTGCATGACTAAATTTAATCTACACTGCAATATTTTTATGAAGTACTTAAACAGTTTAATATTTTGATAAAAATGAAAAGTACAAATTTTAATTATTTAATTTTATAAACATTCTCTAGTTATACCGTCAGAAGTGATGTTTTAACTACAACAATAACTGGTTTTGAACAATGAAACGTAATCTTATAATTCTCCATTTAAAACGCATATTATTAACTCTATGGTGAAAAATAAATTCTAGTGCATTAAGTGTTAGAGAAAGGAAGTGATTTATAGATAGGAGTACGTTTTAATTAGATATAAATTTAAACTAAAGGTTTTAAATATTTAAAGAACATAATACTACAGTAGAAGTAATTAGTAATTCTTAATTAATGAAGACATTCTTTTCAAAATTACCATCTCAAAGGTTTATTAGATAGCTGAAATGAACCCAAATAGCTCAAAATTCTGAAATCATGTCATTATTCTAGAAAAGGAAATGGATTTCTAAATACACAACAACATTACAACGTAAAGTTTCTACTCTTTTGTTGCAGAGTAAAGTTAATTCATGGTAAGGAATTTACAAAAGCAGATGTTTATTTAACAGTTGAAATACATCCTAATATTACCCATTTTAATTGAATTTTGTTGCAAAAATTTATTACATAATACCTCAATATAAAAACTACAAAACCGAAACATAAAATTTATTTAAAATCTATTTAAGGAAAATGTAATTATTGCACCTCGCTTGTTAAATTCTGTTTTCAGAAGTAATATTTTCAGATATTGTCTTTAGATTAAATTTCGTTTTACATAGCCATGTTTTATCACTTAATTGATAAATACCATAAAAGTGTTATGAATAGTCTATAACATAAAATAACATAAAATTTATTTAAAATCTATTTAAGGAAAATGTAATTATTGCACCTCGCTTGTTAAATTCTGTTTTCAGAAGTAATATTTTCAGATATTGTCTTTAGATTAAATTTCGTTTTACATAGCCATGTTTTATCACTTAATTGATAAATACCATAAAAGTGTTATGAATAGTCTATAACATAAAATAACATAAAATTTATTTAAAATCTATTTAAGGAAAATGTAATTATTGCACCTCGCTTGTTAAATTCTGTTTTCAGAAGTAATATTTTCAGATATTGTCTTTAGATTAAATTTCGTTTTACATAGCCATGTTTTATCACTTAATTGATAAATACCATAAAAGTGTTATGAATAGTCTATAACATAAAATAACATAAAATTTATTTAAAATCTATTTAAGGAAAATGTAATTATTGCACCTCGCTTGTTAAATTCTGTTTTCAGAAGTAATATTTTCAGATATTGTCTTTAGATTAAATTTCGTTTTACATAGCCATGTTTTATCACTTAATTGATAAATACCATAAAAGTGTTATGAATAGTCTATAACATAAAATAACATAAAATTTATTTAAAATCTATTTAAGGGAAATGTAATTATTGCACCTCGCTTGTTAAATTCTGTTTTCAGAAATAATAAATTTTCAGATATAATCTTTAGATTAAATTTAGTTTTACATAACCATGTTTTATTACTTAATTGATAATTACCATAAAAGTGTTATGAATAGTCTATAACATAAAATAACATAAAATTTATTTAAAATCTATTTAAGGAAAATGTAATTATTGCACCTCGCTTGTTAAATTCTGTTTTCAGAAGTAATATTTTCAGATATTGTCTTTAGATTAAATTTCGTTTTACATAGCCATGTTTTATCACTTAATTGATAATTACCATAAAAGTGTTATGAATAGTCTATAACATAAAATAACATAAAATTTATTTAAAATCTATTTACGTAAAATGTAATTATTGTACCTCGCTTGTTAAATTCATTTTTCAGAAATAATATTTTCAGATATAATCTTTAGATTAAATTTCATTTTGCATAACCATGTTTTATCACTTAATTGATAAATACCATAAAAGTGTTATGAATAGTCTATAACATAAAATAACATAAAATTTATTTAAAATCTATTTAAGGAAAATGTAATTATTGCACCTCGCTTGTTAAATTCTGTTTTCAGAAGTAATATTTTCAGATATTGTCTTTAGATTAAATTTCGTTTTACATAGCCATGTTTTATCACTTAATTGATAAATACCATAAAAGTGTTATGAATAGTCTATAACATAAAATAACATAAAATTTATTTAAAATCTATTTACGTAAAATGTAATTATTGTACCTCGCTTGTTAAATTCATTTTTCAGAAATAATATTTTCAGATATTGTCTTTAGATTAAATTTCGTTTTACATAGCCATGTTTTATCACTTAATTGATAAATACCATAAAAGTGTTATGAATAGTCTATAACATAAAATAACATAAAATTTATTTAAAATCTATTTACGTAAAATGTAATTATTGTACCTCGCTTGTTAAATTCATTTTTCAGAAATAATATTTTCAGATATTGTCTTTACATTAAATTTCGTTTTATGTAACCATATGTTTTATTACTTCATTCATAAATACCATAAAAGTGTTATGAATAGTCTATAATTTTAAATACAGTCAGTACCGGCTATATGCTCACCCGCTTATTAGGTCACTCAACTTATATGGTCAGTTTTCAAAAGTCCCGTCTAACTTAATAGTTAACATGTGTTAAAGCGCACAGCTAATACTGTCATTTTCTATTTCTTGTTACCCGTTATACGGTCAGTTTCATGTTTTGAAAGAGTTTCCGTTTTTTTAAGAAGTCAGTGCAAAATCGGAGAGGACATGAATTCAAGCCTTTATTTTCCTCCTTTTCCCCATTTCTTAATTGTGTAGACTCATCGTCGGAGTTTTTCACCATCTCATCCCCCCTGATAACAAGTCAATATCTGTATGTTTATTGTTTGAAGCTATCTCTCTCATACATGATCTCAGGTGTTATTTTACTATTTCCGAAGCAGCAGATGAGCATTTAAAAGCTCTTAGCGACTTATTAGAGTTGTGTTAACAACCAAAAAAAATTAAGCAAACTTATATACCTTATTATTTTTAAATACATTGAACACGAATGTATGTATGTACGTGTGCTGTATTTTGATTAATAAGGTAAGATAATAAATTTCCCCCAAAAAAATATTGCAGATTTTTAATGTAGTTTTTACTTCTCTAATTAATTTTTAAAGTGTTCTTAAAAGTATAATTATATGTTTATTAGGTGATTATAATCCTGCCATAATTCAACAGGGTTGTATTGTTCCGCATATATGGTCATCCCGTTTATATTGTCACGGAGATTCGAATGAACACATCGCTTAACTTAACAAATGAAATTATTGAAGCTAAGTAGCAACTCGCAATTTTACAAGATCTAGAAGTTGCCTACAGCTAGTGGGTATCAGCTTTTATTCCCGAACAGAATATTCGAGAAATAACTAATTTACATAATTAAGAAAGATTTACAATGTTCGAGAACATAAGGCAATAATAAATAACATTTTTAAATTGAAAATTCGTACTTTGGATCAACCGCCACGGCTAGCATCGAACCCTTCAGCCACTGAGGTTGTTGGCGACATTCTTTATGCGGCAATATGGTTTGATTTTTCTGAACCGCTGAGCTGAATATATAAATGATAGACTGTAAAATGTTTCATTAAAAACAAAAATTTATTCAGGGCTGTTTTATTAAGAATCTGGTAAATATAGAAACGGATATATAGCGATGAAAATCTACAATAGAAAATTCAATGCTATGAAAACTTAAGGCATAAAATAAAAAAGGTTCATTGTATATAGTTATTATTTTCTACTTCTTTCGTGAAGTGGTATTTACAACTTTATTTAGCTTTCCGAACCCACAACCGTCTAGATACGAGAACGTTGCCATTGCCAACTAAACTTCCGAGAATCGTTCAAATTAATTAAATCACGTTATTTAATGTGATTTTGATTATTTAAATTATTTTAATTTGCTTTGTAAGTTATTTTATGCAAAAACACTTATACAGATGAATTAAAAAATAAACAATGGATTTTATTCAAATTAATTAAAACACATAAATTTATGATTTTTATATTAGTAAACACGGTAAAACATTAGAGCTATAATTACCAATTAATATGAATAAATTGTTATTATCTATCAATTTGCTTTTAATTAAAATCAAGTACACACAATATGCTTTTTTAGAAACAAAGGATTATTCAGAGCTCTTTTACTGTGAATCCGGTATATATAGAAAAGGAAATGTAGCGATGAAAAGCTACAATTTAAATTTCAATGCTAAAAAAACTTAAAGCATAAAATAAGATAATTTTAATTATTTAAATCATGTTATTTAATGTGATTTTGATTATTTAAATCATTTTAATGTGTTTTGTAAGTTATTTTATGCAAAAGCACTTATACAGGTGAATAAAAAAATAAACAGTGTTCTTTATTCAAATTATTTAAATCACATAAATTTTTTATTTTTATATTAGTAATCACGGTAAAACATTAGAACTATAAGTACCAATTAATTAATATGAATAAATTGTTATTATCTACCAATTTGCTTTTAATTAAGATCAAGTGCACATAATATGCTTTTTTGGAAATAAAGGATTATTCAGAGCTGTTTTACTGGGAATCCGGTATATATAGAAAAGGAAATGTAGCGATGAAAAGCTACAGTAGAAAATTCAATGATAAAAAAACTTAGAGCATAAAATATGATCTTTCAAATTAATTAAATCACCTTATTTTATGTGATTTTGATTATTTAAATGATTATAATTTGCTTTATAAGTTATTTTATGCAAAAGCACTTATACAGGTGAATAAAAAAATAAACAGTGTTCTTTATTCAAATTAATTAAATCACATAAATCTATGATTTTTATATCAGTAATCACGGTAAAACATTAGAGCTATAATTACCAATTAATATGAATAAATTGTTATCATCTACCAATTTGCTTTTAATTAAAATCAAGTACACACCTTATCAATCAAGTTCAAAGCCATTAATTTTTGGAAACAGGTGCATTAAACTTGCACCTAATTTTCTTTCGCAAACCTAATTATAGTTTTTGTGCTGGTCTGGGAAAAAAAATTTTATGAAACAAAAGAAGTTTATTTTAAAGGATTTTTCTCTTAAGGAAGAACAGAGAAAATTTATCATTAAAATGTTTTTATCAATTCACTTTGCTGGAAATGGTGTGTATTAGATAATTGCATATACAACGGGTTGAATCAAACAATAAATTCTAGACACATGAATAGCTTATTTTATTTATTCGTTATTGTATTCTAAAAATAAAATAAAGAACAAAATAATTATTTAAAGAATATTTATTTATATATTTTATTTTGAAAATATAACCATTGCTTAAAGGGAAAACCTGTTTGATTAGTTGTGAAATTAATGCCTCAAATTAGATTAACTGAATTCCTTAATCAAAATTTACTAGCATAAATTTAAGGATTTCTTTTCATAAATTCACTTATTGCATTAATTTTGCATTAATTCACTGGCAAATGACGCGTATCAAAGGATTTTATTGTTGAAGCGTAAATTAATGAATCCTGAACACATTTAAAAGGACAAATTTTAATTATTTATTTTGGTGGGAGAAAAAATATAATTGAAATCAAAATACCTATATATATTACTGATTCTGCGAATAATTGCTACTTAATGCAGATTTTTAATATAAGTTTAAAAATAAGTTTTTAACAATAAATTTGTATTTTAAGTTAAAGGGACATAATTTTAACAATTAAAATAGATGTTTTACATGCTAATAAAATTTTAATGTATAAAATTTTTTCAGTTTTTAATTTAAATTTATTTATTTTTATAATAACATAAGTGGGAAAAACTTAAAATCGCTTACTCAAAAGGATATTTTTTAAATATCTTATAAAAATTATGTTTCGAGTAAGTAAAGAATAACTGAATAACTTAAGATTTATATAAAACTGAAGCAAAAAATAATTTTCTTTATTCTGCAAACTAAAATATTAGAAGTATCTATTATTAAAAAAATAAAAACTAAATTAAAAAATTTAAAATTTAAAATGTTATTTTTCTGCTACATTATAAAATGTACTGTTTGTTTTGCTATAATTAAGGTTCAGAAAATAAAAAGGATAACTTGTTTTTAAGATGATTTATAAGCTATCGAGTTTTAAGATTATTTTTAAGATTATTTTTATAGCTTATGAATATCAAAATTTATTTTGTGTTTAGGTTGATTCATATTTGTTAACTTAGTGTATGGTATTTTTAAAGTTATTTTTAATTTTAGTGCATATAACTATAAAATTCAATTCTTATAATGTTAGATCATTTTCAGAGCTCTATGATAAAATTTTATTTTTAATAGTGTAATTTTTTATATTATAAAGAGTCAAATTTAGAGTCTTTTAATAAAGAATGTTTACTTCTAAAGACACTATGTTCCCTTAATTTCGTAGCCAAAAATTTTAAATAGGATTTTTTGGAAATTTGTTTTATAATATTTTAAAACGAGTTAAAAGGGCACTGAAAATAGGAAATTAAATTACACATTACAATATGTTTAGCTCATATATCCTATCCATCGGCTTATTTTAGAAATTCAGATAAAAATATTTCTTTCAATCCACATAATATTTTATTGTCATTAGTATTTTCTCTACACTAAAATAAGACTTTATTTATTCTTTAAGTCTTAGTAAAATTAAATTACACTATACTTAAAAAATTAAATTAAATTAAACTTAATGAAGTTTAATAAGTCTTCATTAAAATAAGTCTTTAATTATCTATTAAAAACTGCCTACATAAAAGGTCAGTTTAATAACTTTACAAATGTCTTTTTATGGATACTGAAACTTTTCATCTGGCAATAAAAAATATTGCAAAATTTTATGTATGAAAAACACTAAGACTTTTACACATGTTCCTTTCAAAAATAGATTAATATTAAGCAACTGAAAATAAATTGAATATAATACATCATAAAACTTAATTATTTAAACTATTACTGAGTAAATATGAATAGACAGATAACAGTTTCTGAATAAATACTCGTGTACCTCATAATAAACAAAAGAGTTTATTAAATACTTTTTGGTAAGTGAAAACAATATAGGGATAAAAAAGGTTTATTAAATATCTTGAAAATCTCAATCAACAAATTTTTACTAGAGCAATTTTTATAATATATATATATATATATATATATATATATATATATATATATATATATATATTATATATATATATATATATATATATATATATATATATATATATATATACATATATATATATATATATATATATATATATATATATATATATATATATATATATATATAATATATATATATATATATATATATATATATATATATATATATATATATATATATATATATATATATATATATATATATATATATATATATATATATATATAATATATATATAATATATATATATATATATATATATATATATATATATATATATATATAATATATATATATATATATAGTATATATATATTATATATATATATATAAGAGATGTATATAATATATATATATATATATTATATATACAAGAGAGACATATATATATATAGATATAGATATAAAAATATATATATATTTATTATTATATATATAACAATATATATAATGTATAATATTATATATATATATATATATATTTTATATATATATATATTATATAATATATAATATAAATATATGTATATATATATATATATATATATATGTATATATATATATATTTAAAATATATATATATATATATATAAATATATATTATATATATATATTGATATTTTTATATTAAATATTATTTAAAAACAATTTGGTTTGGTCATTTCCAGTGTTAACGGTACTTAAAAACTATAGATTAATAAAAATGTGTCACCTATAAAGAATTTTAAATGTTTCACACACCTCAATTTTAAAAATTAAAAGACAACTGAAACATTTTAACAGTTGTAAAGTTTTTAGCAAAGTTTGGCCATGCGTAATTTATTTTATATTTATCAACAATATTTTACATGTAGGAATTTCAGTTAAAATAATATGCATTTTGCATAATACTGTATTATTGCACTACACTCGCGATTAGACAAATAAAATTTGGTTAAACTCATTGATGCCGCTCTGAATTTACCCTTCTGTCAACAGGTTTTGTTTAAAAGTTCATTGGTAAAATATGCGGTGAACATAAATTTGCTTTAGCTTAAATTCGAGATGATTTCTCTATATAATAAACTTTCATTTCGGAAACTTAAAACATTCCTAATTTAGATTTTTCATTGTTTTAGGATATTTATAAAAATTTATAACTTGAAGATACTACATAGATGTGGATATGGAATGGAGTCCTACGGTCTATTTTTCCAACAAGAGGGATAATAAGACCTACAGCTTAAAGCCGATTACAAAGGGCTACAAACATCCATACCACTGCGGGATTCGAACCCAAGAAATCCAGTATCGAAGGCCAGCACCCTACCGAATGGGCCATCATTCGGCAAGATACTACGTACAAATCCTCGCAATATTCAGGGACAAAATGCGACACTAAAAAATGAGATACAAAAATACTACA
>CM063510.1:117865223-117870223 GCA_032207245.1 Pardosa pseudoannulata
AATAACGTTAATTAAACATTACATTTTAAACGAGTAATTTACTGTTTAAATTTAGACAGACGTATTAATCATAAGTTTACTAGAAAATTTTATTATTTCTATCATTTTGCATTGCTTATACTACAGTCAACTGATTGCTTTATATTACATAGATCTATCATCTGACTTGAAATGGTGCTATTTTACGTTTCAAAGAAATTTTATTTCCAATGAATATAAATTAATTATATTCTCATTAAGTATTTTCCATAATCTTATATAATAAATAAAAAATAGGTCGTTTCTTTTCTCCTATAACATATAAATAACAAGCTATGCAAATATTCATGAAAAAGTATTGAAACTGAATAATTTTAACTGAAAATTTAATGAAACACAGTATAAAAATGCAATTTTATAGTTCTCAAAGAGTTTTGTTTTCTCTCCCTTCCCTTTTCTTGGCTTTAACTTTAACATATTTTCTTTAGATCGGATTATAAGTTTTTTTTACATAGAAATAAAGTTAATTTTCCTTTTAAATTTTCCTCTTTTTAACTTCTTTATAAAAATAATTCTAGAAATCTTAATCTATTTCAGATTAAGGGATAAGGAGGGAGTGTTAAATTTTTGATGAATTTTTTGTCAGTTTTATGATAATTTTATATAATTTTATGTAATCTTTTGTAATCTTAACTGCATCTATAAGGGTATTATCTAGTAGGAACCAAATTCTTCCTGCAATCTTTAATCCTTAGACCGGCAGTGTCGATAGGGGATCGACAGAGAGTTCTTGTTCATAAACGGACTTGTCGAACGAACCCCTCATCTTGTCCATTCTTATTTCGGCACGGCCGTTACCCTCTCGACGGTGTGATCTGTTTAAAATTTGTCACGCCGTTAACGTGTCGCAAACTATTCAGGGGCTTTTTCTACTTTCAGTACAATATAATATTTCATACTTTTAGTCATTTATGGTGTTTTAGTTAAAAAATTAAGGAATGTTAAGGGAGGGAAGGCTGAAACTGGGCCCAGTGTAATATTATTCCCCCTACACCTCACAAATACACACACTAAATTCCGCTTACGAGCTTTTTTTATGTTCCATTATATGAGACCTTCTTTTTATAAATAATTTTGTACTCAATTAGCGTTTGTCCTCTATTTTACTTCTGTTTTGTACATTTCTGTGAGTTCTTTGTACATTTATATTTTTTTAATATTACCTAAAAAACAAAAAAATCAAAAAAATTAATAATTTAATTTTTAGGGGAGACTGGGGCACCTTGAAACATTTTTCAGTTAAACATTTTTATGAATTTTTTGTAAAGCTAATTGAAAAAAATAAGTATGCATGCATATATTGTCATCATATCTGCTTCTTATAAACATTAAACGTACTTAATATCTCATTTAGTTAATGAGTAATAAAAGAAATAAAATACCTTTCCAATGTCCCAACCTGCCCCACTGTATTGGGTAGGTTGGGACACTAAACAACAAATACAAAATACAAAATACTGTTCAAATTATTTTTATTAACTGTTATAAAAGAGAAATAGCTGAAAATTGTTCAATTTAATACATTTTTTAACAAATCTTATATTTGCAGCTGATTCAAGCATATTAGTATTTACAACAGAATACTTTCTGTTTGTTTTTCTTGTTCTCACCATCTTTTTCTGAAAAAAAATTAATAAATTAATATTTTGACATGTTAAATCAATTAAAAATTAGGCACCAAAATATTATTTTGCTTGAATTGGTAGTTGTTTACACTTTTTAAAATGTCCCAAGGTGCCCCATCTATGTGCGTCCCAACCTGCCCCATTTTACATAGTATCTTTAGGTAAATACTATACAGTTAGGCTTAACAATTCAATTTATTTATTAGCATAGAAATAATAAATGAATTTTCTTTCATAACAATGCACTTTTTTTTAAATATTTTAATTTTTTTTAACAAAGTTACATTTTAAAATGCACATTGATGTAATTTTGGGTTATTCAAAACAAAGAAAATGAAATTGTTCCTTACCTATAAGCACTATCTTCATCAAAATTCTTTAAGAAGTGAAGAGTAATGTCATCTATCAATACACATGAGAACTAATTCCTGGTTGCAAATTAGAGCCTGAAAATAAAGGTGACCAAAGGTGCCCCACTCTCCCCTGCTATTTTCTGTATGTATAATATTTTAGAAACATTTTTGAGGAAAAAAATCACGGCAAAGCGATTATAGTTAAAAAGAGCAACTTTGTGTCACGGAACTCCTCCACCTTGAAGGGAAAATAGCATAAAAGTAGCCTGACAATTTTCAAACGGGCAGCTCTTGAATGGTGTGACAAATTCCGTCTAGAATTAACAAAAGGGGTGACTTCTTTGAAAGGAGAAAGAGTAGGGAGTGTGGTCGGTGGATGAGTTAATATCCAATTTCTATATTATCCCTACGTATTTTATCACTTTTAAATACCTTCAATTGCTGTTAAATTACCAGCTACATTCCAATTTGAATTATCCAATACTAAAATGTAACCAATATCATATTTTATGATAAGACACACAATTTTAGGATTTAGTGTCATTTTGCATTTTCTATAAACACTTCTGTTGCCACCTGATCTAAACAAGCACAATTTATTTTAATTGGGGATATAATCTTTTTTCCAAAACTCTAAAACATATATTTTCTTTCTTATATTTAAGCCTTTTCTAAGGATTGGTCTCACATATATAAGGTTTATTTGTTGTTGTTTATTCACTCCTGTCTGCTCCTAATATCCCTATGTATTTTATCACTTTTAAATACCTTCAATTGCTATTAAATTACCAGCTACATTCCAATTTAAATTATCCAATACTAAAATGCAACCAATATCATATTTTATGGTAAGACACACAATTTTAGGATTTATATTCATTTTGCATTTTCTATAAACACCTCTATTTCCATCAGATCTAAACAAGCACAATTTATTTTAATTGGGGATACAATCTTTTTTTCCAAAACTCTAAAACATATATTTTTTTTCTTATATTGAAGCCTTTTATAAGGATTGGTCTCGCATATATACGGTTTTTTTATTGTTGGTGTTGTTGTTGTTTATTCACTCTTGTCTTTATACCAGAGTTTATACATATAGTTTTTCACTGTTCTAGGTGTTACCTTCACACCACAACAAAATTATTTTTTGTATAATTTGGAATATTTGCACATTGACCGACAACATAATTTATTTAATACATTTTAATTTATTATTGTATGCAAAACTCGTATGCATTAAAAAAATTTTCAGAACATTATCTAACCTTGTTATTTTTAAAACAAGAATTTTCAAAAATTAATTCTTTTAAATTTTTTGTGAACGAGAACTTTTAAAATATCTTTAATTCTTTTAATTTATGTGGACTAGGTTTTTCAACAAAAACATCAATTCTTTATATTTTATGTGAACGAAAATTGTAAAAAAATCATTAATTCTTTTTATTTTATGTGATCGAGAATTTTTAAAAAATCATTAATTATTTCTATTTTATATAATTTTATGTACATAATTTTATTTTATGTGATATTACATTTCATTTTAGAAGAAAGCTCTAATAGATCTCTATTATTTAGATTATCAGTACCTTTGATGTGAATAAATGGAAAATATTTGTTTTAAAATAAATGTATCATAACGTACAAAATGAAAAAAAACATGAATAGCATCAATAAACATCGGTTCTAAATTTAAGAATTATTGTTTAATGATGTCAGGACCTTATGTGAAGAGAAACATTATAACACAAATTACATGTGTGAAATGTTTACAGCAACCATGAAAAATACATTTTTTCTATAGATAAGTTTTCTTTTGAACAATTTTATTATTTTAATTTTATAACCTACTTAACGACATGTACGATGCAATGCATAAAATTTTAATTTTAAATTCGTTCGCTAAAAATGTATTTTTTAACATGTAAACTTAAGCTTCTTTGTATTCTGTAAATATTTTTAATTTTAACAATATAAGTTATTTTCTTTTGATTTTTATTTACATATAATTTATTTTCTTTCTTTTTGTTTATTTTTTACAAATCAGATTTTTCTTTACACATTAAGAATTTAGATATAAATCAGATATGACATACATTTACAGCCTAAAGAAATTAGGCTATAATGATGTTTTGGTAAGATGCTAAAGACTCTTCAATGCTCCTTAAAGAAAATGTTAACCAGATACGAAATACTTAACTTTTGTACATAACTTACTCAGGGTTTTGAACTGAAATAAAATGAAAATATATTATCTTACAAATTCAAGCTATGTAAGAAATGCATTTATTTGCATTTCATTTTAGATAAAATTAATTTCTAAAATATGTTACTAATTTTTAACGTTTCTTAGTGAAAATTTCTGTAAAAAAAATACGGCCATATGAAAAATGGTTTTCAATATTTCAATTAATTTTTTAGTATTGGAATCACAGCCCTATAAAATTATATATAATACTTGTTTTATATTGTTTTATATTTTTTCCTAAAGAAGTTTTAGAATAAATATAGTTTTCAAAAATTATATTCACAATTATATGGATATTGGGCAACCATTATCAGCCGAAAAGTTCTTTCGAAGAATAGAGTTATGTTATATAATACTCATTTGCTAAGCAATGGAATTATACAACTAGGAAAATATTTCTATGAATTTATTTTCTTCGCTTTCAAAGTCGACAGAAATTTAGTTTTAAGGGAAAATGGTGTCCTATAAGACGCTTTTACTTCAATTATAAAGACAAACAGTATAATCCCCTTATATTTTGGAATCTAATTTAAGGTATTGTCAGAAAAATTCAGTTTGTTTGAACTCTTCGTCTACTAAAAATTTTAAAATTTACAAAAGTTTTGAAATTTTAAAAAAATTATCTAAGATAAAAAAGTTTTTTAAGTTATTAAAATATTATATATATATATATATATATATATATATATATATATATATATATATATATATATATATATATATATATATATATAT
>CM063510.1:117872723-117905223 GCA_032207245.1 Pardosa pseudoannulata
CCCTCTAGAGTTAATAAGCTACCATGCTATTACATGTTCTTCATCATGCATTAACAGATGGTTTAATATAATTCTGCGAATTATGTGTATAACGTTTAAACCACAGACTCACTTTATTATTATCGGATACCTATTATTATGTAATAAATAATTTCTGCATAAACATTTACTTAATGAGAACTGTTAGGCTTAATATTTACTTTAATTTATAATTATATTTTTTAATGTATAAGTTTATTTCTATTAGGTTTTTTGCGTGAAATGTTTAATGCGTCCTCACGGGTTAATAGGCTACCACGGTATTACATGAGTTTCATCGTGTATTAATGTATGATTGGATAGACTCACATTGTTAATATCGAATGCCTATTATTATGTAATAAATAGTTTCTGCATAAAAATTTACTTAATAAGAACTATTAGGCTTAATATTTACTTTAATTAATGATAGACATTTTGTTAGTATATAAGTTTGTTTCTAATGGGTATTTTTGTGTGAAATATTTTGATAACGCTCGGGCCTAGGCTCAGCGAGTATCCTCACAGGTTAATAAGCTACCACGCCATTACATGCGCTTCATCATGTATTAACGGATGATTGGATAGACTCACATTGTTAATATCGAATGCCTATTATTATGTAATAAATAGTTTCTGCATAAAAATTTACTTAATGAGAACTGTTAGGCTTAATATTTACTTTAATTAATAATTCTACATTTTGTTAGTATATAAGTTTGTTTCTAATGAGTGTTTTTGTGTGAAATATTTTGATAACGCTCGGGCCTAGGCTCGGCGGGTATCCTTACTGGTTAATAAGCTACCACGCCATTACATGCGTTTCATCATGTATTAACGGATGATTGGATAGACTTACATTGTTAATATCTAATGCATATTATTATGTAATAAATAGTTTTTGCATAAGAATTTACTTAATGAGAACTATTAGGCTTAATATTTAGTTTAATTATTAATCTACATTTTGATAGTATATAAGTTTATTTCTATTGGGTGTTTTTGTGGGAAATGTTTTTATAACTCTCGGGCCTAATCCCAGCGCGCGTCCTCACCGGTAAATAAACTACCACGCTATCAATGTACTTCATCAAGTGTTAATGGCTGATTGGATATAATTCTGCTCATCATGTGCATAACGTTTAAATTATGTTCATAACGTTCAAACCATAAACTCACATTATTATTATCGAATGCCTATTATTATGTAATAAATAATTTCTACATAAAAATTACTTAAAGAAAACTGTTAGGCTTAATATTTAGTTTATATATTAATCTACATTTTGATAGTATACAAGTTTATTTCTATTGGGTGTTTTTGTGTTAAAACCCTCTAAGTGGTTCGCACGTACAATTCCGCCAAACCGATAATGTCTTCAAAGTGGTTGTAACATACAATTTTCGACGTCCAAAAAAGTTCCGAAAATGGATGTAATGTACATTTCTGCCAGTGTTTTTCCCTATGGAGTTTTGAGGTAGAAGTGTCAGGTCGATTGTTTAGGAACTGCACACCAACTCCCTGATGCACAAAGACGCTGATAGCTTTTCGTGGCTTTGTAAATCTGTATTCGAAGTATTTCGTTTGCGGTAACAGATGTTTCTCTAATTGCACCACTTAAATAGCTTGGATGACTTTCGTAAAAAAGATAGAAATCATTCTCTTAAAGAATATTTTTATTTATACTTTTAGAATCCATTATTTCTTATGGGAGGATCTTCGAGACTGGTCAAGCTTTATGTGTATTAAAAGTTAACAATCTATAATGTCTATTTATATATCTAGTTATAACCGGAAGTAAAGGACAGTAACGAGGGTGGGTCTCCCGTATTCCAATCTAGTCGACGAAAGGTGAAGTAAAAAATCATAAAACACTTTGGTCACTGACACAATGAAACTTTAGCTTATTTTTGGAGACTTTTTTCCTCGGTGTATTCCACTCGGAGGGTTAAATGTTTTTATAATGCTCTGACCTAGGCCCGGCGAAGGTCCTCATGGGTTAATAAGCTATCATACCATTAAATGTCCTTCATCATTTAACGGATGATTGGCTAGAATTCTGCTAGTTATGTGCATAACGTTTCAACCACAGACTCACATTATTATTATCGAATGCCTACTATTATGTAATAAATAATTTGTGCATAAAATTTACTTAAAGAGAATTGTTAGGCTTAATATTTACTTTAATTAATAATCGACATTTTATTAGTATATAAGGTTATTTCTATTGGGTGTTTTTGTGTGAAATGTTTTATAACGTTCGGACCTAGGCCCGACGCACGTCCTCATGTGTTAATAATCTACCATGCCATTACATGTGTTTCATCATGTGTTAACGGATGATTCGAGATAATTCTGCTAGTTATGTGCATAACGTTTAAACCATAGACTCACATTGTTATTATCGAATGCCTATTATAATGTAATAAATAGTTTCTGCATTAGAATTTATTTATTATGAGAACTGTTAAGCTTAATATTTACTTTAATTAATAACCTACATTTTGTTAGTATATAATTAATGTTTCTTGTGTATTTGTACAGGTATATGGGTCATATTTATCCGCAGATGGTTCGATCATTGTTTTAGAAAATCGAATTGCCTTGTTGGCTTTTTACAAAAACTTACTCACATATCCATTTGTAATATATTGAGAGCCAAATTATAAATGACAACAACTTAACATTAAAAATTTTAATTTATTTTCATTTTAATGTTTAATGATCTCAAATTTTCATTTTACTACACAAAAATTTCATGTATTTTGAAAACGATACATTCTCATTTCTAAAATTTAAAACTCATATTATTTAAACTGTTTTTTTAGAACAATAATAAATATTAAAATGTAATGTTATGAATTTCTCACTTGGCAATATAGCACATAAAATTTTTTATGTTTTCATATTTTTTATTTTTTTATCTTATATAAAAGTCAAATGCAAGAAATTTTGATTTTTGTTTTAAATTTTCCTAAATTAAAAAATAGAAATTATGTAATTTCTTTAAAACTGTGAAGAAAAATATAAAAAATGTGAAAATGAATTACAAATTAGCTTATTTGTGAAGTAGCGAGACAACCTGTTAATAAAATGAATTAAATAAACAATCATAAATTTAGAAAAAAGTAACAGAATATATGTAAATAATAATTTTTATACTGTTTATACTGTTTCAATGTTTTCTATAGAAGAGCTAGCTCTATGACTTCCTTGTAAATCCTTATTTGCTATGTTTCGATTGATACTCTAATATCATACATTTATCATTCATTTATTTAGAAATATTTTCCTCTAACTGATCTTTTTTTAATTCATCTCGACGATGAACATATTGAAAAGCATCCTATACTGATAAGTCAAGAGAAAAACTCTTTTCTCAAACAAAAGTCATAAAATAAATAAATATAATTGATCTCGCTCAAGCTTCCAAGCTGTAAGGCACCAGTATTCCGTAAAATTTGGTTATTTCTAACTACCAAAATCCTACAATTATTAGTCATAAACGTATTGTTCTGAATTATTGGGATAATAAAACAGATGATATACAACGTGCTGAAACATGCCATTTATTGAGATGCGTGTCATTTGTTAACATTTCATTGTCAGCATGTCGTTTGTCATTTTGATGCATGTCAGCAAAAGTTGAATAATATATTTTATTTTTATTTATTCTACTTAGTATTAAATATATACAAAGGGATAGAGTATGCTTAGAAATATTTGAACTTTTCTTACACTGTAAAGTATTTAAAAGAAAGTTATTGTTATATTTAATACACCTTTTAAAAATATGTTTTTAATATATAATAACTGAGATAAGTTTTCAATTTAGTAGGCTGATTGGAGACATCTTAGTGGCATATTTTACAAACGATTGCATAAACTATTCCAAACGAGAAGTTTTACTCTTATACTTCTTTACATAATATTTAAGTATGTAATTAAAAAATGATACAAAAGCTTGAAACCCATAAGTGTATTTAGTAACTTAGTTGAAATCACAAATGGCTAATTTCCCTTAGCAAAACCAATCAAAGTGACTTGTTTGGGAATTACTATTGAATTTATATTTAAAATATCTGTAAACTTATAGTTAAAAAGATTATAATGATTATAATATAGAGTTAACACATTTTTCCAAGCCATCTTCAATTTACAGTTAGTTATAAGTCATATAAAGATCCATACAGTTATGCAGTTAAAACTCATATACAGTTATAGATCCTATAAAGTGTTAAAAAGTCAGATACATAATGATAAAAATATGATTTCACACCACATGACTTCCGTGTACAGCTCTTAAATTATGCAAATATTTTATTCACTTCATTTGAAATTATTTTTATGTGAAAGTAAGATACGGTGCCTAAATATTTAATAAATTATACAGTAACACAGTTTCTAAAATATTGAATTTTAATAGAACACCAAAGATGTAAACAATATTAATTCAACAAATGTATTCTTGTATTCAACAATGAGTAGAATATATTATTTCAATAATGTCAAGCAATAAGCTCTTAAATTATTCAAATATTTCATTTCCTTCATTTGAAATTATTTTTATGTGAATGTAAGACAGGATGCTTAAATCTTTAATAAAGGGTAGAGTAATAAAGTTTCTAAAATATTGAATTTTAATAGAACACCAAAGGTGTAAACAATATTAATTCAGCAATGAGTAGAAATATATTCAGCAAATTTATTCTTGTATTCAACAATGAGTGGAATATATTATTTCAACAATGTTAAGCAATAAGATCTTAAATTATGCAAATATTTCATTTACTTTATTTGAAATTATATTTATGTGAGTGTAAGATAATATGCCTAAATGTTTAATAAAGTGTACAGTAATACAGTTTGTAAAATATTGAATTTTAATAGAACAACAAAGATGTAAACAATATTAATTGAACAATAAGTAGAAATATATTCAGCAAATCTATTGTTTTATTCAACAATAAGTAGTATATATTATTTCAACAATGCCAAGAGATAAAGGACTCCTATATTGTTGAGATTGGAATCGTATTAATACTCGATATGAGATTTAGTTTAGAGTAAATATTGCTTTAAAAATGTAGATAAACAACATTAGAATTAATATATAATGAATTGAAATTTTTCAACGTATAAACTGTGATTTTCAATCATATAGGGGATAGAATGAACAACTAGATATTACAACAGTTGAAATTTCAAAATTTCAACATTGTAATTTTAGTCGTTTTTAAGTTATGTGTGATATGTACGTTCGGGAATACTTAAGAATTGAGTTCCCCTTGGCTAATTTAGCGAAAATATTGGCAATATTTACTAAAACACAAAGGTAATCCATCCAAACATTGTATTTATTGCTTTTTCTGGTGATTTTAATTAATGCATAGTGCACCATCGTAATAGAATAATATACTCTTACATAAAGAAAACTACCTGAAAGCCAGACATTTATATTTATGGGCAATTACTCCCTTAACAGTTTACAAACACAACAGCTCCAAATTATTAAAAAATCAGACATTGTGAATCGTTAAGGGTTTGTTATATCTAATTTTTTCAGCATTGCGCACTTTTAATATATAAGAAAAGAGTTACACAAGAAGAGCTGGATGCAAATAGCATATAAATTATAATATAGATACAGATTATTTAGACAAGGTAATATCAGGAGAAAATGTTAGGCTACCATATCTTAATCATTATCGCCAAATTGGGGAAGGAACCGAGTTCTTTAGTCAAGCCCTAAATCTTTAATAAAGTATACAGTAACACAGTTTGTAAAATATTGAATTTTAATAGAACACCAAAGGTGTAAACAATATTAATTCAGCAATGAGTAGAAATATAATCAGCAAATGTATTCTTGTATTCAACAATGAGTAGACTATATTATTTCCCCAATGTCAAGGAATAAACTTATAAATTAGCAAATATTTCATTTACTTCATTTGAAATTATTTTTATGTGAATGTAAGATAGGATGACTAAAACTTTAATAAAGATTACAGTAACACAGTTTCTAAAATATTGAATTTTAATAGAACACCAAATATGTAAACAATATTAATTATACAATGAGTAGAAAAGTATTCAGAAAATGTATTCTTGTATTCAACAATGAGTAGAATATATTATTTCAACAATATAAAGCAATAAAGGACTGCTATCGTATTAATACTTGCTATGAGATTTTAGTTTATATAAAGTAAATATTGCTTTAAAAAAGTAGATAACGTAACAATTAATGTATTATGAAATGAAATTTTTCAACGTAAAAACTGTGATTTTCACTCATAAAGGAGAAAGAATGAGCAACTAGATATTATAACAGTTGAAATTTCAAAATTTGAACAGTATAATTTTAGTCGTTTTTAAGTTATGTGTGATATGTATTTTCATACGTATGTGCAGATGCCATTGAGAAATTAATCCAAATTCGTCCAAGGATGGGTGAAATTTCTTTATATAAAATCTTAAATAGAATTTTCATATTATAATTCTAAATATATGTCTATATAAAACTATAACGTCTTCAATTAAATAACAATTTTAAATGGACATTTTTCAAACAGATGAAAAATAAACTTGAGACGACACATGTTTCAAAATATATAAAAAAAAGTTCAGTTTTAGTTAAGTTTAATTGGAAAAGTTTAAAAACGAATTAATCAAAGTAAGTAAAAAAACCCGAAACACAGTCTTTCCTATTTCTTTAAAACTTCATGCAACACTTCACGATGAATTAAACAAATAAAAGTTAATCAAATGAAATATAACTGTGCTATCTTGAAAAATAAATTTCACTGCATTTGAAAAATACCTCCGTAAACATGCAATTAAAATAAAACCTTTAAGAAATCAAAAAGAATTTCCTTTCTAACTTTTCTTATAAGAAGAATGAATAAATAATATACCGCCGGTAAAAAAAAGGTTAATTCTAGGAGCTCCCAAATGCTACATAAATCAAAAGTAAAGAATAAAAAGCTTCGGAGGAAGTTCTCCAGGGTATCATTCGTGTAAATTATTTGTTGCTGTCACAGCAAGATAAATGTGCTTTAAAAAGCAATACACGTATTTTTTTATCATTAAAAACAGAAGTAAGATCATGTCTTGAAGTGAAACAAATTTAATAAAGAGTTCCCTATAATGGGAAGCTTCACAGATTCTTAAGTTACATTAGAGCTTTGTATAAAGTATGCATTAGGTCGAACTATGTAGATTAAAGTAAGTAATTTCTAAAATGTTTCTATAATTTATAACTGTTTTAGCAAATAAAATTCCATATTTTTGTTAGTTAAAGAATAATAAATTAACAACATACATGAGACAGTTTGCTTAACTGAATAATTGTTAATTTTTAATATAAAGCCTGTTGTTAAATGCTTCTTTCAGATGTGGAATTAATAAAATTAGTCAATTTAATTAAATTATATTTTATAGAATTTAAAATATGAGAAAAATAATATTAAAGTAAGTAATTTCTAAAATGTTTCTGCAATTTATAACTGTTTTGCAAAGAAAATTTCCATATTTGAATAAAGATCCATATTTGAATATATGAGGAATTAATAAAATTAGTCAATTTAATTAAATTATATTTTATAGAATTTAAAATATGAGAATAATAATACTAAATTGATTTTAAATAGGATTAAATAGCATTTCAGGGGAATTTTAAATTTTTTTCCTTTTTTTCAATGATTATATATGTATATTATATATTAATTACAAGGTTTTCCTTCTCAAAATATGATAATTAAATACATACTATATAAATATTGTAGGTTTATATTAAAAAAATTGAAATCAAAACAATATAATATGTAAACAAACACATTACATATGTAGTTAAATAATAATAAATTAACAAAATATATGAGAGAGTTTGCCTACCTGATTAATTGTTAATTTTTAATGTTAAGACAACTGTTAAATACGTCTTTCAGATAGGTAAATAATAAAAATTAGACAATTTAATTACATTATATATTATAGAATTTAAAATATAAGAATAATAATATTAAATGAATTTTAAATAGGATTGAATAGCGTTTCATGAGAATTTTATATTTTTTTCCTTTTTCATTGATTATTTATGCATATTTGTACATTAATTATAATGTATATATTTTCAAAATAAGATTATGAAATTTATTCCATATAAATATTGTAGGTTTATATTAAAAAATTGTAGTTAAAACAAAATAATAAGTAATCAAACACCAGTTTCTGCAAGTTACAGTTTCTTTCTAATCTTCGAAACAAGGAGAGGTGGAATCAGTAAAATCCCAAATTACTTAAAATAATAGACAATATGCATATATTATTAAAGTTTTTATCTTGTAGAATTAACCTCCAATTGCTATTAACTTCCAATATCACCTCTATTAGCGTATATCTTGTTAAGGATTAAAAGCAGATCCATATGACATCATTCTTCGTAAAAAATGTCTTTTTGCTTTAGAACTTTATGCAGCTTGTTGTATGATTCCGAATATTATTTTCAAATTTTATATATATCAAAATCTGTTTTATAAATAAATATAAATCATATATTCAACAAAGTTTTAAAAGGAACAGAATTACAAAATATAATAATTTGCAGAGTTTTCATATTATAATTATAAATGTATGTCTATATAAAACTAAAACGTCTTCAAATTAAATAACAATTTTAAATTGAGTTCACATTTTTCTAACAGACGAAAAATAAAAGTGAGACGACACGTGTTTCATAATATATTAAAAAGTTCAGTTTTAGTTAAGTTTAATTGTTAAAGTTTAAAAACAAATTAATCAAAATACGTAAAAAAACCGAAACACAGACTTTCCTATTTATTTAAAACTGCATGCAACACTTCAGGATGAATTAAACAAATAAATGTTAATCAAATGAAATATAACTGTGCTATCTAGAAAAATAAATTTCACTTCATTTGAAAAATACCTCCGTAAACATGCAATTAAAATAAAACCTTTAAGAAATCAAAAAGAATTTCCTTTCTAACTTTTCTTATAGGAAGAATGAATAAATAATATACCGCCGGTAAAAAAAAAGTTAATTCTAGAAGCTCCCAAATGCTACATAAATCAAAAGTAAAGAATAAAGAGCTTCGGAGGAAGTTCTCCGGGGTATCATTCGTGTAAATTATTTGTTGCTGTCACAACAAGATAAATGTGCTTTAAAAAGCAATACACATATTTTTTATCATTAAAAACAGAAGTAAGATTATGTCTTGAAGTGAAACAAACTTAATAAAGAGTTCTCTATAATGGGAAGCTTCACAGATTCTTAAGTTACAATAGTGCTTTGTATAAACTATGCATTAGGTCGAACTATGTAGATTAAAGTAAGTAATTTCTAAAATGTTTCTATAATTTATAACTCTTTCAGCAAAGAAAATTTCTATATTTTTTAGTTAAAGAATAATAAATTAACAACATACATGAGACAGTTTGCTTAACTGAATAATTGTTAATTTTTAATGTAAAGCATACTGTTAATTTCATCTTTTAGATGGAGAATTAATAAAAATCAGACAATATAATTAAATTATATTTTATATAATATAAAATATAAGAATAATAAATTTAAATTAATTTTAAATAGGATTCAATAACATTTCAAGAGAATATAATATTTTTTCCTTTTTTATTGATTATATATGCATATTTATACATTACTTACAATGCTTTCCTTTTCAAAATATAATTATGAAAAATATATACATATAAATATTGTACATTTATATTAAAAAAATTAATAAATTAATGTAATTAATAAAATACATGTAATCAAACACCAGTTTCTACGAGTTAGAGCTTGTTTCTAATATTCGAAACAAAAAGAGGAGGAATCAATAAAATCCGAAATTGCTTAAAATATTTTGCAATATGCATATATTATTAATATTTGGATATTGTAAAATTAACTTTCAACTAGCATTAACTCCAAAATCATCTATGAGCGTATACTTTGTTAAGGCTTAGAAGCAGATCCGTATAACTCCATTCTTCGTAAAAATGGCTTTTTGCTTTAGAACTTTATACAGATCAATGTATGATTCCTAATATTATTTTCAAATTTTATGTATTTAAAAATCGTTTTTATAAAATAAATATAAATCATTTATTCAACAAAGTTTTAAAAGTAACAAAATAACAAAATATAATAATTTGAAAAATTTTCATATTATAATTCTAAATGTATGCTTATATAATACTATAACGTCTTCAATCAAATAACAATTTTAAATTGAGTTTGCATTTTTCAAACAGATGAAAAATAAACGTGAGACCACATATGTTTCAAAATATATAAAAAGTTTAGTTTTAGTTAAGTTTAATTGGAAATGTTGAAAAATGAATTAATCAAAATACGTAAAGAAAAACCCGAAACACAGTCTTTCCTATTTATTTAAAACTGCATGCAACACTTCAGAATGAATTAAACAAATAAAAGTTAATCAAATGAAATATAACTGTGCTATCTTGAAAAAAAAATTTCACTGTATTTGAAAAATACCTCCGTAAACATGCAATTAAAATAAAACCTTTAAGAAATCAAAAAGAATTTCCTTTCTAACTTTTCTTATAAGAATAATGAATAAATAATATACCACCGGTAAAAAAAGTTAATTCTAGAAGCTCCCAAATGCTACATAAATCAAAAATAAAGAATAAAAAGCTTCGGAGGAAGTTCTCCAGGATATCATTCGTGTAAATTATTGTTGCTGTCACAGCAAGATAAATGTGCTTTAAAAAGCAATACACATATTTTTTATCAATAAAAACAGAAGTAAGATCATGTCTTGAAGTGAAACAAATTTAATAAAGAGTTCTCTGTAATGGGAAGCTTCACAGGCTCTTAAGTTACATTAGTGCTTTGTATAAAGTATGCATTAGGTCGAACTATGTAGATTAAAGTAAGTAATTTCTAAAATGTTTCTATAATTTATAACTGTTTCAGCAAAGAAAATTTCTATATTTTTTTAGTTAAAGAATAATAAATTAACAACGTACATGAGAGAGTTTGCCTAACTAATTAATTGTTAATTTTTAATGCAAAGCCTGCTGTTAAATGCTTCTTTCAGATGGGGAATTAATAAAAATTAGGCAATTTAATTATATTATATTTTTTAAAATTTAAAATATAAGAATAATATATTTAAATTAATTTTAAATAGCATTAAATAGCATTTCAGGATAATTTTATATATTTTTTTCTTTTTTCATTGATTATATATATATATATATATATATATATATATATATATATATATATATATATATATATATATATATATATATATATATATATATATATATATATATATATATATATATATATATATATATATATTTATTTATTTATTAATTACATTTTTTCCTTTTCAAAATATATTTATTAAATACATATTATATAAAGATAGGAGGTATAGATAAAAATTTTGTAATTATAAAATAATATATAATCAAACGCCATTTTCTAAGAGTTACAATTTGTTTCTAACCTTCGAAATAAGAATTGGAGGAGTCAATAAAATCCCAAATTAGCTAAAATAGAATGCAATATGCATATAATACTGTAATCCTTATATATAGTTATATCCTATGTATAAAACTAGAATTATTTACTAAAAAGAGACTCTTATCTATGTTTCGCATAATATGCTTTTAATACTAGAACTACAGATAATGTTTATATTGTCAAAGTTTTGATCTTGTAGAATATTAACTACCAATTTTACCTCTACTTGAGTATACCTTTATAAGACTTAGAAGTAGATCTATATAACTCTATTCTTCGTAAAAATGGCTTTTTACTTTAGAGCTTTATGAAGATTGCTGTATGATTATTTATATTATTTTCAAATTTTGTTTATTTCAAAATCTCTTATATAAAATAAATATAAATCATTTATTCAATAAAATTTTAAAAGAAACAAAATTATAAAATATAATAATTTGCTACAAATTAAAAATACATTTTGAAACAGCTATTTAACATAGAAAACACTTGAAAAATAAGGAAGTAAGTTAATCAACTTAATCATTTTTATTACAAAGCCAACCTTATAAAATGTAAAATTATTCTATACATATAGAAGAGGGAATAGAAAATTACATTTTTAAAATTTTCATTCAAAGTTCATATGGTTGCTTTTCAAATTGAAGTACGGTTTTTTTTTCTGAGAAATACATCAGATTTTTTTGCATCTTACCAAAAGCTTATTAAATCCTAATTTATTTAACTTAGATATTCTAGTAAATTTAAATGGCACCAAGATTTATTTTTATTTCTGAGATATAAATAGGAATAACCGTCATATGAGATTAATAACTGAATTTTTAATGTAAAAACAGTGATTCGTTTTTAGATACTAAATTAATTGAAAAAATACTTATCTATCTTACCAAAGGCTCATTATATCCATATTTATTTTTAACATAAACCTTTTAGTAACTTTACATGCATTGCATTAGTATTTATTTTTATTTTTTAGGTAAAGATACAAATAACAGTCGTATGATATTAATAACTAAACGTTTAGTGCTTAAATAATGAATAATTTTTAGATAAAAAATTAAATAAATAATATCAATTATAATGCTAAAATATTTGCAATTCACAAAGAAATTATAAATCCCAAACAAAAGAAATGTTTTTATAAAAAAATAGAACATTGTTTTAATATTTTGTATCATACACTTAACAAATGAAATTGCTAAAAATAAACATTTTCAATAGTACTTTTTTTAAGATTGTATTTAATAAACATTTAGAAGTTTTCTTTCATGTACTAAATATACACACAATCATATCAATATACTAATTCCTGTACAAATGTTAAATCATCCTCATTATTATAAAATTTAGATTTGTTAATTATTCAACTATTGTATTTTTTCAGTATTCATGTCATGTTACACACGCTTATTTTAACCCAAGTTTTGTTATGAATATAAAAACGATAATGAGTTTTAAAGGTACATTATATTTTACTTAAATTAAAGCAATATTTAAAATGTAATGCTTTAAGAAATAAAAAAATAAAAATCCTAATTTAAAATCTTCACTTTTGATACTAAGATTTAAGGCAATTCAATAAATTTATTTTCAATTGCTTATTTGATATGTAATATTAAATTAAATGCTTTAAATTATTTACATTTATGAACATATTTCAAATATTTCGAAACATTTTTAAAATGTTATTTTACTCGGAACAAATTTCCAAAATATAAAAATTTACTACAATTCTAAAACATATTCTGATACGGTCATTTTCCTTAACAAAGATAATTATTAGCTTAATCACTTGATATATTTTTATTTTAAAGTTCATCTCATCAAATATAAATATTTTATATACATTTGATTAATCGAATGTAAAATAATACTTAAAAAGTTTCATTCAAAGTTTTTAAAATTTCGAATGAAACTGCAGTATTTTCATTTGTGAAAATTTTTCCTCAGTCTTTGGCATCTTACCAAAAGCTCATAATATCCTAATTTATTAAACTTCAACGTTTTAGTATCTTTATAATACATCAAGATTTTTTTATATAGACATGAATAACTATCATATGAGATTTATAACTGAATTTTTAATTCGAAAACAATTAATCATTTTCAGATAATTAATCAGCTGAAAAAAACACTCCTGATGCTAAAATTTAAAATAATATTTATAATAAAAAAAGAAATTATAAATAACAAATTAAAGTCATTAAGTTTATATTACAAATGTAGATTTTTTTAATATTGTGTATCATACACTTAGAATATTACATTATAAATAATGAACACAAATTTTTAAAATAGAACTTTCTCTTTATCTGCTCCAAAAATTTGTCTTTCTGCAAGTTAAAAATTGATGCAAAATTATTTATTTTGCAATAAATAACTCTATCAAATTCATAACTACTAAACCATTCCTTATCATTACATAATCTTATTAAGTATTTTCTTAACTATGGGAATTTTATTTACTTCCTACACAAGCTTATTTTAATCCCAATTTTGAAGTCAATATAGTTTTAGAAAGGCTACTTATCAATAGTATGACACTATTTTTTTATTTGTATATTTTACTATATAACCATTTTCTCCCGTTGATTTAAAAACTTATGTTACTTGAAACTAAACTCTCTCTCTCTTTCTCTCTCTCTCTCTCTATATATATATATATATATATATATATATATATATATATTATATATATATATATATATATATATATATATATATATATATATATATATATAATATATATATATATACATATATACATATATATATACATATATACATATATATATATATATATATATATATATATATATATATATATATATATATATATATATATATATATATATATATATATATATATATATATATATATATATATATATATATATATATATATATATATATATATATATATATATATATATATATATATATATATATATATATATATATATATATATATATATATATATATATATATATATATATATATATATATATATATATATATATATATATATATATATACGTTGGACTTTCTCTGGCCGTGATAACGGCTTCCATCTGACAAAGCATAGATTCAACAAGTTTCTGGAAACGTTCCTTGGGAATATCTTGCCAAATATTTGCTAAAGCTGTCGATAACTCAGTAAAGTTCGTTGCTGCTGTGTGATGGCCTTGTTGCTAAATATCCCGAAGATGTCCAATAGGATTTAAGTTTCAAGGTGACCAATTTATGACAGAAAAGTCACACGAATGATCATCCAACAAGCCAGTAGCTGACCCAGACTTGTGAGAGGTACAGTAGTCTTGCTGGAAAACTCCATTAACGTGCGAATGACAGAACAGCATAAACTGATTTAGGTGATCATCTAGCAAACTCTACTTAACAAATTGCCTTGAGGGAGTTTTTTAGACCTACCAAATATCCCAAATAGTACCATGAGAAATCCCCCCAACCCCCATGCTCTTGTACATTTCTAACCTGGTATACAGGATCCATGGCTTCGTGAACCTGAAGGCATATTTTCAGTCTCCGGATGGCATTAAGTTGTTAGAATCGAGACTCATCCCTCCATGCTACTGGTTTCTGGTCCTCTACACTCGTCTCTGAGCTCTCTTTCCCAGGCAAGACGTTCAGTCCGATGTGAGCATAGAGTAGTAACATCATAAACGGATGGAGGTCAACACCCAGCAACTACATAATTGTACAACAACTACGTACAGCAACTACGTACATAATTGCATTGAGGGAGGTTGGTACACGCACCAAAGATCCCAAATAGTTCCACGACAAAACACCCCAGACTACAATGCCCTTGTACAGTTCAAACCTGACATGCAGTATCCATGGCTTCATGAGACTGACAACCATATTCTCAGCCTCCCGTTGGCATTAAGTAATCAAAAATGAGACTCATCCCGCCATGCTACTCGTTTCCAGTCCTTTACACTCCAGTGTCTGTGATCTCTTTCCCAGATAAGACGTTCTGCCCATTGAGAGCATAGACCAGTGGTAATCTCATAGGTAGATTGCTCCATATGGTGAAGCGAGAGTTCCACATTCCGTTTGCTGACTGTACGACTGGCACCATCATTTAATTGGGTGATTATTTGAGCTAATGTTTAGCTTCCTTGTCTACGTACAATACGTCTGATCCGTCTATCAGAACACACTGTCAAGGCTAACTGTCCTTTGCAGTTTCACCTTTCGCTAGTTATTTTTCCACCATCCACGTATTCTTGGTGTACGCTTGACAATTTCGACCTTCAAAATCTTAGCTGTCTGATGATTCGAAAATTGAATGGCCCATTCGTCGACCTACGATTTGTTTGAGATTGAAGACTTCTAAATCAGTCAGTTTACTCATATTGGCAATTCCAAAAATCAATTCAGAACAAATACAGTACGAGCTATGTATGCAGTTATATTACCAAAGTGCCCTCACTTGCGCACAAATGATGAGTAGCGCTACACAATTGGCATAGCCCTTGCTATCCCTAATTTAGTGACACTGTATTCAGGCTATATATGAAATTAAATATATTTTTAAATGTGTAGCGCAAATTACAAATATACTAATGTCTGAAGAATTTCCTTCAAAACTAAAATTAAAAGACACATCTAAATTTTAATAATTTATTTGATTGTCGTAATGTAATATTTATCTACAGCATTTCCAAATAATCATACGTTTTTAGTCAATTTGCAAAAGTATCAAAATGTATAAAAACAATTTATTAAAGTCTTAAAGTATATTACCAAATGACTGCAGAACTTTAAATAAGGAACAGCTTAACAAAATTGAAAAATCAGTAGCATATTTACGTTGATACATTTTACCAAAAATGTACTTAATAAAAGCTGAAAGTATTTTTAACAAATTTGAAATGGAATAGAAAATAATATTTTAAGAATTTCAGTTCAGACTTCTTAATGTTAAGTATCACATTGCACGATTTTGATCTGGTGAGAATTATCCATTGGGAGTACTTCAGAGTCTTTGGCATCTTACCAATGGCTCATATCATAATGCAGGAATTTATTTAACCTGAACCTTTTACAAATTTTATATTGCATGATATAATATAACTTTATATTTCCTTTTTGATTCCGAAATATGAATAACTGTCGTTTAAGACTGTTGACAATATATAAACTGCAAGCCGTTTTTGAGCAATAAAAGATAATAAAAAACTAAATTGCTTTTGTTCGAATTTAGCTTTTTTAAATAATATTTAATGTTATTTAATGTTTGAAATATCATTTATTACACTGTAACATGTTAATATAAATATAAAATTAAACATCTCATTAAGATTATAATAGCAATGTAAATCACCTCATCAAAATTATCATCTCAAAAAATATCATCTATTAAAGATTTTTTAAATCTGATCTTTTCAATAATTTTATATTGCACAAAATATGTAATTTTTATTTCTGGGGTACTAATAACAATCATTTGGGATTACTAAAAAAAGTGTAAACAAACAGTTTTAAGCTGAAAAATAAAAAATTTATAGTGTTTTGTTTGATTTCCGACTTTTTATTAATAATAATTTTTGAAATATCATTTATGTTTTTGTACCATTTGAACATAAATATAAAATTTATCACCCCATCAATATTATAATCTTAAAATATATCCTCTTATTAAAATCCCGGTCTGAAATTGCATCATCTTAAGATGATAATTTTGGTGAGATCATGCATTTTAATCCTCTATAAATAATTATCCTCTCTAGGGTATTTTTTTTAATCTGAACTTTTTAAAAATTCTGTATTGCATGAAAACCGTAATAGATCGATTAAGGCAACGATATCGTAGGTGGAGGAGTTGCAGGTTTTGTTTTATAGCCAGCCTAATATCCGCCATGTTCTTTAATTGTGACTGGGATGCAATGTGGCCACAATATCTTCCAAGTTCCAGACGATACCTCTGGAAGTGACAGCCGAAGTTTGGTGGGACTTCTGCTTGATCCCTGTTACTAAACCCCTTGCCTGTAGAATATATTCGAGAAAATCGTATCCAAAACGGAATTATTTTCTTCAGTTTGGTTAATTATTATCCTCTAAATGATATTGCGCTGTTATTTAGGTTCCATAAATCCAAAATTGACTCTTTTCGTTTCTTTATCTGAGTTCGGGCGTCAAAGGCTGTGGGTTAATTACAACAGACACATAAAATGTGTTTGTAGTCACAATGTCCTCCAAGTCCTAAAAAGAAAACTCTAGGAGTGGGAGGACAAGCCTGGGAGTCTTCTGCTTTATCTTTGCTTCAAAATTAAAAGGACCCTTTTATACTAAGATATCCTTTTACCCTATCGGTACTAGTCAAATGAAAGACGCACCCCTCTGCCTGCATTCGTGTGCCCCCTGTACCATGCACTTGGTTCGTCCAAGTGGCATTAGCTACAACAGCAACATAGTGCATGGCATATTTCCTTTTCATTTCTGAGATACATATAGTTGTGATCTGGGATTATCTAAAAAATGCAAACAATAAACCTTATTTCAGTAATAAAAGTGATTAAGAAAATCAATCTGTTTTTGCCTCTTTAATAATATTAATCTTTTTAAACTGTAACATTGTAATATAATTTACAATTTATCATTGCATCGGAATTATCGTGTTATAATTTATCCTCTATCAAAGAAATTTTTTAACTTGAACTTTTTAGTAATTTTATATTGCATGAAATGTTTCCTTTTCTTTTCTGAGGCACAAATAACTTCACTTAGGATTGTTCACAAAATGGAAAAAATAAATATGCCATAAAAGATAGTTTATATTTTCCTGATCAATAATACTTCGTTAAAATTTAATTTGTTTCATACTTTGTAAACCTTCATAATTAAGTTTTTTTCTGTGCTACAATGCTTCATTATTAAGTTCATTTTCCTTTTATGCCTCCTAAAGTTACTTCTGAATTCGTTTCTTGTATCTAACAGTCTTTCATTTACAACAAATTGTAGCTGTACGGTTCAACAGAATATATTATCATTAATAAAATATGTATTTACGAATCTATTTTTACCTACAATATACTTCTAAATTACTGGACAGGCTTGTGTAGATTAATAGCACTTTAGAATATTATCATTATTTAGTCCGACTGAGTAGGGCTGTGCCTTATAAAACTTTGTGATCGTATCCCACTACTAAGTACTCACAGCCCTTTAAAAGGGTCTTTCAGCATTAGGTGTTGATCTAACTATCACTTTTGTACCAGAAAATTTATCGTAGTGATGTAAAATTGTCCCTTATGGTACCGTGTGTTTGAATCGAGCTACTAGTATTAGTATTATTAGAGACTTCGAATAAATTTAAAACAGTAGTATTGTACATTTGTTTTGCTGTTGTGTGCTATAAAGATTGTTATTATTTCATGTTTAATATTTCGTTAGAATTTAATTTATTGTTTCATATTTTGTAAACTTTCTTTTTAATACGGTTTTTTTTCTGTGCTATATTTCTTGATTATTAAGCTCATTTCCTTTCCTGCATCCTAAAGTTAATTTTGAATTCATTTTTCGTATCTCATAGTGTTTCGTTTACAACAAATTGTAGCTGTACGATTCAGCAGAATATATTCTCATTAATACAATGTTTTTAAGAACCTATTTTTATGTATATTCTGCCTCTAAATTACTGGATAAGCTTGTGAAACTTTTTAGCACTTTAGAGTATTGTAATTATTTAGTCTAACTCAAGTGACACTGTGGTTTATAATGCCTTGTGTATCCCACTACTGTCTAAATATCCATAGCCCTTTATAAAGAGTCTTCAAGCAGTAAGTATTGGTAAATCTCTTATGTACCAGAAAACTCACTCTAGTGATGAGAAAGAACCTTTTGTTCAATGTTTAGTTAGTAAATCTATGTTTATGTCTTCACAGGCAAATGTCATAGGTGATACTTTATTTACTTTTTTGTAATATTAACGACACATTACATTAGTTTCCCTTTTTAATGTCTTGTAACTCAATATTTCAATAATTTATGCAACGTAAAAGAAACAAATGTATCAATTTGAGATGTAAACACTTATCTTTAATAAAAAATATTACTTTTGTAATGTGTCCTCAAGTTGTTACATAAAGACTGCTTGCTGTCAATATATTAGTTTATGTCCACATACAGTTAAAATATATGTTACTTATTTCCTTGTAGTTTGGAGGAGATATAAGGTTTATAATTCAGTTTAACTTTCAAGGAACTTGAGGAAAGTCCAGGAAACTTTCCCCAAGTGCACTTCATTAACAATTAATCCGCTTACATTTCCCAATTGTTAATGAAACTCCAAGACTCCTCAAGAACGTAATTATTTATCCGTAACAAAGCATGTTAATTTGAACTTAGTTCCTCAAACGATGAGTTTTAGGAATATTCGTGTTGCAAAATTTTCCCTAGAATGCTACAATGCATATTCATGATTTTTCAGAGTGGTTTTAGCAGTGTAATTAATCTTTGTCCTCATTATATCTAGTAAAAATAACAACTCACAATTTACAGCTTCAGTTTCCTGTAATACAATGTGTGTATGGATCAACAAATTAGAGATTCTCATAAAATTACTTGACACTTTTTACCAAAGTAATTATGGGGTATCATACTTTCAAAAGGAGTCTTTACGCAAGCCTAAAGTGCATGTGTAGTGCGAAAGGGAAAATATGTGTAAACCTTAAGTCTTTAAATGTTTAGTAAAATTGATACATTTTTCATAGTAAAAATGTTGCCAAGTAAAGAAAAAAAGGTGAAAAATAACTTTTATTAACTGGCAATTTTTATTATAATGGATTGTTTTAAACATATATTTCTGTTGAAAAAAGTTTAAATAATAAATACTTCTTTTATGATATTTTTAATTTTAAAAGCGATGCTACGAAATTTACAAAATATAAATGTTTTATACTCAATTTTATTAAAAATTCAAATTTAAATATATTTTTCTGCATTTAACTTAAGTCTATTATCAGTTATTAATAACTATTAATAACTATTATCAGTTATTAATAACTGATATTTTTCAATTTTAAATATCTTATGAGCATTTTTGGGTTTTATTTGACCGATATATTGAGTTGATAGTTTATTAACCCTTTCGTGGGCAGTGTTAAGATTACTTCCCACCTACACGATTTTACAAAATACACCTGTGGGAAGGGTCAAATCCATTATAATATATTGAACTTGTTATTAAAACGAAGGGAACACTGATTCCCTCTTCGGTTTTGCGGTGTCATCAATTGTTCGATTGATTGAATAAAATTAGCAGCTCTGTTTTGAAAGTTTTAAAACGTTAAGTGAGAAATAAATGGCCCACAAAAGGGTTAAAAAATAATTTTAAGTTGAATTTCCTCCAAAAATTGTAGCTTCTTTATTTTTAAATTTACTTTTAATATTCGAAATAAAGTTAAACTTTAAATCAATGAACCAAATTCATTTTCATCTATAATAGACGTATTTACTAAAATTTTGTTTGATTTTTCTTTAAAATTTGATAGCTAGTACGATTTTAAAAGATTAAAATTTCAAAAAAATTAACTTTTCAAACATGTAGTAGGATTTTAAGAAACGTTTAATGTAATTAATTTAGTTAAGATTTAAATTTACCTGATTAAAGATTCTTAATTCTAAATTAATATCTTATAAAGACGCTTTCTAGCTCCAAGTCTAACTTAAACCATTTTCAAACTACTTAAACTATAGTTAAACTTCCTGTAAAATTTATAAAGTTCCAGTGCAGCAAACCATAGACACAGCTAACGTAATAAAATAAATACAAAATAATTTAACGTTTAGCTCTTTGAATAAATTTTGGACCTGCACCTATTTCACTTCAAACTTTTATCAAGATGTTTCACAAATTTTAAATAAATGACGTTACCTCTAAAGATTTTGATGTTGTCAGAGCTTAATGACATATAAAATGTGGAAGCGTAAGCAAATAAATTACGCCTTTTAGGTTACGTATATTAATTTTTGTCCGCTGCTCGCCAATAAATCCTTTCGCTTACTCCAAAGCAATATTAGTCCATATATTTTAAAATTAAAATGGAATATATTTGCTCTATCAGAGCTTCACAAATTCTTAAGAGATAAGCATTCATTTTCAATTATTAAAAGTTTCAACTTTTCATAATAATTCAGACACATCATATAATATATTTCTAAAACGAAGTATCTCTTATGAATAGAAATTTATAAGTTTCAGGTGCTAGTTAGTAAAGGCTATGTCGTGCTTCAGGTTCAGGTAATGGTTAAGCATGCGAGTTTCAAAATCAGCACGCATAGCCTTTTGTACATAGGGAAACAAAAATTTACGAAACACTCGACTGAGATGTTGCGTAGTTAATTCCCTTTATTAATATTTCTCTTTGTATCTTTCATTTTGAGAAGTCTTTAAACGTTAATCAGTGAAACACCCGAATTTGTTCTGCTGAACATATATTGACTGAAATGAGAGGGCACACAGTGAATTACGATCAAAATATTGATATTTTAATTGGTTCAAATTATATCTATAGGTTTTCTGCAAAAATATACAACATTTGACATCTGTATTCCCAATTTTCTAAAAGACATTAACGTGTGCTATCAAATATATGAAGTTTTTACTTTACCAAATAAAAACTTTAAATATCTTTTTTTCTTATTTTTTAACGTCAATCTACATAAGATGATATAGCTATTTTTATTATGTGTAAGATACATGTCTTGATTTTTGAGATTTCTAGTAATATACTGATAATAATTTAAGTTTAATTGATACCTTTCTGTTAAAAAAATACACTTTGTACTATTTATTTATTTTACTAAATTTCTAATTTTAAAGATGGAAGAGTATCTATATATTACTAAAAATTAGATTAATTTAATAAATTCATTCTAAGTAATTTTATACTAAATTCACTAAATTGTTTAAAAGTATACCATGTATATTTAGGACTACCATAAAACCAAATCTAACAGACAAATCTTCAGTAAGGTAATATGTTGAAATTTGTTGCTATTGAATGGATATTTATCGAAAGAAGAAATAAATTATTTTGAAATCTCTGTTTAACTAAATCTAATATCTCTAAAAGACGGAAAGTGTATCTATAGATCACTACAAATAATCTTAATCCAATAAAAGTCTCCTATATACACTTTTAACAAAATGCTAAACGTAATCAGTATGATACCCAGTATATTAGAGACTATCATAAAACGAAAAATAACATTCAATATTCAATAGCCTTAAACAACTATCTGAAAGTTTTTAATATGATTTCGATTGTTTACTGACCAAAATATAAGTGTTTTGAACGTTTCATCCGTTTAAATAAGCTAAAAGACTTGAAAAGACGAAAAGAACTGATAAAAGTTACTAAACATAATGTTACTTTAATGAATACTTTATATGCACGCTTACACTAAATTCATAAAAATTAATCAGAATATCCTGTTTATTTGAGACTATCTTATAAACACAAAAAAATACTATTCAACAGGATAAAAGAATGTACTGAAAATTAAGGAAATTCATAATTATTTGACTAAAGACTATGAAACTATCCTTAAATCAAAGATAATAGGCAATATTCAGTAGGCTAAGTTTATTAGTAACAATATCAATTAATGGAGTTAAGGGAAATTATTTCAAATAATGACTACTTAAATAAGTAAATGAAAAATATTACTTGTCTAGAAAATACAGTACTAGCACCTATAAATTAACAAAAATAGTATAACTTTTGTAAATACATTCTAAGTTCGTTTATATTAAATCATAAAAGTATTCAGGATGTTTGATATGTTTAGTATATCACAAATTATACTACCTATATTGGTATGAACCAGGTATAATTATGACTATCATATGACTAAAGAAAACAAACTATACAATAGGCTAAAAGAATTTACTGAAAATTATTTCAAGGACATCTATAGCTTTTTGACTAAAGAATATGAGACTATCCCTGAGTCAAATGTAACAGATATATCTTCGCTAGACTAAATTATATTTTTATAAATAACCATATTCATTTACTGAGTTATGGAGAAAATACTTTTAACAAACAAATAACTACTTAAACAATAAAAGTAAACAATAAACAATAAAAGTAAATAAAAGCAAAGTTTACTTGTTTATTAAGAAAAGACAGAAAGATTAGCTATAGATTACTAAAAATAATATTACTTTAATTAATACATTCCATGTGCTTTTATATTAAGTTCATAAAAGTAATCAGAATAATATCAAGTATATTTAAGACAATAATATAACCCCAAAAAACAGGTTTTTCAATAAGCTGAATTAACATAATCAAATTAATGGATAGCTCTCTGACTAAAATTATGAGACTATTTTTAAATCAAACATAACAGACATATCTTCGTTAGAATGAATTACATATTTATTAATAACAATATTCATTTACTGAGTTATGAAGAAAATACTTTTAACAAACAAATAACTATTTAAACAAGTAAATAAAAACAAGGTTTACTTGTTTATTAAGAAAAGACGGAAACAGTAGCTATAGATTACTAAAAATAATATTACTTTAATAAATTCATTCTACTTACTTTTATATTAAGTTCATAAAAATCAGAATAATACCAATAATATTTAATACAATAAAACCAAAAACATGCTATTAATAAGCTCAAATAATATATTGAAAATTACCTATAGTTGTCTGATAAAAAAATATGAGACAAATTTTAAATCAAATATAACAGACATATCTTCCTTAGAATAAATTACATGTTTATTAATAACGATATTCATTTACTGAGATACGGAGAAAATACTTTACACAAAAAATAATAACTATTTAAACAAATAAATTACTTATTTATAAAGAAAAGATGGAAAGAGTAGCTATAGATTACTAAAAATAATATTACTTTAATACATTCTGTGAAATTTAATATTAAGTTCATAAGAATAATTAGAATATTACCAAGTATATTTAATATAACCCAAAACAGGCTATTTAATAAGCTCGAATAATATATTAAAAATTATCGATAGCTCTCAGACCAAAGAGTATGAGACTAGTTTTAAATCAAACATAACAGACAAATCTTCGCTATACTAAATTATATGTTTATTAATAACATGTCCATTTACTGATTTATGCAGAAAATACTTTTAACAAACATATAATAACTATTTAAACAAGTAAATAAAAATAAGGCTTGCTTGTTTATTAAGAAACGATGGAAAGAGTAGCTATAGATTACTATAAATAATATTATTTTAATAAATACATTCTATGTACTTTTATATTAAGTTCATAAAATAATCAGAATAATACCAAGTATATTTAAGACAATAGTATAACGAAAAAACAGTCTATTCAATAAGCTCAAATAATTTATTGAAAATTATTGATAGCTCTCTGACCAAAGAATATGAGACAATTTTTAAATCAAATATAACAGACATATCTTTGTTAGACTAAATTACATGTTTATTAATAACAATATTTATTTACAGAATTATGGATAAAATACTTTAGCAAACAAATAATAACTATTTAAACAAGTAAATAAAAATAAATGTTACTTCTTTATTAATAAAAGATGGAAAGAGTAGCTACAGATTACTAAAAATAATATTAGTAATATTATTTTTAGTAAATACGTACTATGTACTTTTACTTGAAGTTCATAAAAATAATCAGAATAATAGCAAGTGTATTTAAGACAGTAATTTAACCCAAAACAGGCTATTTAATAAGCTCAAATAATACATTGAAAATTATCGATAGCTCTCTAATAAAAGAATAGGAGATAATTTTTAAATCTAACATAATAAACAAATCTTCAGTGGGCTAAATTACAAGTTTATCAGTAACAAGTTTTATTGACTGAGTTATAGAGAAACTATTATAAACAAAACTGACTACTTAAACAAGAAAATAAAAATAAGTACTTAAACAAGAAAATAAAACTTTTCTATGGCCTTAAAACTAAAACTGTAAATATAGATTATTAACATAAATGCACTCTAAAATAACATATTCATCGAATTTCCAAAATCCGTTAAGATATTTTGTTTATTTAAATCTTATTCAGTTTTCTGTATTTTACCACATATTTCTGAACATATCTTTATCACACAGAGAAAAATTCCTTTAAAAGGTATACCCAATATGCATACATATATTTAAACGTAACGTGATCTGTTTATTTTAAAAATATATCCCTATGTCAAAATCTGCAGATAGATAATATTTTGCAGTGGTATCTCGTTTTATGATGGAAAGATATCTAATGCAGAGTTTTGAGACATCCGTTGATATCCATTTTTTATTTCAGATGAAGTTTACTTAGATTTTGTGACAAGAATATGCACTGCATATCATTAAAATAAGTATAAGTTCGAAATGGAGATTTGGTATTTCTCGATGTACTTGTTTTGTGTAGTTTTTTGCACGTAGTATATTCGACAAGAAATATGCATTACCAATGTCAACATTTTGTTCATTTTTTTTATCTTAACGTAAGCTGTGGTTTTATATTGATAGAAATCCATAAGTGAATACAATGTAAGCCTGTTAAAGTTAGAATTAATAAATTATTATTAATTTTATGCATTAAATAATATATATATATATATATACATATTTACATATATATATATATATATATATATATATATATATATATATATATATATATATATATATATATATATATATATATATATATATATACATATATATATACATATATATACATATATATGTACATATATATATATATATATATATATATAAATATATATATACATATATATATATATATATATAAATATATATATATTATATATATATATAATATATATATATACATATATATATATATATTATTAATTTTATGAATTATTAGTTTAATACATTAAATTAATAATATAATGAATGAATTTATGCAATATATTATTAATTTAATGCATTAATTAATGCAATTAATGATTAAATTAATAATATAATGAATGAGTTTATGCAATATATATTATTACTTTAATGCATTAATTAATAAAATTATTCCATTAAGAATAATTTTCCTTTTTCAAGTACAAACTTTCTGTACTCCCATAATAAATATTTTATAACGTTCTTCGAGAATTTATTCTGAAGCATTATTTAAAATTTCAATGCAAGAAAATAAAACCAGCAGTTTATCACTAAGATTTCATACTATCATAAGACACAACAATATTTTTAAAAAACCTTTAGAAGATTAAATTTAAGTTAAATAAAAATAATATTCAGTATTTCTCATATGGAAAACATTTTGTAAACAATAAAATAAATACACGTACTTTCTACTTTAAAAGGAAAATAATTATTTTAAAAACTTTTATTCAATTAAAACTAAAATATAGACAAATTGCTAAAATAAGAAGCAACAATATATTTAAAACATTTTAGAAGATTAAATTTCATTTAATTAAAAATAATATGCAGTATTTATCATATGGAAATTATGTTGTAAACAGTAAAATAAATACACTACTTTCTACTTTAACAAAGAAATAAAAATACATTTTAAAAACTTTTATTTAATTAAAATTGAAGCATAAACAAATTCTTAAAATAAGAAGTAACAATATTTTTAAAAAATTTTACAAGATCAAATTTAAGTTAATAAAAAATAACATGAAGCATTTGTCATATGGAAAATATGTTGTAAACAATAAAATAAATACACGTACTTTCTACTTTAACAAGAATACAAAAATCTATTTAAAAAAACTTTTATTCAACTAAAATTGAATCATAAACAAATTGCTATAATAAAAAGCAACAATATTTTAAAAAAAATTAAATTATTAAATTTAAGTTAATTAAAAATAATATGCAGTATTTGTCATATGGAAAATATGTTGTAAACAATAAAATAAATTCGCTCTACTTTAACAAGGAAATAAAAATATATTATAAATACTTTTATTCAATTAAAATTGAAGCACAAACAAATTGCTAAAATAAGAAGCAAAAATATATTTAAAAATTTTTAGAAGATTAAATTTAAGTTAAATAAAAATAATATGTATTATTTATCACATGCAAAATATTTTGTAAACAGTAAAATAAATAGACGTACTCTCTACTTTAACAAGGAAAAAAATATTTTAAAAACCTCTATTCAATTAAAATTGAAGCATAAACGAATTGCAAAAATAAGAAGCAACAATATATTTAAAATTTTTAGAAGATTAAATTTAAGTTAAATAAAAATAATATGAAGTATTTATCATATGCAAAATATGTTGTAAACAGTAAAATAAATAGACGTACTCTCTACTTTAACAAGGATATAAAAATATTTTTTTAAAACTTTTATTTAGTTAAAATTGAAGCATAAACATATTGCTAAAATAGGGAGTAACAATATTTTTAAAAATTTTTAGTAGATTAAATTAGGTTTAAATAAAAATAATATGTAGTATTTGTCATATGGAAATTATGTTGTAAACAGTAAAATAAATACACTACTTTCTATTTTAACAAGGAAATAAAAATACATTTTAAAACTTTTATTCAATTAAAATTGAATTATAAACAAATTGCTAAAATAATAAGCAACAATATATTTAAAATTTTTAGAAGATTAAATTTAAGTAAAATAAAAATAATATGAGTATTTATCATATGAAAAATATGTTGTAAACAATCAAATAAATACACTTACTCTCTACTTTAACAAGGAAATAAAAGTATATTTTAAAAACATTTATTTAATTAAAATTGAAGCATAAACAAATTGCTAAAATAAGAAGAAACAACACTTTTAAACAATTTTAGAAGATCAAATTTAAGTTAATTAAAATTAATGTGCAGTATTTGTCATATGGAAGTCATATGACAAATACTGCTTGTCATATGTCTGTCAAATGTCATATGTTGTAAGCAATAAAATAAATGCACGTACTCTCTACTTTAACAAGAAAATAAAAATATATTTTAAAAACTTTTATTCAATTAAAATTAGAGCAGAAACAAATTGCTAAAATAAAAGAATTTTAATAGTCTACATTACAATATACATCAACAATGAATTTTATAAAGTGAAATTTATAAAAAGCTTCAAAAGTAAATATACAAAAAATGATTGCTTTGAACAAGCAACTAAATTTTATTAAACATATTGAGGGTAGAAGAATCAAACGAGTAAGTATAGATCATAGTTATAAATGCACTCTAAAAGTAACATATTCATAGAATTTAATCTGAAGCATTATTTCAATTTTCAATGCAGGAAAAAATAACAAGCCGTTTACTAGTTAAATTTCATACTAGCATAAGACGCAACAATATTTTATTATTTAAAAAATTTTAGAAGATTATATTTAAGTTAATTAAAAATAATATGCAGCATTTGTCATACGTAAAATATGTTGTAAACAATAAAATAAATACATGTACTCTCTACTTTAACAAGGAAAAAAAATATATATTTTTAAAACTTTTATTCAATTAAAAATTAAGCATAAACAAATTGCTAAAATAGGAAACAACAATACTTTTAACATTTTTAGAAAATAAAATTTGAGTTAATTAAAAATAATATGCAGCATTTGTTATATGGAAAATATGTTGTAAAGAATAAAATAAATATACGCACTCTCTACTTTAACAAGGAAAAAAAATATATTTTAAAAACTTTTATTCAATTAAAACTGAATCGTAAACAAATTGCTAATATTAGAAGAAACAATATATTTAAAAAAATTTAGAATATTAGATTTAAGTCAATTAAAAATAATATACAGCATTTGTCAAATGGAAAATATGCTGTAAACAATAAAATAAATGCACGTACTATCTACTTCAACAAGGAAATAAAAATATATTTTAGAATATTTATTCAATTAAAATTGAAGAATAAACAAATTGCTAAGATAAATGCATTTAAAGAGTCTACATTAAATGTACATTAACGATGATTTTTAAAAATTTAAATTTATAAAAAGCTTCAAAAAAAATAAATATATAAACAATGATTGCTTTGAAAAAGCAACTAAATTTCTTTAAACATATTGATGATATAACCACACAAGTAATTATAGATCATAGTTATAAATACACTCTAAAAGTACATATTCATAGAATTTAATCTGAAGAATTAATTGAATTTTCAATGCAGAAAAAAATAACAAGAAATTTATTAGTTAAATTCCATACTATCATAAGACGCAACAATATTTTATTATTTAAAAACTTTTAGAAGATTAAATTTAAGTTAAATAAAAATAATATGCAGTATCTTTCATATGGAAAATATATTGTAAACAATAAAATAAGTACACGTACTCTCTACTTTAACAAGGAAATAAAAGTATATTTTAAAAACTTTTATTTAATTAAAATTGAAGCATAAACAAATTGCTAAAATAAGAAGCAACAACACTTTTAAACATTTTTAGAAGATCAAATTTAAGTTAATTAAAATTAATATACAGTATTTGTCATATGGAAGTCATACGACAAATACTGCATGTCATATTTATGTCAAATATTATATCTTGTAAGCAATAAAATAAATATACGTACTCTCTAATTTAATAGGGAAATAAAAACGTATTTTAAAAACTTTTATTTAATTAAAATTGAAGCATAAACAAATTGCTAAAATAAGACGCAACAACACTTTTAAACATTTTTAGAAGATCAAATTTAAGTTAATTAAAATTAATATGCAGTATTTGTCATATGGGAGTCATATGACAAATACAGTTTGTCATATGTATGTCAAATGCCATATCTTGTAAGCAATAAAATAAATACACAATAATACACTCTCTACTTTAACAGGAAGTAAAAATATATTTTAAAAGCTTTTATTCAATTAAAATTGATAGAATAAACAAATTGCTAATATAAATGCATTTTAAGAGTCTACATTAAATGTACATCAACAATGATTTTTATAGAGTGAAATTTATAAAAATCTTCAAAAAGTAAATATACAAACAATGATTGCTTTGAAGAAGCAACTAATTTTCTTTAAACATATTGATGATAGAAGAACCAAACCAGTATGTATAGATCATAGTTATAAATGCACTCTAAAAGTAACATATTCATAGAATTTATTCTGAAGCATTGTTTGAATTTTCAATGCAGGAAAAATAACCAGCAGTTTATTAGTTAAATTTCATATTAGCATAAGACTCAACAATATTTTATTATTTAAAATTTTTTAGTACATTAAATTAGGTTTAAATGAAAATAATGTATAGTGTTTGTCATATGGAAAATATGTTGTAAATAATAAAATAAATACACGTACTCTCTACTTTAACAAGTAAATAAAAATATTTTTTAAAAACTTAATCCAATTAAAATTGGAGCATAAACAAATTACTCTAATAAGAAGCAACAATATTTAAAAAAAATTTTAAAATATTAAATTTAAGTTAATTAAAAATAATATGCAGTATTTGTCATATGGAAAATATGTTGTAAACAACAAAATAAATACACGTACATTCCACTTTAACTAGAAAAAAAATATTTTAAAAACTTTTATTCAATTAAAATTGAAGCATAGACAAATTACTAAAATAGGAAGCAATAATACTTTTAAAAATTTGTAGAAGATTAAATTTTAGTTAAATAAAAATAATATTCAGTATTTCTCATATCAAATATATAATGTAAACAATAAAATAAATACACGTACTTTCTACTTTAACAAGGAAAAAAAATTATTTTAAAAACTTTTATTCAACTAAAACTGAAGCATAAACAAATTACTAAAATAAGAAGCAACAATATATTTAAAAATTTTTAGAAGATTAAATTTAACTTAAATAAAAATAATATGCAGTATTTATCATATGCAAAATATGTTGTAAACAATAAAATAAATTCAAGTACTCTCTGCTTTAACAAGGAAATAAAAATATATTTTATAACCTTTTATTTAATTAAAATTGAAGCATAATCAAATTGCTAATGGAAAAAGCAACAATATTTTTAAAAAGTTTTAGAAGATCAAATTTAAATTAATTAAAAATAATATGCAGTATTTGTAATATAGAAAATAAGTTGTAAAAAATAAAATAAATACACGTACTTTCTACTTTAACTAGGAAATTAAAATATATTTTAAAAACTTTTATTCAATTAAAACTGAAGAATAAACAAATTGCTAAAATAAGAAGCAACGTTATTTTAATAAATTTTTAGACGGCTAAATTTAAGTTAATTAAAAATATTATGCAGTATTTTTCACACGGAAAATATGTTGTAAACAATAAAATAAATCCACGTACTTTAAGATGGAAATAAAAATATATTTTAAAAGCTTTTATTCAATTAAAATTGAAGAATAAACAAATTAATAAAATAAATGCATTTTAAGAGTTATGATTGCTTTGAACAAGCAACTAAATTTCTTTAAACATATTGATGATAGAAGAACCAAACCAGTAAGTATAGATCATAGTTATAAATGCACTCTTAAATTAACATATTCCTCGAATTTCCAATATCCATTTTGGTAATTTGTTTATGTAAACTTATTTAAATAGTGTTCTACATTTTACTATATATTTTTCAATATATCCTAACAGCATAAAGAAAAATCCTTTCAAAGGTAAGCCTATATCCATCCATATATTTTTTGAGTAAAGTGATCTCTGTTTATTTAAACATCGTAAATATATATCTACGTCAAATTCTGCTGGAAAGATAACATTTTGCCGTGGTGTCTCTTTTTATGATGTAAAAATATCTAATGTGGTGTTTACAGACATCCTCTGAAATATCCTCCTATTGTAATATGAATTTACTTCCATTTTGTGGAAAGACTTGGGCACAACATATTATAATATAATTAAACATATAATTGAAATAAGTATAATCTTGAATTTCATCTTTTGAATTTCAATATCTCGAAGTGCTAATTATATGCA
>CM063510.1:117910223-117935223 GCA_032207245.1 Pardosa pseudoannulata
TATTGTATTCAAATATTATTAGGTGATATTCACATATTGTGTGCTGGTACATTTCGCGGCTTAGTTGTACCGGAAGCGGGCGTTTTGTGTGTAAATTTAATTACTCATATAAATATCAATAGATAGAAAATTATTTAATTTTTAAACCAACTTTTCGTATTTTATATTGAAATATATAAGCAAATATATAAATAACAACCATAAGATTTTTTAAACAAAAATATATTTTTAGGGGATAAATTTATAACAGTATAGTACATACGAAAAATCAAATAGAAATAGCAGTCTATAGTTTTAATTTTATCGAATTCTGTTATATATACACATTTTTACAGCATAAAAAATGAAAAGAGCATCCAAAAAAGGAATTATGTAAAAACTAGTTTTTATTTGTCTAAATATTTTCAAAATCTATGTAGTGGACAAGAACATTCGGCTTTGTTTGACGGTATATACCGTTATTTTTGTACCCACTAACAAACCATGTTGTTACACTAACCCGTACTAGTATGTGACCAGCGTTCAAGTATCAATCGTCAGAAAACGTACTAGTACGTGACCCGTGCTCAAGTATCAATTTTCAGAAAACGTACTAGTATATCCCGTGTTCAAGTATCAATCGTCAGAAAACGTACTAGTACGTGACCGCTCAAGTATTAATCATGAGAAAACGTATAGTACGCTTCCCGCATGCAATGTGTTAAACAATCAGTTCATAAATTTGACAAATTTAAATTATACTTCATTTCTTTTAACTTCATAGATGTCTTGAGATTATAAAGTTTATGAACCTCAAGAAAATCATTAGTTTCTTACTTTTTATTACTTTCTTTTGTACAACATTTCCAAAGTTTTATGCTATATAATTGAGAAATATTATTAGATTGATTACCCAGTGGTTTTAAAAACTGATGGTTGTTTAAATGAATAAAATTACTCATCAAAATCTTTTCATTTATAATTAACTAATACTTAAGCTTCAATGCATGTAATTGATGAAATTTCAATTTATAAAACTTGTCTCTCTACAAAGCTGGAAATAGGAAATAAAAGTGAAATATTTTCCTTATCACACTTAATCGGTCCTTCACTGCTCATCGGACGATAAAACAAGCATTCATAAGTGGGAAATTTAATTTGTAAGGCAATTTCAAACTGTCATATGCACAATGATGTATTATTGCTTTATTAAACGAATATTTCACATGTTTAATGAGAGATATTCAATGAATCGTGATTAAACGGGAATAGCAGTGTCATCAAAATACGGCAAAAATGCCAATTAGTTAGCAGGTAGGAAATATTAAATGAAAGATTCCAAGGAAATGTGGTGCCGGCTCTCTCCATGTCCTTTGCTTATTCCTTTCTCATGATTAAATATGAAAGATTTGAAGTGGGTGCGATTTTTATGTTTTGACTCAAGACAAAATGGGGGCACTTCATAGAAAAATAGAAATTAATTTTCACCGCAGTTTTGAATAAAGAATCTTAAATTAGTGAAACACACTGAAGACTTTTAAACTTATACCACTTGGGGTTATTCTTAACAAAGTGAATTTATTGCATTCAAACATAATTAGAGTGATATTAACACATTGTGTGCTGATACATTTCACAGCGGAATTGTACCGAGAGCTAGCATTTTGCTCGTAAATTTAGTTATTCAATTAAATCTCAATAGTTGAAAAATTAATTATTTTTTTAATTCATTTTTAGTATTTTATATTGAAATATATAAACAAATATATAAATAGAAATATATAAATAACAACCATAAATTTTTTGTAAACAAAAATATATTTTTTAGTGGATATATTAATAATAGTATCTTAAAAATGAAAAATCACATAGAAAAAGAAGTATATAGTTTATATTTTTTCAAATTATATTACGTATAAACATTTTTTACATTATAAAAAATGAAAAGAGCAATCATAAAACTAATAATGTAAAAAATAGTTTTTACTTGTCTAAAAATTTCCAGAATCTATGTAGTAGAAAAGTATATTTGGCTTTGTTTTCCTCCATATACTGTTAATTTTTGCCCGCAAACAAACCATGTTGTTACACTAACCCATACTAGTTCGTGACCCGTGCTCAAGTATCAATCGTCAGAAAACGTATTAGTTCGTGTCCCGAGCTCAAGTATCAATAATCAGAAAACGTACTAGTACGTGTCAACCATACAATGTGTTAAATTCTAAGTTCATAAATTTAAAAAATTAAAATTATACTACATTTATTTTAACTTCATAGATGTCTTGAGATTATACAGTTTATGAACCTCAAGAAAATCATTAGTTTCTTACTTTTTATAACTTTCTTTTGTACAACAATTTCAAAATTTTATTCTATACAATTTAGAAATATTATTAAATTGATTTCCCAGTGGTTTTAAAAACTACTGGTTGTTTAAATGAATGAAATTGCTCATCAAAATCTTTTCATTTATAATTAACTAATACTTAAGCTTCAATACATGTAATTGATGAAATTTCAATTTATAAAACTTGTCTCTCTACAAGCTGGAAATAGGAAATAAAAGTGAAATATTTTCCTTATCGCAATTAAACGGTCCTTCACTGCTCATCGGACGATAAAACAAGCATTCATAAGTGGGAAATTTAATTTGTAAGGCAATTTAAAACTGTCATATGCACAATGATGTATTATTGCTTTATTAAACGAATATTTCACATGTTTAATGAGAGATATTCAATGAATCGTGATTAAACGGGAATAGCAGTGTCATCAAATACGGCAAAAATGCCAATTAGTTAGCAGGTAGGAAATATTAAATGAAAGATTCCAAGGAAATGTGGTGCCAGCTCTCTCCATGTCCTTTGCTTATTCGTTTCTCATGATTAAATATGAAAGATTTGAAGTGGGTGCGATTTTTATATTTTGACACAAGACAAAATAGGGGCACTTCATAGAAAAATAGAAATTAATTTTCACCGCAATTTTGAATAAAGATTCTTAATTTCGAGAATCACACTGAAGATTTTTAAAATTATTTCACTTGGGGTTATTCTTAATTATGGTAATTTATCGAATTCAAACATAATTCGGGTGATATTAATTTTATATTTTATAGTAATAAAGAAAATATATTTTATAGTAATAAAGGAAAGTTATATGATTTGTAAAATACAATAAGATACACCTTTTCTCACATTCAATAGTGATTAAATGACTATTAATACATATATCATGAACATCTTCGACTACTCTCAAATTATTATGATTTAATTATGTATAATAGAGAGTCCTTCCATATATTTTATACAAAATTAACTATTTCTTTTGTTTTCTGAAAAATTCAAAACATTTAATAATAATATAGTGAAAATAATATTATGAATTGAAAAATTGAATATAAAATCTAGAACAGTCATAAAATACAAAACAGTGTTTTGGGGTTTAATGCTATTATATACATGTATATATATATATTATACACACACACACACACACACACACACACACATATATATATATATATATATATATATATATATATTTATATATAATATATTTATATATATATATTTATATATATATATATATATATATATATATATATATATATATATATATATATATATATATATATATATATATATATATTATATATATATATATATATATATATATATATATATATATATATATATATACATATATATATATATATATATCTATATATATATATATACCCAAGAGACAAAACATTATAACAAATGTGTTCTGTCGAATTGAGATCCAGTGAGTTAGGCAGCCAGGGCATTAACTTGAATCTAGCATCATGCACCTAGAACCACTCCAACACAATTTTAACCTTGTGACACGTGGCGTTGTCCTGTTGTAACATTCCACTTCCAGCTGGAAAAACAGAGGACATGTAAGGATGCAACTGGTCCGCAATTATGTTCAGATACCCTGTAGCATTCATGGTCTGCTCTATCACAACCACGGGTCACAGATACGCCTAAGAGAACGTCCCCGAAAGAATAATATCGGGACCACCTCCCTGTGTGACCTACTATACATTGAGGGAGCAACTGTTGGCCTGGAAGACGGCGTATCTTGACACGGCCATCATCCTGATGAATGACAAACCTTGATTCATCTGACCAGGTAGCTCTCTCCTACTAATCCATGGACCAGTCGAGGTATTCCCGGGTCCAGCCTAGGCACAGTTGGCAATGACACTAGGTCACCTTGCTGCATAACCCCATATCCAACAGTGTCTGCTGAACAGTGTGCTCCGATATTATTCCACTTGGCCCTGCATCGTATTGGGTTGTCAGATAAGCCACTGTCTGTCTCCGATTTTGCTTCACCATGCGAGACAGTCTCCAGCGACCTTTTTCTCTGATAGAATGTGTACGTTCAACACCATGTTGTCTACTGGTGGTTTCACCGTCATTCATCCACTTTGCATAAGTACTAACAACTGTAGATCGCTAACAACCCACGAGTCGTGCAGTTTCATATATACTTGTTCCGAGCCTTCGAGCCATTACAATATAACCTCTATCAAAATCGCTTAGATCTACAGCCTCTCCCATCACACACAGAAGTAATTGAAAGAATGATTCTTCAGACTCTCCAGCAGCAGTTAAATACCACTTCCACCTGATCACGGGCCTTCCACGTCATCCAGACTAGTTCATTGCAAAATATAGGGGTGGTAATAATGTTTTCGCTCTTGAGTGTATATTATATATATATATACATACATACATACATAAATACATATATATATATATAAGGATATGAATATACCTACTTAAAATTTGAAGAATATAGTCTGAAGTGTTTTAGTCATCTGTACTTTAAAATCATATATACTCATTACAAGAAATACAGAAATTCGTAATTTCGCTAATTTCAACATGAATTTCTGAAATAGGGCTTACACGTCTTATTTTACTGCATTTAACCCAAATGATTGGAAAGAATCTGAACTTACACACATGTAATAATGTAATACTTTGAATTCTAGAAAAGATGCAAATAGTTATCACATTCATTAAAATATTACAGGTGAATTATTCCATGAGTAATTATTATTAAGATAAAAGTAGTTGTTAATAAATCAAACTTACATAGATATGAGAAATATCTTTTACTTCTCATTTCTCATTGAGATATGCTTTAGTAAATTTTGACTTATAATTATTAAATTGTAAACGAAATTTAGAGTAATAACATTTTTCCTAATTTAGTGAACTGAATTCGGATTTTTAGGAAGAGTTATCTAATTCATTAGAACTGTGATTTTAAGCTTGAAAGGATTATATAAGCATTTCTTCAATTACTGTATAATTTGGAATCTTATTAATCTCATTAGTCTTCGTTAACTTTCATTTTGAGTATTAACATACAGATTTGAAGTCTCTAAACAGTTGTTTCTTTAATGTCATGTTTACAAGCAATAAGCTTCAAAAATGTATCATATGTAACACATTTTTATCTTTATATATAAAATTCTTCTGTCTTTGTGTTAGTAATAGAACTCCTCCTGAACAACTGGATAAATTTTGAGGACATTTTGTGTATGCGATTAAGTTGATTCGGGAATGGTTTAGATTCACAATTTGATTAGATAGAAAACGATTTCTTATTAAAAATTTGGAATTTCACGCTAATTGAGATTATTATAATGCCGCTTGAGACCCTTTACTGCCAACGTATCTGTGACTCAGTGGTCAGTAAAACCGGCTTCAGTACGAGAACTCGCAGGATCGAATCCCCTTACAGGCGATGTGGGAATTTTAATTTAATTTAATTATTTTTGTGATGACTGTAAGCGTGGTAGCATCAAGTAATTTTAAAATATTTTTTCTTACTTTTCCATCAAAATGGTCCAATTTATAATTTATTTAAAAACATTTTATGATATTTGGATTTACAGCGTTAAAACAGGGCAACGTCTGTCGGGTCGTCTAATATACATATATATATATATATATATATATATATATATATATATATATATATATATATATATATATATTAATTAGTATCAGAAAAAGAAATTTTCAATTATTGGTTTATATAAACTATATTTATAGATGTTCCATAGAAGAAATAAATTACGAGATGGAAACAACGCCATTGGTGAACTAAACTGTTGTTTTTGTTGTTTCTCATCTCCGAATCCAGCCACTGTTACATGAGATGTATATGTTGTAAGCTAATCTACACCTACATATAGAAATCACTTTAAATCAGCAAATAAAATATATATGTATAAGATTACCTTAATTTTAAGTACCAAACTAACCTAGCAAATACTGGTTTACATATATATATATATATATATATATATATATATATATATATATATATATATATATATATATATATATTATATATATATATATATATATATATATATATATATATATATTATATATATATATATATATATATATGTATATATATTATATGTATATATATTATATATATATATGTATATATATTATATGTAATATATTATATATATATACATATACATATATAATCTTATACATATATATATATATATATATATATATATATATGTATATATATTATATATATATATGTATATATATTATATGTACATATATATCTATATATACATATACATATAATATATATATATATATATATATATATATATATATACATATATATATATATATATATATATATATATTATATATATTATATGTATATATATATATATATCTATATATACATATACATATAATATATATATATATATATATATATATATATATACATACATGCATCCAAACATATACGGATATAAATATGACTGCTTAAAATTTGAAGTATATAGTGTTTTAGTCATCTGTACATCAAAATCATATGTACACATCTATATTGAAATACTTACAGAATTCTTAATTTCGCTAATTTGAATATGAATTTCTGAAATAGAGCTTATACGACTTATTTTACTCAATTTGTTTTATAAAACCGAAAACAAAAGCGTAAATAAAAAAAATATAAAAATAATAAAATAAAAAATAATGACTTACCGTTTTGTCCTAGTTTGAAGTAAACATTCAGATGATTTAGCACAAAATTTTGCATTTAAAAGATTTAAGATCCGATGAAAAAATGATTTTACAGATTTCCATAATAACAAAGAATTAATATAAAAACAAAATAGATAGCGCCATCTAGTGTCCGGCTAATTACGGAACTCAAGGCCGAACAATATAAGAAAAATCTTATATCCACATTCTTGTCATTAATTTATACCTGAGTGTCAAGCACTTGCTTAGGCTTAAATACAGCCTAGGTAAAAACCACCTATTTAACAATACATAAAGCGCTGCGAAGAATTCATTCTTTTTAGCAAAATTACTTATGCGTATATATAGCACTGGTTTATGATAAACTTAGAATTTAAAAAAAAAATTAGCTTCTTCAAAACTATAAAAATGTTCGTTTAACAATAATCGATCATTAGGTAACCTTACGTATTCCATAAATTCCAATAATAATGATCTTTTAATTTTTAATCATATTTATAAATATAATTAATATTTTATGATGCATATTAATATATTATTCCTAAATTACAAAATTTCTGTTTCAGAAAACCTTTAAGCTTATTAGGCTTGTCAGTGAAAGAAGTTCTCATCCCCTACATAATAACAGCCTAAGCTATATGTCTGCCTGTCCTAGAATATAAGAAACGGTTGTACTAGGAATGATAGTGCCATTCATACTGGATTCTTGATGAGTTAGGGTTAGCAAGTTCTAAAACTAAAACTTTCCCCTTTTCTAGCATTTAATGCCATTATTCAAAGACCTATTTTCCCCGGTTAAGAGCAGGCGATTAAATTTATTAATTTGTCATATAGTAAATAAGTAAAAATAACATTTTTTTCTAGCATTATGACGTCATTCCTTTAACCATTTCATTTAACCCTTTCTTATTTTGAATTATTTAAATATCGTCTGCATATTTCCATACGTTTTATCACTGAACTTAGATATTACGTAAATAATTTTCTTTTATATTTAGCTTAAATAATAGATTAGGTACATATGTGATAACTTTAAATTTAATCATCGATTATTTTTTGTTACAATGAATATGTTATCACATGTAATAACAACAAATTCTAGCTACCTCCAGGGTGTAGTAGAAATGATAGTTTCATTCCTATACTTCCATTAATTACTGTGGAAAAAATGGGAAGAACTTAACGATAACTTTGACGCAGCTAAGAAAACTTTGAATTATCGTTGTAAATAAATTCAACGTGATTCTAAACTGCATTCATAGTATCGTGAGCTTTAGAGGAATATGCAGATAAACAAAATATTGAGCTTGCACCAGATAATTCTCAACCAAAAAAAAACTATTTTTTTATCTGCTTTATAGAGTATTATAATTCTGGAAAATTAAAAAGTTTACTGATCCCGTCATATGACAGTTATATGCTAGTTTTTAGTAATCCAAATTGTGAGCAAGATTATAACTTCAAGTGCTAAAGTCACCTCCTATATCCCAAACTTTTAAAATCCTACATACACCTATTTTATTCTAATAAAGAATAATTTACTGAACATCGTAAGTTCTATTTGATCACTAACTTCTGAAACAGTACTTGTATGCGAAAGATTTAGTCAATATAGTCGAAACGATTAAAACGGAGTTTACGCGAAATAAAGTAATACTTTGAATTCTCGAAATTATATAAATTGCAATCAGATTAATTAAAATATTCCAGGTGAATTATTCTACGTGCAACAATAATTACTAAGAAGATGAAAGCAACTGTTAATTCCTGGGGGCTTGCATATGTAACAGAAATATTTTCTCCTCTATAATTAATTTCAGTTCTCATTCTGATAGTCTTTAGTAATTTCTCGCTAGTAATTTATAAAATGAAAGTGATCGTACGAATAATATATTTATTCCTATTTTGTAGATCCATAAGATGAATATAAAGTTCCTATAAATTATGTCTGAACTGGAAACTAAAGTTTGTGTAACTTCTAAGTGTTATTTAACTTTAAACTGGAGTTTTCAATGTAGAATAGAAATTCTACATTTTGTCTTTGAATTAATTTAAATATTTATATTGTCCCCTATATAATAATACCTTAAGTTATCTATCCGTCTGTCATCGAATTTATGAAACAGTTCGACCTGGAATAGATAGAGGCATCCTATTGGATTCTTGACGAGTTAGGTTTAGCAAAATTCAAAACGAGTGAAGTTCATCTTCTCCTAAACTATCGAGCCAATTCTAAAATAAATTGGTATAAATATGCTTCATATCACAGCGAAAAACACTGGGGTCTTTAAATCGTTAGAAATCCACCCCTTATCCCTTTTGGAGGGTTCAAACCCTACTTTTCCCGGTTAAGAGCAGGCGTTTAAATTTATCAATTTATCACAAAATAAATAGGTAAAAATAAAGTTTTTTTTCTAGCATTATCACGTCATACTTTTAACTATCTCATCTAGTAATTTCTTATTTTAAGTAATTTAAATATCGTCTGCAATATTTTCATACGCTTCATCACTGAACTTAGATATTGTGTAAATAATTTTCTATTTTATTAGACTTAGAAAATAGATTAGGTACATAAGTGATAATTTTATATTTAATTATTGATTATTTTTTGTTGCAATGAAAATTGTATAACCAGTATTAACAACAAATTCTATCTACCTCCAGGGTACAGTAGTTTCTATAAATTATGTCTTAACTGGAAACTAAAGTTTGTGTAACTTCTAAGTGTTCTTTAACTTTAAACTGGAGTTTTCAATGTAGAATATAAATTCTACATTGTGTCTTTGAATTAATTTAAATATTTGTATTACAGTATACTTCATGATAGTGATTTAGAGTTACCATTATATGAATTACAGTCAGGTATCTACACGAAAATAGAACAAAAATTGCATGCATAATAAAACAGGTAAAACATTTGTAGGAGTAATATAATTTCAAAAAAAATCTTAAATAAAGAGATGAAATTATTTAAAGCAACTCGTGGAAATTAATATTTTAAACTTGGAGTTACGTTATGCCACACGAAATAACAAATTCACATTTTCGGCATTAGAGTTAACTTACATTTGTTTTATAAAAAATTAATCTCCTCTATATTTAATATCAGTTCTCATTCTGATATTCTTTAGTAATTTCTCGCTTGTAATTAATAAAATGAAAGTGATTGTACAAACAATATATTTATTCCTATTTTGTAGATCCATAAGATGAATATAAAGTTCCTATAAATTATGTCTTAACTGGAAACCAAAGTTTGTGAAACTTCTAAGTGTTATTTAACTTAACTGGATTTTTCAATGTAGAACAGGAATTGCACATTTTGTCTTTCAATTAATTTAAATCATCATTTCATGACTTACAGTTACATTATATGAATTACAGTCAGGTATCTTCACGAAAATAGGAGAAAAATGCATAACAAAACTGATAAAATATCTAAAAGAGCATTATAATTTCAAAAAGAAAATCTTAAATAAAGAGATGAAAATATTTAAATGAACTCGCGAAAATTAATGTTTTAAACTTGGAGTTATGTTATGCCCCACTAAATAACAATTTCTCATTTTCGGCATTACAGTAAACTTACATTTATTTATAAAAAAATAATTTCCCCTATGGTTAATACCAATTCTCAATCTGATATTCTTTAGTAATTTCTCGTTAGTAATTAATAGAATGTGATAGTATTAACAACATATTTATTTCTATTTTGTAGATCCATAAGATGAATATAAAGTTTCTATAAATTATGTTTGAACTGGAAACTAAAATTTGTGTAACTTCTAAGTGTTATTTAACTTTAAACTGGAGTTTTCATTGTAGAATAGTAATTCTACATTTTGTCTTTGAATTATTTTAAATATTTGTATTATAGTATACTTCATGAATTAAAGTTACGTGAATTATAGCCAGGTATATTCACGAAAATAGGACAAAAATGCATAACAAAACAGGTAAAAGATTTGTAGGAGTAATATTCAAAAAGAAAATCTTAAATAAAGAGAGGAAAATATTTAAAGCAACTAGCGAAAATTAATGTTTTAAACTTGGGGTTATGTTATGCCCCACTAAATAACAATTTCCCATTTTCGGCATTACAGTTAAGTCACATTTATTTTTTAAAAAATTAATATCCTCTATATTCTAATATCAGCTCTCATTCTGATTGTCTTTAGTAATTAATAAAATGAAAGTGATCGTACAGTACATTTATTATTATTTTGTAGATCCATAAGATGAATATAAAGTTCCTATAAATTATATCTGAACTGGAAACTAAAGTTTGTGAAATTTCTAAGTGTTCTTTAACTTTAAACTGGAGTTTTCAATGTAGAATAGAAATTGCACATTTTGTTTTTGAATTAATTTAAATATTTGTACTACAGTATACTTCATAACTAAGATTTACATTATATGAATTACAGTCAGGTATCTTCACGAATATAGAACAAAAATTGCATGCATAACAAAACAGGTAAAACATTTGTAGGAGTAATATAATTTCAAAAAGAAAATCTTAAATATAGAGATGAAAATATTTAAAGCAACTCGCGGAAATTAATGTTTTAAACTTGGAGTTATGTTATGAAACATGAAATAACAAATTCACAATTTTTTCGTCATTACAGTTAACTCACATTTATATATAAAAAGTTAATTTCACCTATAGCTAATATCAGTTCTCATTCTGATTGTCTTTAGTAATTAATAAAATGAAAGTGATCGTACAGTATATTTATTATTATTTTGTAGATCCATAAGATGAGTATAAAGTTCCTATAAATTATATCTGAACTGGAAACTAAAGTTTGTGAAACTTCTAAGTGTTCTTTAACTTTAAACTGAAGTTTCCAATGTAGAGTAGAAATTGCACATTTTGTCTGTGAGTTAATTTAAATATTTGTATTACAGTTTACTTCATAACTTAGATTTACATTATATGAATTACAGTCAGGTATCTTTCCGAAAATAGGACAAAAAATGCATAAGAAAACAGGTAAAACATTTGTAGGAGTAATATTCAAAAATAAAATCTTAAATAAAGAGAGGAAAATATTTAAAGCAACTCGTGGAAATCAATCCTTTAAACTTAGAGTTGTGTTATGCCCCACTAAATAACAATTTCCCATTTTCGGCATTACAGTAAACTTACATTTATTTATAAAAAAAAAATAATTTCCCCTATGGTTAATACCAATTCTCATTCTGATAGTTTTTAGTAATTTCTCGTTAGTAATTAATAGAATGGAAGTGATCTTACGAACAATATGTTTATTCCTATTTTGCAGATCTATAAGATGAATATAAAGTTCCTATAAATTATGTCTTAACTGAAAACTAAATTTTATGAGACTTCTTAGTGTTCTTTAACTTTAAACTGTAGTTTTCAGTGCAGAATAGAAAATGTACATTTTGCCTTGGAATTAATTTAAATATTTATGTTACATTATACTCCATGACTTAAAGTTACATTATATGAATTACAGTCAGGTATTTTCACGAAAATGGGACAAAAATGCATAATAAAACTGATAAGACATCTGAAAGAACATTATAATGTTAAAAAAGAAATTTTAAATAAAGAGATGAAAATACTTAAGCAACTTGTGAAAAGTAATGTAACTTAGATTAAATTTCTCTAATAAATTTAGTAATTTTAGTAATTAGTAATTTAATTTTAGTATTTAAGTATATAGTATATAGTATGTAGTATAGTATTTTATTTTAGTATTTAGTCATTCGTCATTAGTAATTTTAGTTTTAGTAATTTTAGTAATTTTAGTAATTTTAGTAATTTTTACGATGTTAATTAATTAACTTGGAGGTATGCTGTGCCATACGAAATAACAAATTCACATTTTAGGTATTACAGTTACATTTATTTATGAAAAATACACAGTAACTCTAAATAAATGTCCTAAATAAAAGAATAAAAAGAATTAAAGCAACGCATGAAAATTATTGTTTTGAAACATTCATGTTATGTAATCGACAACGAAATAATAAAGTTGCATTATATGCAAAACAGTAAGTTTTGCATCTAATGCAATTATTAGAAAAATGTACTCATATCATCCCACACGAAATTAGGAATTCTCGTTACATGCATTTTTCATAAGTTACACTTATTTATGAAAACTGTAATAAAAACAGTACTAAATCAGATAAAAATGTACAGAAGCAGCAGACTACCAAAAATAATCATTTTAATAAAATGATAAAAATAATGAATGTAACTTGTGAAAATCAATGTTTTAAAACAAGAAAGTTATGCTATGCTACAAAATATAATAAATTCATATTTTAAGAATTACAGTTACATTTATTTATAAAAAAATAATTTTAAAAAATACTGAAAATATTAAATAGTAATTCTAAAAGAAAATCCTAAATAAATTGATAAAAATAATTAAAGCAAAGCATGAAAATTAATGTTTTGAAACCTTCAAGTTATGTAATCCACAACGAAATAATAAAAATACATAAGATGCAAAGCAGTAAGTTACATTTTTCTCATATCATATCACACGAAATTATGAATTTGTGTCACATGCATTTACAATAAGATTTTTTTCAATTTTGTGAAAACTGCAATAAAAATAGTAATAAAACAGATAAAATATTACAATAACCACAGAAGTCGAAAAAGAATCTTCTGAATAAAGTGATGAAAATATTGAATATAACTTGTGAAAATTAATGTTTTAAAAGATAGAAGTTATACTATTCCCCACGATACAATAAATTCATATTTTAGGCATTACAATGAGTTACAATTATTTTTTAAAATTATTTCTTAAAAATGTAAATAAAATCACATATTAAAATAGACAAAAATTTTTACAGAACACCCGAATTCCAAAAAGAGTTTCGTCTTAAAAATAATGATAATACTTAAACCTGAATTTGTAGCATGAAATAATAAATCTGAAAATTTCGAAACGGAAAAAAATAAGATTAGAGCAGAAATTTAGTACATCATCGACGTTTCTGCAAAAATCTTTAAGTGGGAAACTGATTAACTGCTAATTATAATTGTTGGGTATAAAAAACACTAAAGTTTATTTTACGAATTTGTAAGGGTAATAGTAGGCTTACTGATGCCTTACTGATTGATTTATCACATAAAATATAGCCATCAAGGATTAATTGACGTTGACGGAGTTTTGTTTATTTACCGCTGAATCATCTCTAAATCAAATTTTGGATTTATTAAATTTGCCTTAACCGCTGACAATCTAATCCTCACTCTTCATTTCCGAACTATCGCAAGTACGGTGAGAGAAAGCTACAAGAATAAAACTATAAATACACATTAATTTGAAGCATCTAAAAAGAATTTAAAAGAGTTTGAAATTATGATCTAAATTATTTTAGATATACAGTAGACTACACATTTCTTTCTAAAGGTCATATTACCCATAAACCTTTGTATGTTAAAAATTCAATAGATATTTTTATTCTTCCCTTTTTCGATGAAGAACACATTTGTCATGTGATAGCGAAAGTGTTTTAAAAAATTAAAGATATTATCACACGGGAAAACCACATTGAATGAAAATAATTCTGTTAAAAACTTAACGCTATCACTCGTGAAATCCACGAAATAATCATAATGAAAAGGAACCTTTAATGTTTTATCCCGATCAACATGTACGTGTTTGATAATATCAATAGTTTCAGTTTAATTCCCATTACAGGAAAAGCGTATTTCTCGTGTGAAAGCGAACACTTTTTTTCAGATTAAAGACTTTATCACAAGTCACCCTGAAATAAAATAAATTAGTTGAAACCTTTCGATGTAACACAAATCTGCACATTCTTCATCAGTTACAATTATAATAAACATATATATAATATTTTAGTGTGTGATAAAGTCTTAAGATGCATCAGTTGTTTTTTCAATGCTGATAGGTTGATGTGGGTTAAAGCTACGGACCTTTTTCCAGTGACAGACTATTAAGCTTGCATAAATTTCTGTTGTTATTTTAAGCTAGCTCAGAATGTACACAGACAGAAATGTAGCATTGCAGAAGAACACGAACGATGGCCGAATGGTAAGGAACTGCTTTTCGGAACCCCAGTTCGTGGTTCAAATTCCGCTGCTGGCATGGCTGTTTATAGCCGTCCGGAATCGGATTTAAGAAGTAGGTCCTGATCTCATAAGCTCTCGTGAGCAAAACAGTAAACCGTAGCTTTCCAAAGTACACCATTATTGTGGCAGAAGCAATTCCATTTTCCTAGGGCAGCTGAAAAATGACACTTGTAAACAGAATCTAGCATTTATTTCAGCGTTAATTTTGAGAGAAGAGTAAAAGAAAACTTAAAACGGAAAACAAGCATTTATCTGTCATTTTATAACTGGAAAATTTGGTAGTAAAAATGTGAAGGGAAAAAAAGGATACTTTTAGGAATGTATTTCAGGGGTAATAAACTTCATATACGTGTATATGTATATAGGGTGCCCCACCACTATCGCATAAACTCTACACAGGTAGATTTCTCGTTGGTTGCACATAAAAACTGCCCAAAGAAGAATACCTGTAGGATCCATAGTTTACTAGAAAAATACGATCATATTTATTGAACATATCAACAGCAGTATATGCCCAGGCATACTCCCTAACAGTTCGTAAGGCATTTCCATCACATCGCCCGTACATCAGATACACGTCGCAGTAATCAAGAACGGAATACATGGACACCATAAGAAAACTACTGATAGCTGCAAGATGCAGCCTTTTAAATACAGGTTCAACGGCTGCTTAACGTCATTCCATGGCACGGAGCATGAATTACGCGGCGATCGTTTTAAAAATTATCGTCTGGAAATATATGCAAATACTCTTGTTGATATGTCCAATAAAGTTTTTTTCTCTTTCACCGGCAATGATGTCATACTTTTTTTTTGGGGGGGGGTATTTTTCTCGTAAACTATGGATCGTACAGGAACGCTTCTTTGGGAAGTTTTTATGTACTCCCAACGAGGAATCTAGCTGTGCAGAGTTTATGCGGTCGTTTTGGGACAACCTGTATATTAATCTGTGTATATTCATTTTCAGTTATATATAAACTAATAAACTTAAGTTCGTCTAATATTGTAAGAATATAAATAATTGAATGTGTTCTACATTTCAAGTTTTTTAAGTCATATATACTCTACTCCATTTCAAACAAAGACTAACTTACTGTCTCTTTTAAATTTTAGTTCATCAGCGGCTAATGAAACAATTCTTGATTGTGATAAATTTACTCAGTATAATCCTTTCGATTACAAAAGATTTAAATTCTAACTTAAGCAATAGAGTAACTCTTTGAATTCTAGAAATTGCAATCAGGTTAATTAAAATATTCCAAGTGAATTATTAAATATGCACCATTAATTACCCAGAAGATCAAAACAACTATTAATTCCTCAAGACTTAAATATAGATTAGAAATATTTTCTGATGTATGTTTAATTTACCTTCTCAATCCAGTATTGTTAAGCAATTCTTCGTTTCTATTTAATAAAGTGAAACTTTGAGAAACGATTTTCATCCTAAGCTAATATCTTATAATAAGAGTGTTCTTATCTCTTATCAACTGTAATTATAAAATATAATTTTTATATTATTGTTCATAAAATTCCTATTCAATATGAAAACCTCAGATTTTTATAATTGCAAATGTTCAATTTAAAGTATATACAATATGGTATTAAATATAAAATTTAAAGCAAATGTTTAGAATGTTGGGATAAATTTATATATTTATAAAAATATAAATAAATATAAAGGAAAATTTTCAATAAAATCATAAATGTTCTAAAGAATTTCATACACTCTCTCACTAACAGAATTCAAAAAATTTAAGATAATAAATGAAGTTATAGTTTTTCATTCCTATCAATCTATGATGTGGAAATTAATTAATTTACGTATTAAAGAATTTTATCTTTACTCAAAAAACTTTCCTTACATAATGAAAACAACAATGAATTTTCATATATTTCATATATTTCTATTTTAAAAAGAAAATTCTTTTATAAGAATATAATAAATGAAAAAGATCCAAGCTAGCGTAAACTTTCAGGATAATCCGGTCAGGCGGAATCATTTTTGAGCTATTTGATGAGCTTGCAAACAGATAAGCTGGAATTCGCGCGTGGACATGGAGCTGTCAACACCTTTAAGGATAGCTCCACCACGAACAATGAAAATTGCGCATGTTGCTTTCCTTAAGAACGATGAGTTAATAAAACTTATTATTATCAAGAAGACTGTTTTCCATTCGCCTTAACTCTGGATCATGATTTGTCATATATATATATATATATATATATATATATATATATATATATATATATATATATATATATATATATATATATATATATATATATATATATATAATATATATATATATATATATATATATATATATATATATATATAATGTATCAAAATTATTTAACTTTAATAATTCCTTAAAACCTCCTCTCTCCCATTCTAACTCCTTAAAATCATTTTCCCATCCACTAAATGTCTTAATCAAAGGAGTGTCCTCGACTTAAAATTCTTTCGAACATTTCCCAAAGATTTATGTTCTATAGATTTAAATTTTCTGTCTATTCAACACTTTTTCCAGTTGTTGCAGGCATTTAGCACCACGTTTTTTTCTGATCTTAACAGTTTAATTCGCTGACTAAGTTTCTTGTCCATTGGGAAAATTTTTTCTGTCTTCGCTCTTGGGTGCACCTCTGTTCGATCAGAGGGATTATTGTGTCTTTCTCTTGTCTGCTTTTGACTTGTAAAGATGTCCATTTTAGCAGCTCTGAAATAAAGTTTTAATTACACTTGTGCCGTTTTCTTCAATGTTGGCCGCCTGCATCGTAATTACTGTTAGCTTATTAGGCTTTTTCTTGCCCAATATGCCGGGCAAATAAAAACAATAGGGGCTACATAATTACTGTGGCAAATATATATATATATATAGATAGATATATAGATATATATACATATATACATATATGTATGTATATATGTATGTATGTAGGTATATATATATATATATATATATATATATATATATATATATATATATATATATATATATATATATATATATATATATATATATATATATATATATATATATATATATATATATATATATATATATATATATATATATATATATATATATATATATATATATATATATATATATATATATATATATATATATATAATATATATATATATATATATATATATATATATATATATATATATATAATATATATATATATATATATATATATATATATATATATATATATATATATATATATATATATATATATATATATATATATATATATATATATATATATATATATTATATATATATATATATATATATATATATAACGCGTTATTACTAAGTTTTTTAACTATAAAATTACATTTGTAAGATACAAAACATATCGATACTTCTTTATATATAGTTTAATAAGTCTCAATACATTTTTTCTATTCATGAATGGCTAAATTGAAACAAAACTTCTAGTTACAACGTGAAGCAGCTTCTGACGCGCCATTACATTTTTATTAACATATCGGGAGAATTCAGGTATTATTTATAACTTAAGAAGAGGAAAACCGAGACCTTCATACTGGCTATCTCGAAGAAAGGATGAAGAACACTAAAACAACAACAAAGATATATGGACAATATACTGGGAATGAAAAAGAACCATTATTGAAAGTATGCAATCATAAAAAAAAGATTATTACGCCTCTCTACGATGTTGAACAAGAGAGCCCCAGGAAAAGTGAAATGGCATAAACGATGCTGAAATTTAAGTAATAATGTCCAAAATATCAGTACAGTGAAAGAATATGTTCTCAATAAAGTGCTTTTTCCTTTTGATGGCCCAAATTTTTGTCTATTCATCCGCAGTATTTTTACCATCACGTTTTTTCTCCAGGGAGACACTTGCCTCTCAGCACAATGCGTAATCACTTATTTTATGGCTGTTGTATCCTCTGCTGAATGTTTATATTTTGTTTATAGCGCATTGTTTGCACATTTACTTTGAAGCAATGAGTTTTCGTCCTTTATCTCTTTTTGAATCGCGCGCTCAGTAGCATCTTGACTCTTTTGTAATTCTCTGCGTGGGAAGATTGGTCCGAATATAATTTTCAATTTATTGCCTGTGTGTTTTTCTATTATCGAGGCTTAAGTACGTACGAGAAAATAAGAAATAAAATGTTATTTTTAATAAGGTAATAACCAAGCTTTTTAAAAAGTTACGATTATGATTAATCCTTTCAAGTATAGTTACTAAACACAGTTCTTGATGATCTTTAAAGTTTATTTAGTTTACTATGAACTATTTATTGAATATAAAACTAGCTAAATTATTAATTTATATAACTAGAATAGAGTATATAAAAAATAAAATATACATTGTATGATCTTTATCACTAATACAATGAATGAACTGCAGAAATAAAAAAATATAACTTCCGTACACACACACACACACACACACACACACACACACACATATATATATATATATATATATATATATATATATATATATATATATATATATATATATATATATATATATATATATATATATATATATATATATATATATATATATATATATATATATATATATATGTATACATATATATATATATATATATATATATACATATATATATATATATATATATATATATATATATATATATATATATATATATATATATATATATATATATATATATATATATATATATATATATATATATACTTCTGTACTCACCTATTTTATCATACACACTTATAAAATTTTGTATCATATGACATAAGAATTCTTATTTGCACAGTGGCTTGATTATTCAAAAAAGAATTGGATTTTCAAAGAAATAAAATGTTATTTTTAATACGATAATAACCAAGCTTTTCAGCACAGTTCTTGATGATCTTCAAAGTTTATTTAGTTTATTATGAACTATTTATTGAATATAAAACTAACGATATGATTAATTCATTTAACTAGAATAGAGTATATAAAAAAATAAAATATACTTTGTATTATTTTTATCACTAATACAATGCAAGAACTGTAGAAACAAAAAAATAAAGATAACTTCCGAACACACATTACTTCTGAATTCACCTATTTTATCATTCACACTTATAAAATTGTGTATGATGTGACATAACAATTCTTATTTGCACAGTAACTTAATTATTCAAAGAAGAGTTTGATTTTCAAAGAAATAAAATGTTACTTTTAATACGATAATAACCAAGTTATACGATAATAACACAGTTCTTGATGATCTTCAAATTTTATTTAATTTGTTGTAAACTATTTATTGAATATAAAATTATCAAAATGTTTAATTCATTCCACTAGAATAGAGTACATAAAATATAAAATATATTTGTATAAGCTTTATTACTATTACAATGCAAGATCTGCAGAAAAAAATATAACTTCCGAACACACGTAACTTCTGAACTCAACTATTTTATCATACACATTTTTAAAATTGTGTATATATGGCATAAGAATTATTATTTGAACAGCGGCTTATAACATTCAAAAAAGATTTTGATTTTAAAACTAACCGTGTTAGTTGTATCAAGCATCAATTATTGTATTTAACTTTATATACTTTAAAATTTCTATATTTTTAAACTTACAATTATATAAGTCCCTTTAACAATCATTTCTATGGAAAATAATTTGAATATAAGAATACATAGAAGAAAATTATTCATAAATAAAACATATAACTTATGAACTTACCTATTTTATCATACACATTTTTAAAATTATGCATGATATGACAAAAGAATTATTATTTGAACAGTGGATTAAACATTCAAAGAAGATTTTGATTTTCAAACTAACTGTGTTAGTTGCATCAAACATCGATTGTATTTCACTTTATATACTTTAAATTTCTATATTTATTAAGTCCCTTTAACAAACATTTCTATGGAAAATAATTTGAATATAAGAATACATAGAAGAAAATTATTCATAAATAATACATATAACTTCTGAACTCACCTATTTTATCATGAACATTTATAAAATTGTGTATTATATGACAAAAGAATTCTTATTTGCACAGTGGTTTAAACAAAGAAGATTTTGCTTTTTAAACTAATCGTGTTAGTAGTATTAAACATCAATTGTATTTAACTTTATATACTTCAAAATTTCTATATTTTTAAACTTACAATTGTATAAGTCCCTTTTAAAATATTTCCATGGAAAATAATTTGATTATAAAAGTACATAGAAGAAAATCAATCATAAATTATACATATAATCAAAAGTCTATAGTATATATTCTTCCAGACTACACTGAAGTTTATATGAATACACTCTCTTTCATAAACAAAATTCTTGACTAACGTATTTTCAGGTATGAATTAAAGTTATTATTAGAGAATATATAGTATCCGTGGAGTGAAAAAAGATAATTTGGATAGATTCTATGACAACACGAAATTGTCCAAAGAAACAAACTAGAATAATTTCAGGATTAGTTTTTATAGTTTTTATGTTTTACGACGTTTCTAAGGTTTATGAATATTCGTATAATTTAAGCTCGTATAAGGAAAGATTATTGGTATAACAACAACAAAGGTACAAAATAACTTCACTATTACAAAAATTTTAATAGTATTTTGATTATTCTCGTGGTAAATCAAAAATCATATCACTTCTACTTCAATGTGTTTAGACAAAATGTTTGTTATCTAGGAAAATTTAGTAGATTTTATTTGCGGCGTATAATTCATTTTACGAATATGAGCTTCTAATTTTCATCTACTTCTTCAGTTCCGTACTTCTAGATTCGTCTATTTATTTGTCTTTTTATGGTTATGTGTCTTGTGTAAATTAAAATATCTATATATCTACACACCAGTGGGAATAACATTCATCTTTTTGTTTGCTATATCATGACTTAAATAATAAATTGCGACAGTTACACATCTATTTAATGTTTTATTTCTTTATGTATTTTCTATATAAGTTATGTATTACATTGCTAATAACTAATATATTTCCTATATAAATTATTATAACTTACATTAAGATTATCAAATTATACTGGTAGTTATTATCAAGTGTATAATATAGCAATGAAATCTTTGGAAAGAATTTTTGTTGTTGTCATTACGCTGTCTTTAACTTTACTGGTGCCGGAAAGTCTACACCATATCCAAAATATCCCAACTTACAAGATACTTAAAATCCTTCGCCTGCTCAACAAATAGTTGCCTCCAAGAGGCGCATAAACAGTTAAGATGCTGAGCGGGACTAGTGGGAATGAAGAGAAACAAGAAGAAAAAATATTTTTTCACATTCTTAAATTTTATGCATTTCAAGTATCCATTTCTGAACCTCGTCAAAGCCGATTGGAGAGGACTGAGGACAATGCGCAACAAAGGTAAGCCCGGGATCCTCTCAGAGTACCAGTTATTAACTAGTGGAAGGCTGGAAGTAGAAAGAAATCTACTTATATAGAAAGTGTGTATTTCCAGAGGAGTAAGCTGTACAGAGTTGGGGATTAGATGATCACAACAATTTCTAGCAAGCGTATCTACTTTTTCATTACATATCAACGTCCGAAGGAATACACTGGAGGCATACTAATTTCCTCAGAACTAGCTCAAATGGAAGTAATAGAATATCCTAGTGAAGTTTTTGATATATTTTTGACCATTTTTTTTAAATATTGAATATCTATCAGTCAGATTCCAAATAATACTTCGTAAGTAATAAGGCAATAATTAAGAGCCTTTCCAAAAGCTATTATTTCTGAACTAAAAACTGAGTAAAATTCAAAGTTTATGATACTAAATTTATTATTCCGTTGGAGTTGGTGCTGAAGACGCCACTCCCAGCTCTAACGTCATCAAATTTTCTACCATTCGTGTAGGTAAGTCTGGCATCACAAAGGAGACACCATTAATGATATCTAGGGCTATCTGTATTAAAATATTTAAATGATCCTCCTGCTTCAAATCCTAAATGAAATTAAGATTCTAAAAGGATACCTCATAGGGGTAAGCAATTAAAAATTAACGTTAAAAAAATATTAGAATTCATACAACCATGTTTCCACACATAATCAAGTGAGAAGGCTCTCTTTAAAAGTGGATTATTCTATAAAAGTTGATTCACTTTAAAACATAATGTTTTCTATTAAAACCTCCTTTCTTAAAATACCTGAAATAATTTATCGTAAATCTAGTAGTCAAAAGTATGTCAGCTTCGTGTAGCACCTCTTTATTTGGACAGCTGCTCCTGTGATGCTTCTTGCTACTCTGAGTTTGCTATGTCTAAAATCCAAAAATTAGTGGCAGAGAAGGTTTGGAAAATCTGATAACTATACCTCAAGATGATACTTACAAGAGCTCTGTAAGGGTTTTTGAAAGTGGAAGCATCAACTTCTCAGTCTCTTCCCGAAATATACTTTAAGATCTATACCCTTTTTCTAGCCTTATCTGTTATTTTCTCTACACGTTTTGTACAATTTATTTCTGGGTTCAAAATAAATCCAATATGGACCGAATATTTATTACTATCTAGCCTTTCGTGGGTACAATAGATCTCAGGAGATTAAATGTAGATATTTCAATTCGTAGTGAAGAAACAACTAGTGTCTTGGAGCATTAAAGTTTTACTTGTGGAAATCTGAGAACTCACGTGCAGCCTCCAAAGACCTATTTAAAAAAAATTTGTTAATTTTGGCATCATTGGAGCACAATACTAAGTCCTTAAAAATGGCTATATGTAAAGAGAGATACTCTTTTTTCTAATCCTGCAATAAATATGGAAAACATGGCTTAAAACAAAACCCTGGAGGATGTCTTGATGCAACTTGTAAAAACCAGACTGTTTATTTTGGAACTGTGATTCCTACAATTTCTGTGATTTAGAAAACTAGGAATCTATTATAACACTCCATCCCAGATATTAAAATCGTTATAACATTTGTTTTGTATTTCCAAACTTTATCAAATGTCTTACTCAGGTCCAGAAAAATGGATAGGTATGTTTGAAGTTTACAATTTTCAGGATCTTTAATATTCGGTGTGAAGAATAGAAATTGGCCGATAGTACTGAGACCTCTTCTGAAAGCATATTGCTCATCCGAAATTAAATTATTTTACAATCTCTTATTGTGTTAATCTCCTCAAAATTATTCTTCCAATTAGCTTGCACATAATACAAGTGAGGGCGAATGGGCGATACCCATCAACGGAACTGGTACCTTATTAATTTTGCGAATAGGGTAGATTATGGCGAAATTACATTATCTTAATAGTTTTCCAGTAGTCCAAGATAACTTAAAAAGTTTTAAAAGCCTGTCACTGCTCAAATTACACAGACCATGACTCAAACCTCTAATTGACCATGAAATCTGTCTGGGTGTGAAGACTTAGTCAGATCCTGATTTTGTTGAGCCTGTTAAAGTAAAATCTTTAAATAAAAATTAAGTATTTAAAGAAAGATTATTACTTTCTGGAATTCCGGACATAATTGAATAATTTAATTGATTTCTTGTAATTTTGGACAAAATCTTACGTACAAATCTGTTACGTACCACTTTACTTTCTTTAACATAGTGTTGTGTTAAAACGTATTTCTGCTGCATACGTTTATTAGCAGTCTGTTCACAGAATTGATTTGACCCCCACTAGTGCTATATACTCAAGTATACTTTCAACATTTCTATGGTTATTTGAGAGCCAGTTGGTCATTCAAAACTGCAAAAACAGTGGTTAAGTTCCGAATAGCACAACCAAATCAGCAAGATTAGAAATCAACAAAGGAATGAAGATTGAAAGTTCAGACTTTACTGAGTGAAAAGTGGTAGAGATTAAGCTTC
>CM063510.1:117940223-117945223 GCA_032207245.1 Pardosa pseudoannulata
TATATATATATATATATATATATATATATATATATATATATATATATATATATATATATATATATATATATATATATATGTATATATATACATATATATATATATACATATATATATGTATATATATATACATATATATATGTATATATATTTATATATATATATATATATGTATATATATGTATATATATGTATATATATATATATATGTATATATATATCTATATGTATATTTATATATGTATATATATATATATATATATATATATATATATATATATATATATATATATATATATATATATATATATATATATATATATATATATATATATGTAGTAAGATGGTGGTTGTAGTGAGGCCCATAAAAATGACACCGTATTAGTCAAAGACCTTTATTAATAGAACGATGGTGGACAGGTTCCCACTTCATTATATAAGCAGGACAAACTGAGGGGTCAGCTAACATGTAGGTATCAGTAAGAGGCCCTTAAAAGCTGGGTCAACATAACAGCCAAAATCTGTGTAAAATTCTCTAGAAAAAATCTGTCTCCGATGACGTGCATCTTTTATTGTTTTGGAATTTCCTAAATTGGCCGATAGGACAATGTAGAGTTATAATTGGTTAGACCCCTTTTCTGAGGGCATGAACAGTAGTCCCCGCAGTCCCCGTAGGGATTGATAATTTTCCTTGACAATTCTTGACAATTTTCTCTGGCTGTCTTTGGGATTTTATACAAAATACTTACATTAGATTCCCGAACTAGTTAACTTTTCTTTACACACAAATAAATTTTGAAATATTACATACATATATATTACTGATAACACATTAAAATTTCATGCACATTTATTACATGCACACATTTATTACATGTTCGGAAAAAAATCAAATACTATTTTTACCAGTTTAGCATTGCAAGAATATGTTATAAACAAAATGAAACACATTTTGTTTTCATTCGAATGAAACTTTGACATGCACCAACTAATTTACATGTATGTTTTATATAAGTGTGTACGTTTTGTAAGCAGTTATGCTATAGTTTGTCACTTTAAATTTTCTCAAGTTTAAGAAATGTAGTAAGAAAAAGCAGATATTTTTCTATCGCATTTATAGTAAAAATAAACTGAAAATGACAGATGAGAGAAAAAAATAATCTTTTGAGTCAGTCTTTTGTTCCGCACTTCTTTTATCATTATGTTTCGACATCATATGATTTAATGACTTATGACATCAATTTGTTATTTTTTGGACAAAGAAAGGAAGCTTTTACAGCTAAAATTATTTTATTTTTTGAACAGGACATTTGGTTCTAGATCGTACCGTCTTATGTGTACAAAAATGTATGTTCCCATGTTACACACACACACACACACACACACACACACACACACACACACACACACACACACACACACATATATATATATATATATATATATATATATATATATATATATATATATATATATATATATATTATGTATCCGGTAAAAACATTCCGATCAAACTCGGAAATAGCCTATATTTTTCAGCTGCCAGAGCATGCTTGGAAATGTAAATTTAATGCAATCATATCATGGAATTCAACTCTCTTGAACACAAAGCCAAAATTAATATCAACCAAAATCCTTTGCTTTCATCAGTTGAAAAACTAACGTACAATTCTGACGTAGACTAGGATGCTAGATATGTCGATGATATGGGAAAATGTTGTTTATGGGAGCGGATAATCATTTGATTAAACGTGCATGAGAAACAGATTAAGTAGTGTTCTTTTGTGGGGGAACAATAGCATGTAATGGCATAAAGATAGCAAGGATCTGAGTTTTTTTCCTCAGAGAATTAACAGATGGGTAGAGAAAGGGACCACACGTAGCAGTTATTCATTCAAACTTTCAATTTTTGGAAGTGTGAAAGAAATGGAGTCTGATTGAATAACGTCCTTTATGAAATTTTAGTGTCTGGAAAAGTTAAGAATAAGAAAAATGGAAAGTAAATTGAAAGAATGTTTTTGAACTTTAAATGAAATAAATTTTGAAATTTTACATATATATATTACTGATAACATATTAAATCTTTGAATAAAAAGATTATTATTGATTATTACATGATCGGAAAATAAATTAAATACTATTATTACCAGTTTAATATATGTTATAAACAAAATGAAATACATTTAGTTTTAATCCGAATGAAAATTTGACACGTAATAATTAATTCACAAGTACGTTTTGTATAAATGTGGACATTTTGTAAGCAGTTATGCTATAAGTTGTCAATTTAAATTTTCTCAGGTTTAAGAAATGTTAAGAAACAGCAGATATTTTTCTATCGCATTTATAGTAAAAATAAACTGAAAATGACAGATGAGAGAAAAAAATAATCTTTTGAGTCAATCGGTACTAAGACTTTTGTTCCGCACTTCTTTTATCATTAAGTTTAGACATCACATGATTTAATGACATATGACATCAATTTGTTATTTTTTCTTGGACAAAGAAAGGAAGCTTTTAAAGCTAAAATTATTTTATTTTTTGAACAGGACATTTTGGTTCTAGATAGTACCGTCTTATTTGTACAAAAATTTATGTTCAGATGTTACTGAACAGTTTAAAACTAGATACATTGATACATACATTTGTTTTATGTTATATATTTCTTCAAATGTTTCAGATTAGTAATGTAACCGATATGTTAAAATAACGTGAAGTAACCCGTCTATAGGTGCAGGAGTTTTTACAAAAAGGGCATAAAAATGACAAAATATAATTAAGAAAGCTTAAACATATAATATACTATTTTTATAAAGTTTCACTCTTTTAAAATAATAATGGTATTAATTGCGTATAATTGATTATATGAAAGTGTCTATAGCATTATCAGTAAAAAATTAAATAAAATCCAAATAAAAAAGGAGAAAATTGACTGAAAATATTGTCAAAAATGTAAATAAAATAATAAAATAACTGTCCAATTATTTAAGTAGTTTTAGTTAATATATTAGTGAATAGATGGCTCCAGTAAGCCAATCAAATTTCTACCGGAAGTATAAGCACCCAAAATTGGCTGTCCCAATCCACTATTATTTTTAAGTGCTACCATATTGCAGTCGAGATATATCACAGGTAATATACCCGTCATAATGATGTCAGAACTCCCTATTATGACGCGACAAATAGGGGACTTTATGGTACAAGATTCCTATCTAAATCAAACCAAACCAAATAATAGCTTCAGAAACTGAAATTGTTTTTTGAGTGCTACCATATTGCAGTCGAGATAAATCACACGTGGCATATGCGTCATAATGATGTCAGAAATCGTTATTATGACGCTACAAAAAGGGAAATTTATTGTACCAGATCCCTATCTCTGTCGACTTTTGACGTCATTATGATGTAGAAGTCGCCTATGACTTATCTCGACCTCAATATGGTAGCACTCTTTGGCAGTACATAAAAGTACAGAAGCATATAACTGCAACCGTTTTATAACTTTAATTATGCCATGCACGCAGTTGTTTGTAATTGATTCCAAGTTACTAGCATTAAAATTTTCACAATAAATTTGAGTAAAAGCAAAGAACAATAAAAAATATGGAGTTAATAATAATCGAAGCTGTATTTAAAATAAATTTTCCAAAGAGCAAATAATCAAACACTATATATTTATTTAAATATGACAGGAACTCATCGAAAGAATTTTAACATTCAAGACAAGAAAAATATAATCATAAAACTATTCCATATTTTTTGAATTATCAAAAAGTCCTCAATCAAACACTATTACTCATACCATACCTCCAGAAATCATGAGCAAAACAGTAAACCATAGCGATCCCAACCAAACCAAACCAATGCATAGCTTCAGAAACTGTTTCTTTAATTGCTACCATATTGCAGTCGAGATATATCACAGGTGATATACGCTTAATAATGATGTCAGAAATCGTTAGTATGACGTAAGAAAAAAGGGGATTTTATGGTGCTAGATTCCTATCTAAACCAAACCAAACCATAGCTTAAGAATCTGTTTTTTGAGTACTACCATATTGCAGTCGAGATAAATCACAGGTAGCATATGCGCCATAATGATGTCAGACTTCGTTATTGTTTACATTTAAAAAGAATAGATATATTTTCTGTCTGATACATATTAATTTTAACTAATTTTAAATTTATGCTCTGAGGATTAAATTGTTGATAAATTTCGAGGGTAAGCGAAAGTTAGAAATGCACTTAAAGTGATTCACATATTTGTAAAAATCGAAGCATTTTCTATTAAAACAATTTAAAGTAGTTATTAGTGTTAACTGAATTATCTGTTGTGGAAATAATTATATTAATAATATAGTGATGGATATTAAAAATCTTTGATTTGTATTCTTAGGTATAATTTATAATTCCATTAGATAAATATATCGAATATTCAGGAAGATTTCACTTAGCGGAACTTTTACTCTAACCCTAAAAGTTTTGGGGGGATTTTAGTTCTAAATTTCAAAGAAAAATAAAATGATAAAGTCTCTCACCGGTTTGTAGTTAAAACATACATTTAGAATCTTTGTAAAAAGCATATTTTTCTATACGAAAAAATATTTTTATTCCTGTCAAAAAAATGAATTCGAAATGCGAATAAGTCGAAAATACAGTTCTTGGGGAGAAAAGACAGATTTTCTTACGTATACCTATCTAAACGTGATATCCCTGGAACATTCTAGCCTGATTGCTTTCCATATATTCAGAATTCCGTGAGAGAATAAAAAAATAGACACTCTTTTGAAATCTATGCAAGGCAAAAGAAGTGGGATCGTCCTCATTCAGCTTCGGACTCTCTGTAACCATGGAGACAGGAAAAATTATGCTCTGCCCTAAGTACATAACTCTGGACAAGCATCGATGATCCCTGGCGTTATGGATATACTTCTGTTGTGCGGAGGCACATTCGTCTAGGGTACTTGCTTTTTACGAGGACGTGTGATACGATGTGATAG
>CM063510.1:117950223-117960223 GCA_032207245.1 Pardosa pseudoannulata
TTAAATTATATGTTGTGTCTCAGTTTTTTAATTGAAGATTTGTTGATGCATAAAAGCTGACTTACATTTTCTCACTTTAAAAATTCACATAATTTCGCATAGGTAATGCAGCGCATGGTAATACTCATTTAAATTTTTTTTCTCATTAGAACAGAAACCTTGTCATAATATATTAATGACCGCAACAGTTATTCAGAAAGCAATCTATTTTGTTCTTGTAGAAAAAAAATATCTGGCAAAGTGTACAATATTCTATTTTTAAAATAAAGAAATATTTACCTATTGATATCTATGAATTTCACTATTATATGTCCTAAAATCTTACAAAAGAGAAATTAGGTGATAAGTAATTTATATGATTTATTCTTTAATGCAAACAGAAGAGCTTGCTTCCTGATAGAACTCTGTAAAACTAATTACACAAGTCTCTAGAAATAAGAATTGAAAATGGTTTGGTTTTACTGTTTTATATATCTAATTGAATATCCTATTAAGCATTTTATAGTAAATTCTTTCTCTTTGTCAAAAGGCTTTGTCAAACTCTATGTTGTGCTTACACTGGTATCATTATCCTTGATGTTCTCGTAGATTGAAAATAAGAAGAATGCATTTGTCTTTAAGCCTTTTATGAATATCTAATCAGGCCTACATCTAGTACTAAATTGCTTTTTTGTTCTGAAATTGTAATTTTAATAGAGCTATGAAAATAACTCACCTAAGATTTAATATATAAACGAATATATTCCTATTGACATCTATTTATTTTGTTCCAAAATTTGCATATATTTATATCGATATCCTGCAAGAGAGACATTAGGTGATGAGTAAACCATCTACCGTATATCTTTGTGCAAATGCAGCAATGCGTTTTCTCTAGTGGTTTCATAAGACTAAAACTATCAGTCGTATGCACTGGTTGATAGGTTATTTTTGTTAGCATCATATTGACTACTTGGGAACTACATTTGCTTCAAAGATGTTACAAAATTGTTATCACAATATTGACATCAAAAAGACAAAATTCTATTACTACTATAAAAATATTTCTTCTAACACATGGAGAACTACTACTTTTGCAAAGCAAACTTTCACAGTCCGAGGTCTAATGACACTGTAATCTACTTCTTACAGTCGATTTCAAATGGATAAATCATGTAGCATCATGCCAATCATTCTACTGTCAATCATGTCAATAATCATAATGTCAATCATTCTACCCTGATCCTATATCCAAAGACTAAACAGAACTAGTTCCATCGTAGTCTTTGTGGTGGAATACAAATTGTTTTAAATATTGATACTGACATTAAAAAGGATTTCAAAATTAATAATTTATAAGAAATGTAAAATTATGCTTAAATTACAGATATTGCTTGTAATGGGTTTTGAATTTTTATATATAGTGACAAATGATAAAGGAAAGAAAACTAACAAATTCTTGTAAAAGACTAAATTGCATAGTTCCTTATCCCCGGGTATAAAGTTGGGGGAATTTCAAAATAATAAACCAATATTTTGTACAGAACTATTACAATACTATGCTTTTCCATAGAGATAAACTAAATTAATTTATTACTAGTTTTATTGCTTTTACACCTCTCAATATTATTAGTTTTACTACACGTATCTTCAAAATAGATGTTGAAATGTAAATTATTTTTTTTAATTATCTAGCTTTTTTTTATATCTATAAATAAATTTCTAATGAAGAAATAATTAATAAAATACACCAGAATCGGCAAAACATGTACTACATAAATTCCTACATTAAAATTGGAAACATTTTGTGTTAGAAATACAATAATTCTGTATTTCTATCATTTAGATAAACATATAATTTATTTATAAAGTTTTACATCATTATTTAGATTATTCCTTGTGTTTTCTTAACAGGAAGCGAAGACTAACTTATCAATATTTCAGAATTACCTAGCGCGCTAAAGAGCTCAATAAGTGGATTCCAAATAATTCCTTTTTTATCTCCTAAATATGCTAAGAAGCTTACATGCATTCTCTGTCTTTTCTAATTACTCATTACATTAAAGTTACACAATGGACTCGTTATAAAAGAAGTTAATTCATTGTTACTTAAACAATATACTAGAGATAAACAGAAATTGCGCAACTTGTCATAAAAGAACAGTTTTCCATTATTTTCAAGTCCAGGTTTTACTGGAATAAAGATAAAACTTGTATTTTGTTTACGATAAATAAATGTATGGGACATAAATCTTTCTTATTCTTCTTATCTTCTTTATTCAACGATACCTAAATAAAGTATCTCATATTAAGAAGTGATATTTAAAGTGTAATCTTTATGTATTTGTATTTTATTGGGTTCTTAGTCTGTTAATGAATCAATTGCCCTGATATAATTAATCGTAGATTATTATCTTGAAACTAATAGAACAATTTCATTAAAGTACAGACTACCTTTCAAGTTAAAAAGTCATCGTCATAACTTTCTATTGATAATTAAGTATAACATAATAAGTTCTGCACTTTATGCAATAAAGTTTTTCTCAAATCATAGATAATAGTCTTACCATATAATAATTATTCGTTTGTTTTGTTTTATGTTGCAATACATTAAATAACACAATATATATATACACATATATATACATATACATATACATATATATATATATATATATATATATATATATATATATATATATATATATATATATATATATATATATATATATATATATGACAGGGTCGCAGTAAACACACTAGAGTCCTGACATCAGCTTCATATCTTTATTGAAATCTCAGAGCAAACTACTCATCGAACATCTTTAATGCCGTCGCATAATTGGCGCCCAACTGTTAACAAAGGCAGTTTTTACTGCTTCGAGGAGCCACAGGTCTGCCTATAGTAATTGCTTATCGCTCTCTCCCCATATCACTGCGAGTGAGCCGTATTTAAGTGACTAATAACGCGAGGCGCGTTACTCCCATTAAAAGAATCCCTAATTAAATCTCTTAAATTACTCTATATTTTAAATCCTGACATGTATATATATATATATATATATATATATATATATATATATATATATATATATATATATATATACTTCTTGCCCTGATATAATTAATCGTAGATCATTATCTTGAAACTAATAGAACAATTTCATTAAAGTACAGACTACCTTTCAAGTTAAAAAGTCATCGTCATAACTTTCTATTGATAATTAAGTATAACATAATAAGTTCTGCACTGTATACAATAAAGCTCTTCTCTAATCATAGATAATAGTCTTACTGTATAATAATTGCTATTTTGTTTTGTTTTATCAAGCAATACATTAAATAACACAATATATATTAAATAGAATATAAATCACGGTGGGGTTGGGGTAGCGCTTCGGATACTCACGACACAGGTCCGAGGTTGAGTACCGGGGCTGGGCAAGGTTGACTCAGAACTATGTTGACTCAAGAAAGAACACGGTTAACTCAAGGAACTAAGCACTGGGGTTTCCGAGTAAGGTTCACCAATTAACTGGACCATATGCTTTGTATCCCAAGGTGATTGGTAGCGTAAGCGGAGATTGGTACCGTAGGCCCTGCCCCCCCTAGGGGCTGTAGCACCGAGGAGTTCAGTTTTTTTTTTTATGAAATAGTGGTAAAATAGAAATCCACTTTCCGGTAAAATAACTTTTGAAACTTGTAAACTAGACACTCTTCATTCTAAAATTTACAAGATTTATGATTTTATGATGAATGAAAATAAAACAGTTGCAATAATGATTTTATATCACGAATTGTACTTTGTTCCCTTAAAAATACCTCCATATTATTGCAGTGTAACAACTACACGTCGTCTCTCAAAGGTACACAAATGCAAAATGATAAATCATGGAAAAGTCAAATTTCAATTACATTTGTAAACTTTTTTTTAGAGGTTGTACCTTTAAAAAAATAACGTATTTTTTAATTTTACGTATATTTTTGTACGATGCTAGCATTCACAGTAATCTTAGCTGTAAAAGCAATTACTGTATAAATAATTTTAATGATCTTTTTCCTTAAGGGAACTTAATAAATTTCAAGCTAAAAATCTTCATTAGAGCAGTCTTATTTATTTATTTACTTATTTTTTTGTCAAAATGCAATGTAAAATGTTATATTCTGTTTAGAATAATATTTTTCACAAATCATAATTAAGTTCTAACTTTATAAAAAGGATCTAGTTTTGTTGTATTAAGAATAATTTTTAATTATAAAATAGATCGAAGAGAAAAAAAATAGGAATCAAAACATTATAAAACGTAACTTTTGAAATATAAGAATTTAAAAATTTTAAACTGTATTTCTGTATCAAAAATAAGATAAATCTTTTTTCATACTGTAAGCCTCAGTTACCATAATAAGAGGGATATGTTCTATTTTACTGACTGATAAAATATATATTTTGTTTTATGATGCAATACATTAAAAAACACAATACATATTACATAGTGGTAAAACACATAGTGGAATCCATTTTATATGTTAAAACACATTACAATATTTATTATATATAAAAAGACACTATTTACAAACACTGTACATTACGTCAACGGCCTTAATCAAAAATGATGCGTATGACGTCAATAGAATCAAAACGAGGCAACGGCTTTAGTTTTTATTGCGTAATCACCACAAATATTTTATGTTTGGAAAAATTTTAAGTCATATACTCTTAAATAACAGTTTTAAATTAATAATATCTACACGGTTAATCACGTGTCTCTTGTAGATTATGTAATTTATCATTGGTATAAAAGTAGTAGTTTAAAGAAAAAATATTTCTTGGTCTATAGAACAATATCTATCTATATGTAATGGAGGATTCTTCGTTAATGCTAGAAACATTATTAAATTGCCTTTGAATTGCACACCGCTCGTTTGAGCATGTCTATAACTTATCATACTGATCAATTTTATTCAATCTTGCTTTCTAGATTGTTTACTGTATTAATTAACTTAACGGTACTGATGATGTATCGTTTTAAAAATTAACAATAATAAAGTCTCTCATAATAATGAATATATTTGGCCGGAAAAACCAGAGATACAAATTTCCTAATTTTGAAATTTCATAAGTTTTAAAACAAACCGACGTATTGCTCTTTATTTTTCTTCTTCAAAATGTTTGTTTCCCTCTGTCATGAAATATGAACAGCTACTAAATGTCTAATATGTCCTGACTTATTTTGTTTGTTTGAAGACGACAACATGCATTTAGTATTCGCCTATTTCCCAGGTAATTGTCACAATGTTTGCTCTCTGCATGGTAAATGGAGAGAGCGTTCAGGTTTAATACTTATGTGAGATGGTAAATGGATTAATATGTGGAGCAAAATAAAGTAGAGAAGGAAGATAAGGCATATAATTGCTACTACAATGCATTAAAGTTGCACAGAGCTAAGTGCTGTAAGTTTAAATACAATAAAAAACATTTAAAGTCAAGACAGTAATTCAATACATTTAATAAGAGTACTATATGTTCTATGTTTTCTACACAGGAGGATTTTGAAATAGTTATTTAAATGTTTTAGATTTAGGAGGTTTGTATATTTTTAATTAATTTTACTCCACTGTTCATGAATTCAGTTACTTGGGAAAAGGTAGTGCTTGGGAAAAAAAGTTGCCTAAAGCTTAGAGACCGGAAAGTTTTTTTGGTAGTTACAAAGTAGTCTTAAGTCGTTATTATCCAGTAAAAGTTAGTCTTAGCAATTGTTAGTCTAATAGTAAGACAAACAATTAGTCTTTCTACGATGTAATGAATATGCTCACCAAATTTATTAATAAAGGTCAGGATTTCTACACAGTTGCAATACGATAGAAAGGCAGTTAGCTAACGTCCACTTGAAAATCTTTTAATTATTTTAATCTTTTAATTGAATTTTTGCAATTATTAAACTATTGTATAGTTATTGAATATATAATTATTATATAAAAATATTGAATTAAAAATATTTCATAATGGACATTTTAATTATGGCCATATATATATATATATATATATATATATATATATGTGTGTGTGTGTGTGTGTATATATATATATATATATATATATATATATACATATATATATATATATATATATATATATATATATATATATATGTGTGTGTGTGTGTGTGTGTGTCTATATATATATATATATATATATATATATAAGGAAGTATATAGTTCCTTGTAATTAATTATCCCAAAGCCACTTGTAAATAATACATGAAAGTATACTTGTACACATTATTGTAGAGCTGTTACATGAATAGAAGATCAGGTATATATATATATATATATATATATATATATATATATATATATATATATATATATATATATATATATATATATATATATATATATATATATATATATCAATTTTAATTTGCAAATTACGAAAGAAAATCTTTGAGATTAAGGTTCTGTAACTCATTTTGAAGCCAAACTGCTGTAAGTAATTGACAGGAAGAAAACAAAGCTTGATCACAGATAGCTACTAACATGCTGCATTATTTATGTCACTAAAATTAATTGCAGGAAGCCGAATGACCAAATGTTAAAGGCTGTACTGGAGATTCCGGGTTCGAATACCGCTGCTAGCATATATGTTCGTAGCCGTTTAGAATTAGATGTAAGAATTAGGTCATTTAAGTCTCATTATGTTTCATGAAGCAAAACAGTAGACAGTAAAGCTTTTTATCAAACCACAGGAACAATAAGCGTGTTCCAAATTTCTGACACCAGAGTAAATATTTATTTGAAATTTTTCATATTTCGTTAAATTCAGATCAAGACACCATTATTTTCTAATATCTTCTAAGCTACCGGGAATCATGGTTTCAAGAAACTAGTTTACACACCATATCTTACACAATTTGTTTATAACGATATCAAATACTAATTCTAAGGTTCTTCTATTTTGTTTATATTCCTTACATAAAAAAGTACAGTAGAACCTTAATTATCCGAACCTCGATAACCGAATCTCTCGCTAATCGAAGTCGGTTTCTTCTTCACTTTATCTAAAATTTTCTCTTTACAAATATGCATATTTAAGTTTCCAACATTCCTTTTGTATGCAAGCCGTCCTTTCCAAACGAACGTAGATTATTATTTTGGAATTCCCGTTTTCAGAATTCCTTTTCCCAAGCACAATTCTCGGTATGAGTGTAGTCTTCCATGCTTTCAAACATACCTGTTCCAAACAAAAACACACCCCATTTCGAAATTTCGATGGTCATACTACCGAGACCCAGAACAGTCGAATGTTATTGCACGAATGACGGTACTGTATATTAAAGAAGATGATTATTGATGAAGTCTCGATTACCCGAAATAGGTTCTGTCCCAATTATTTCGTATAATCGAGGTTCTACTATTCTACTACACATACAAGCAGCAAGTCCCGGTTTCTTGTAGCGTGGCCGTCATGTAGCGTAATAGTAGATTTTGTCACTCCAAACCAAACCAATAGCTGAAAAAGCAAATTTAGACAGTTTTTACTATTTGTGGCTATATATTTACGAATATAGTTATTATAACGTCAAAATATCTCCTTGTGCAATCATAGTAAAGTAATGAGGCTTGCATTAGTTTTGAAAGCTTTGAGTGTTTCTAGAGTTAAAATAGAACAAATGTGACTTTTTTTTTGATCCATTATTTTATATTTACTATTTATTGTCTGCTATTTTTTATATGTATGTTTATTTTATATTTACTATTATATTTTCTATTTATTTATTATATTACTATTTATTGATTAAGGAGTACCTCCTTAAATTCAAAATAATGTGAGACATAATAGTAATTTATATTTCAAATACGACTACTGTTATTCATTCCTGCATATTACTATATATTGTGTTACAAACATAAGTACAATAATTTGCTTTAACGTAAGATAAACTGTTGTTTTCGATAAAACATTATGATATCCTCCTCGATACACATTATTCAAACACGAACCACACTATAACATCAAACGCTTATTGTATCTTCATTATTCTTCGGAAATATAAATGAAATTCCTCCACTTATAATAAACAAGAAATAATTATGCTTTAAACGTCGCTTGCCTCTTATTCAACTCACAAATAATTGGTTAATTACTTCTGAAAAGGCAATGCAATATTTAGGAAACGTTTGTCACAAACTGCTGCTTCCCGGCAGCCTGTATAATTAATCATCTTATTAAATATGTCTGGTACTTTGAATAAAGACACGTCTCTTGCACACACACCTTTATAGAAAGTGCAAAGAAAGACAGAAAGTCATTACACATATTAAATAACTTTAATTATGCTGAACATTTTCGAACATAGATTGTCCCAAGGGGAAAAGAAAGAGCTTGAATATTAGCTCAAGTGAATATTTTTAATGGCTTCTTTAACAGTTAAAAGCAAATTCTTTGCATAGATCGTAGACATTTTCGGGGGGCAATGAAGAAATTTGTGCGGGAAGATGCGATACGGAATTGGAATTTATCGTTAAGGGAACAATGAGTCATAATAACTAGAAATATGACATGATAAATGATGTTACTTAATTGTTGTGTCAGTTTATTTTAGGCCTTATCCTCGCATTAAACAGCTAAGCATAAGATAATCTTTACAAGGTTAGAACAATTGACTGGAAGTACTGATCTGAAAGAAAACATTAAATCCCATTAAAAGAAAACATTTTCGTTAATATCCTTTTTTATTTATTTTTATTATTTGTATTTAACAATATTCATCTTCTAATCTTACAGTTAGTGCTTAAAACATATTCCCAAAATTGATTATGTCTATGTGCTATGCAACAGAATATTTTTATTGTTTGTTGTTGTCTTATAACACTTGGTCAAACCAAGATAGATATTAGCCAGAGGCTACTCGATTTAAAGCAGGGCTTCGAACCGGAACTGAACCGAAAACCGAAAACCGGAAAAAACCGTTATTTTGGTCGGAACGAAAACCGGAACTGAACCGAAAAAAATATCGGTTTATTTCGGTTCGATACATCTTTCAGTCATTTTGTTACTGTTACCAACTTATCAATATTTTCTAATTTAACGTCAACTTTATAATTACATATCCGCACTTGTATAAGATTGCAATGGTGGTTTTGGCAGCTCCAGCTACACAAGTTAGTGTTGAAAGTAACCTTCTTTTTTTCTTATTCTTATCTGAGTCCATTTTATATGTGTTTTTGTACCGAATGATGACCAAACGGTTAGAGTGCTAATCTTCGGTACCGGAATTTGTGGATTCGATTCTCACTGTGGCTTGGATGTTCGTAGATATTAAGAATCGTCGTCAAGCAGTCCTGGTCTCATTATCCCTCCTTCTACAAAACGTAGACCGTGCAACTGTAAGCGAAACCAAACTTTATGCTCTGAAACGTTTCCTATTATCCTTTGTACTACTTGATGATTATTATATTTGAGTTTTGTTTTGTTTTGACATTTGAAAGACAATATACATGTACTCGTGCTTATAAAATAAGTTTCATCCCTGAGTTTTTATATAATCCCAAGTAAAAAATCTATTTATAATTTAATTTTAAAAATTATTTCTTTTAAGTGTTATCAAATGCGAAGCAAGAAATTTTTAGCAGGGTGAAAATTTCTTCCCAGTCAACTTACGTCCCAAAATAAATACAGCCATACATATACATATAATATGTGGAAGCAGAAATATTTACGAGTGTAACAACCACATCTTCTCTACTACGCCAGTGTGTGCTATACAAAAGAGATTTTACAAGATTATTATTACGATTATTTTACGAGATTTTACAAAAATCTGATAAAAGCATTGATGCGAAACCTCAAAATGTTAGAGTCAACATGTATCTTAAATTTTCAACCATGTCTGATTAACAGATTGAATCTATGATTTCAAAAGATTTACAGATTTGTTGCAAAATCATATCAAATTTCTTACATTTAACATTTGTTCAATTCTTGAGTTTACATATATTCATATACATAAATTCAAAAATA
>CM063510.1:117962723-117967723 GCA_032207245.1 Pardosa pseudoannulata
ATTTTACCGAGCGTTAGTTTATATATTATATAAATAGAAATAAATGTATAAAAGAGCAATCTCAATTTTTACCGAGCATTATTTTATATAATATATAAGTAGAAATAAGCATATAAAAGAGCAATCTCTAGGTTTTACCGAGCGTTAGTTTATATAATATATAAATAGAAATAAACATATATATCATAATATAATTTATTGCTAATTTTATTTCATGTAAGGTAAAGATTACTTTTCAAATGAAGGGACACTTTTTTAAAATGTTATATTTTAAATATCAAATATTATATTTTACTAATTTATAAACTTAAGAAGAAATGTATACTTGTATAAGATTCTATTTTCACTCTTTTAAATTTTTAGCACTCATATTTTATTTAATTTTAATATTTTAATTATTACAGTTTATTATAACATACATAAAATTTTACTATTTTCATGTAATGTATTATATGTATTTTAATAGTAATAGTAATATAATTAATTCCATACATAGCAATAAGCTTTACAAATTAAATTGTACGTATGTTTGAATTTTTAAAGATTTACTAATACAGTCACAAATATATTGTTTATAAGAATTTTATTCTGTTAAAGAATTTTAGTCAAAAATAAATACCGTAATATCATTTTTTATTCAAACTTCAATATATAGAGGATTAAATTATTTTATGCCCTTTCAAATGAATATATTTTATGAAATTTATTATAGCCTCATACAACGCACATTTATTCAGCCTTTTACAAGAGATATTGCTGAAAGATATGTAATATTATGAAATCAAAGGAACACAGGTGGAAACTGGGCTATAATCGGATTAGAGTTCATTTCTGCAGTAACATTAAAGGAGAAAACGTGTAAAAGGGAAACTTGCATTTAATATTAAGAACAGCAAAAATTATTACGTCTGGCCCTATTTCGCAATAATATATCCTAACAGCTTAAATAACCTCTCGTTTCGCATTCTACATTCAATTAATAATCTTATTAAATATACCTTACCTTTAGGAACAAAGATCTGACTCCTCCAGAAATTAATTCTTGGCTCTAGGTAAAGAATGCTTATAAGTTTCGTAATTCGATTATTCAGTAAAGAGACCGCCCTGAGAAACAACATATGTATACGATAAATAGTACTGGAGTTTCAAATAAACCTGCAGTTTTAAGGTTCTTTCAAGTCTTATTTTCTATTATGTATAAAGAGAAAAAATAATTCATAATTCTTTTACTAATTATAGATAATATATACATATACACAAGGTGTTTCAAAAATGACCGGTATATTTGAAATATCAATAAAAATAAACGGACGGTGATAGAAATTCACAGTTTATTGCACTATGCTTGGGAAAATACTACATCTTCATGCAGACAAACTTTCAAAATTAGTTACAATGTTCCACAACAGATGACGCTGCAATCAGGGAAAATCTAAACTACTATATTTTCCAGATATCCACCATGCGCAGAAATAATATGGCGTATTCGCAGAACGAAATTATCAGAAATCTATGTAAACGTCTTCGGCTGGATGGCTTCACATGCAGAACAGATGTAATGTTCCAGTTATTCAATTGTTTCTAGATAGTGGTGGTCATCTGGTCTTTTAAGAGTCCCCACAGACAAATATAGTAGTTTAGATTTTTTCCAGCACCATCTGTTGTGGAATATTGTAACTAATTTTAAAGTTTGTCTGCCAGAAAATTTACTATTATCCCAAGCATATTGGAATAAACTGTGAATTTCTATCACAGTCCATTTAGTTTTATTGATTTTTTAAATATACCGGTCATTTATGAAATACCCTGTATATATATATATATATATATATATATATATATATATATATATATATATATATATATATATATATATATATATATATATATATATATATATATATATATATATATATATATATATATATCTTATATATTAAAATCTGACTTGGACTATCTATCTATGTTTGTATGTATATATGTTTGTATGCGTGTGTATCTCCTCGAGAACTGCCGGATGAAGACGGGCGCCAAAGGTACCAAAAGACGCGGAACGATCCGGGGATGTCATTTCGCTCATTCGCTTTTCAATTATCCAATTATTTCGAAAGATATGAACGAAAAACCGACCAAAATCGCACTTAAATTTTGCGGCACGCGCTTTCCATTGTTGAGTTGGCGTCAAAAAATGGCGGTGTTATTCAAAGTTGGCATTATTATCGCCTGCTGCTTGGTATTCTGAGAAAGATAAAAATGTATATACGCTATTAAAATTTAAGTAGAAATATATATATTTATGATGGCATTTATGTATATGAGACTATTTGTGAATATGCTAAACACCACACTGATTTATTTTCAGAAAATCTCTTTTTTTTCCTCTTTTATTGTTTTGGCGAGATTTTTATTTTCATGAAATTATAAGAGATTACTCAATCTACCGCGTCATAATGACGAATTCTGACTTCATTGTAACACTGTGGTCACCTGTGAAATAGTTCAACTACAGCAGAGTAGCACTCAAAATGCCTATAATATTAGGTTAATAAATTTGAGTCACAAGCAAACAAGACTCCATGAAGTGGATGAAATAAAATGCTACTCAACTTGTGGGCAGTAAAATGTACACTGCTTGGAATAATTTAATTTTAGTTTTTCATGTTTAGTTTTTATATTGAAGATTGGTGAAGTTATTTTAAAAACGACTTCCCTTACTATAAAAAAGTTAAAGAGGTTCAAAGTTTTGTAAGTATATAAAAAAAATTTTTTCATTAAAAAGCCCAACAATTCCTCACTATTAAAAAGTATGAGTATTGAATATATATATATATATATATATATATATATATATATATATATATATATATATATATATATATGTATATATATATAATATATATATATATATATACACATACATATTCAATAATACTGAAGAAGGCATAATTCGGTAATACTGAAGAACAGGGTGCACCTTTGCGAATTCGGTGAAATTATTGGCGATGATTACTAAAACACAAAACTACCATCCGAACATTGTTTTCCTTACTTTTGATGGATGAATTGAGACAGGTTGCGTCATTGTAATAGAATTATATTTTCTTACTTAATTTAAACTTTATTTGCAATTAATCCTTTAACAGTTCACAAAGTGAACTCCACCAAATTATTAAAAATTAGCCTTAGTGAACAATTAAAAGTTCACTATATCTAATGTTTTAAACATTAAGTGCATTTAATATATGAGAAAAAGTTTGTTAAAGTTGAGTTTAATACTAATATAATGCAAAATAAAATATAGATAAAGATTGTGTGAATACGGATAGATCAGAAAATGTTAGGTTACCATGCTTAGAGTTTTATCGCCAAGTTGGCGTTGGTATGTTGTTAATGGGTGAAACTCCATTGTTCAGCCAAGTGAAAAAAATGTCGCCAATGGAATCTGTAAGTAAAGCTATTTAAAGCTTGATTAAGAGTAATAAAATTATAAGATGAATAATTGGGAGTTTATTACTAATAACTATATTATTTTTCAGTTATTTATAGTTTTTTTTATATTTTATTATGTCTTTTGTATTAGATTCATTATATTCATGGAATTTTATTTAAAATCAAAAAATGTTTTTAGGATTTATTTAAGTGATAAATTCCTTCATACGCTGCCAACCATTGCCAACTGGTAAGTATAATACATGTTTAATTATGATATCACTTGATGAATGTGGTGAATTTTTATTTGAACAATTCAGTACCGAGGAACAGCTGTAGAAAATCAGCAAGGTTATATAAAAAATTTTAGAAAATTTAGATTAGTATTAATTTTCTTTTTATTGATTCGTGCAAAAAAATATACCAAGAATGTTGATCCACAAATGATTTAATATAGGAAAATTCGATGAGAATGGTTTGAGACTTTTAAAAAGGAAATTGAAATCCAGACAAAGTGAATAACTAAAAAACTCTTATGGCATTTAAAAAGATTTGAATAATTCTTACAGCTTTCCTTTTCGTAAATTTAAGCACTTCGATTTACATTTTATTTCTCATCCGGATCAATTGCTTTCTAACTTTTATGCATTAAAAACTTTTGAAAGATTTCAAATAACATGATTAAGCCTAAAAGTTTCTTTTTAAAGTAAATCTAGAAACTAATTCCTTTTTTCAGATATGACTTCTTAGCTTTAAAATATATATATGCTTTTTATTGCTGAATAGATTTTACATTTTAAAGGAAGCTATAAAATGAAATAAAATTAATAACCAATTTTAGATTTTTATAGTATAATCAATAATATAAATCTCATAGTAATTCTTTTTAGAACGAAAATGTCTTAAAAGTTAAATTGTTTTTCTAGTAGATTATATTTAATACTAGAAATTTTCTATTATTGCTAAATATATAAAAACATTTATCTGAATGTAATGCAAGAAAATATGTTTTGGTGATAAAAAAAAAGTTTTAATGGTTTTTAGATATCTTATGCAATATTTTATAAAAATTTCTTTTGATAGATCCATTTCGGAGTTAAAAAAATAAATTTAAAATACTGATGGTTTAATATTGTATTAATTTTTAATTGATAACAGTTTTAAGTTACATTTTACCATCGTCTTCCATTTTACTTTTTGCTACACAGCTAACATAAATCTTTAAATATCTGTAACATTTTAGTTAATTTTTTATGATTTTTTATTAGATTTATGAATTTGAATAATTTTACTATTTTATATAACACGATTGTTTTTGCTAATTTAAATTTTTGAGAAAAATATGTAATAAAATCATTTTCACTTTTAAGGTTTCATATATTATTATTAGACAGATTTTTATATTATTGTAAATAAAAATTTGATGACTCATTATTCATACGAATAAAATTTAGTAATATTAATTATTTTGAAAAACATATTATTTCTTAATCGCAGAAAATATTTGCTAAACAAGTAATTTTTCTCTTGATTTTTTATATATTTTCGGTTCATTATTCTTTACTTGAAAA
>CM063510.1:117972723-118032723 GCA_032207245.1 Pardosa pseudoannulata
TTATTATCGTGAACCTCAATATTATTTCATTTTCATTTTTTACTTATAATGTATTACATTATTTCTGAGTATTGTTATAGGTATTTGCTCATGTGTAAATTGATGCGTGATCCTAAAATGATCAATAGGGTAAGTGTATTGACTGGAAAAAACTTTATTTTGAAAAACCATGAATCTTAAATTTTGGTTTTCTTTTAAGTCAATTATTTCATAAGTGTTTCATCAGTAATGGTAAGCAATTATTGGATAAGGTAATTACCTTTATTTTTTAATCCTTTAGAATTTGATTTGAAGAATCCTTAGAAATCGAAATGATGAGCCAAAGTACATATGTCTATTCTTATATGAAATGTTCGTCATGAAACACATCACGAAAGACCGGAGGAGATATTGTCACGAAGATTTGAATGAACACACCGTTTAACTTAACAGAACAATTTATTGAACCTAAGTAGCAACTCGCAACTTTACAGGATCGAGAAGTTGCCTACAACTAGTGGGTATCAGCTTTTATACCCGAACAGAATATTCGAGAATTAACTAATTTACATATTAAAGAAAGATCTAGAATAATCAAGAACATAAGGAAACAATAAACAACATTTTTAAATTAAAAATCCGTACTTTGGATAAACTGCTATGTCAAGCATCGAACCCACAATCTCCGGGTCTGGATCGCGTGCTTTGACCATTCGGCCACTGAGATAGTTGGTTAAGCTTCTTTATGCGGCAATATAACAATGAGTTACATTCGGTTCAGCTTGTTTTACCTCTTCCCGTAAGTCATCATCAAAGACATACCAGAACAGGACCGGTTGGAACTAGAAAGAAACTTCGGACTTCTCCTAGCCAATAGAAGGGTCCGTTGGTTTGGAGGATTCTGACCCCCCGCCGTTCTGGAGTGGACCCCTGTTTTTTCTCCGTTGGGCAGTCTGATCCTTTTTTAGGACAGGCCAGAGGAGACCAGAAGGAGAGTAGAAGGTGAACGCTCCTTTCATCAGCAGCTTGCGGAATAGAGCTTTTGAGGAAAATCATAGCCGTAGTGTTTTTTAGTTGCGACGCCAACTCGAGAGCAGTCTTCGATATCTACAAATGATAAATTGATTACAGTTGTATTCCTTAGGCATTTATATAATTGTATAAAATCATTTAATCATTACTTATTTGTCCATGCGTTTTTTAATGAGTTTAAATTTCTTCTTTCTCAAGCACTAGGCCAACGTAACATTATTTTTACAGTTACATGAAATTAATTTAGAATTAGGCTTCAAAACACATGTTGAACATCTGAATATGAATGGATTACACAAAAAGAAATGAATAAAATTACACAAACACCAAATACCAATCCATCTTTTCTTGCCTTGAATACAAAAAATAAAGAAAACAATAAAAACCATTACAACTTGATGCCATCTGTTGAGAACAGAAACCAAAGACACTAAAGAATAAAAATGAAACAAGTATTATGAATTATTTAAAAATTAAAATTAAAATAGTAAGTCTTTTATGAAGTCTGAACAGTAAGGTAAACCTTAACTTTCCTAAACCACAACTAAAAACTTTAAATCAGAGCAATTCCCAATTTATTCTATATCCCAAACTACAAGGTATGTCGTTTTAAAACTTTCCTTATTTTCTCCCGAACATGCATTCCGGAGGTATGTAATGGAACCAGTTTTTTTTCCCCAAAATGTCGGATGATTTACCATTAGAGATTTAGAAAATTGGTCCTCCGAGAGATAATTCCGTTCCTTTTAGATGTTCTATTTTCGCATCTGAAAGCGCAGGAAGTACATTTGAATGTTCTGCTTAAGTGCGACTTGGGGCGTTATCCAGCGAGTAGAATATCTCCTGCCGCTGATCTTTTACTCTGAATGACGCAGTAAAGGAAGTTTTAAAATACCTATACCTCTTTTCCGTGAGAAATTTAAAAATATTTAATATATATTTAATATTTATTTTTATTTAGTTTATTTTCTTTTTCAATCTTTAAAACTTTCAAATTTTACTTACGATCTTTTGAGATGTAAATTATTATTCAGAATATTAAAAGTATTTTTAAAAGTTTACCATTAAAATAGTTGTGTTATTCGCATCCTATTATATGGGCATACATATGTGTTTCAAAAGAAAGTGAAATAAAATAAACATATATTGACATAGAAATATCCATTTTTTATTCTTTTTTTTAATATTTATTTCGTCGTTAGGAACCCAAATTTGGAAATCAAATGTTGTCGCTAAATTTGGAGATATCCTGTCAAATTTGGCGATTTTTTGACATTTTTGGCGATAGTATTTGCTCCTACTCCAAGTCATATGATAACTCTTTTCTTTACACAATTTCTCTAATTGTGAGCCTTAAATGACATAATCATTTTCTGGGGGTATGTGTGTGTGTATGTGTGCTCGAGCGTACATATTTAAATATTTCTGTAAATAATGAATTTTTAGACCCACTACATCTAAAAATTTAAGAAAAGTTGAATATATTTAGACAACAGATCTTTAGCTCCCGAATACCTAAACGTTTTACATATTCTTATAATATGCTGTAATGGTGCAAAAGAGATAACCAACCAGAATGTGGAGATTAATCACATGATAGCGCTTAAGAAGGGAAACTAAGTTACGTAAAGAAGTAACAATACTTGATCTAATCAGAAATTAAGTTGGTGCTCTCCAGTGATACCACAATTAAAAAAGTAACAGAAACATTTCATCCAAGGTTTTTACCATTTTTACTGAGGTTTCATTTGGTTTTAAACATTGATATCTGCATCAAAGATTGCAATAAGTATAGCAAAATTTTTTATTTGCTTTCTATTTCTTATTTCTTTTCTATTATTCTTTTATTTGCTTAGCTATATCAAGGACAATATTCTTTCTCCTGACCTTTACTCCTGTCTATCCTTACATGTAAATTAAATAAGCCATTTTCTAATAGGGAGAATCTGCTATAAAAATATCACTTCCTAAAATAACCAGGGATAAGGTTAACCTATTCAGTTTAGTTTCCATTTTGAACCTCTTAACACAAAAATTTCAAAAACCTTCTGTTTTGTCTTCTTAAACTGCAATCCCTGTTGATTTACGACGTTTTTTCCTTTCAAGCATGCGTTCAGAGGAAGTAATATCTGTTTTTTAGCAAATTACCTCTGATTTACCAATAGAGATGTAGAGAATTGGCTCTTCTAAAGAGGATTTCGTGCTTTTTGGATGTTCTATTTTTAAACATGAAACTTCAGATACTTTAGGTCTTTTCGTTTTTTTACACGATTCTAAGCGTAATCCTACGTCTAGTCAAATGTCTTTTGCCGCTGCACTTTTACTTAAACGGCGCAGGGAAGAGATATAAGGAGAATGTTAAATATTCTGATGAGACTGTAAAACAATCTGTAATTTTATACAGTTCAAGATATTATTTATGTTTCATTTACTGCTTTGATATTTTTAATAACGTTTACAGCTTTTAAAATCCTTAATGAAATTAATTAATATCAAGAGAGTTTATTTTTAAACAATAAAGAATATATAGAATAAGAGGAGGTAAAACTTTTGTACTGGAATATAGGATTAAATAAAAAGCTAATATAAATAAAGTATTTAAGTAAAAGAATGTCTTGCGTTTTTTAAACCGAAGAGCCAAAATAGTATTACCACTTTAAATTTTAGAGATTTTTTTTAAAGTACTTATCAATTCGTTCACTAAACTTGCCCACTTGAAGAAAAATCTTAAACTCACAATTTTTAGTGAATTTTCGGTGACATGCAGTTAGAGAACCAATCACATAAAATAAAGATAAAAACGATGTTTGAAAACCATGTATTGGCTGAAAATGATGTGTAATTTTTTAATAACATTTGTCTGACTATTAGCGATAAGTGTGTGATTTTTTGGAAAAATAACAGAAACAGAAATAAAAAGGTTTTATTTTTAACACTAGGAATTTGTTAACGAGTTTTATTTTTACAATTCCTTAAATTTATATTAAAAGTTTACAAAATTTACAAAAACGTAGTTTTCCAAGAAAAATATATATCTGAACTAGATTTCAGTACTTAAAGGTTATACTCCCACCATGCATGCGCGAAGAATATCCATACTATATTATAAAATTTTATTGACACTGTTTTAATACACATATAATACCCATATATGTAGTATAAAACTTTTAGTAAGTGAGCGACTTACTAAAAAAAAGTCGAAGTTAACGTTATGAAATTTTAAAGATATAATGTGTGTTACAGTATCTCTCTTAAACTAATAAAAAAGAGGAAAAATATTTTAGGTATTAACAAAATAACATGTTTGTGAAATTTGATAAAGTAATTTTAAAATTTTAAATTCTCATCCGTTTTTTATACAATAAACTGCTAAGATTTTAATCAGGGATTTGGGTTCATTAGTGTTAGAAATTACTTTCACAATGGTTTTCAAGCTTTTAATTTTGCCAAGATAGGAAATATTTCTAATCTTTTTGGACTTAGTTTGAGAGAGAGACTGAAATACATCTTAACATAACGATGATGTATTTTTTAAATTTTCATAATATACACGTGTTTTTAATGCGTGTATGCTTGCACTTAAAAGAGTTAACATATCTAATAAACGGTGAGTAAGTAAAATAAATATTCCTATCTACATGACTGTACAAGCCTCAAAATTCTTCGATCTCACAGTTATACCTCTATATCGTAAGATAGAGTACCTAGACAAGAGTACAGATATTTTTAATTGCATATATTTTATCGTATTTGGCTAAGAGTTAACATATCTAATAAACGGTGAGTAAGTAAAATAAATATTCCTATCTACATTACTGTACAAGCCTCAAAATTCTTCGATCTCACAGTTATACCTCTATATCGTAAGATAGAGTACCTAGACAAGAGTACAGATATTTTTAATTGCATATATTTTATCGTATTTGGCTAAGAGTTAACATATCTAATAAACGGTGAGTAAGTAAAATAAATATTCCTATCTACATTACTGTACAAGCCTCAAAATTCTTCGATCTCACAGTTATACCTCTATATCGTAAGATAGAGTACCTAGACAAGAGTACAGATATTTTTAATTGCATATATTTTATCGTATTTGGCTAAGAGTTAACATATCTAATAAACGGTGAGTAAGTAAAATAAATATTCCTATCTACATTACTGTACAAGCCTCAAAATTCTTCGATCTCACAGTTATACCTCTATATCGTAAGATAGAGTACCTAGACAAGAGTACAGATATTTTTAATTGCATATATTTTATCGTATTTGGCTAAGAGTTAACATATCTAATAAACGGTGAGTAAGTAAAATAAATATTCCTATCTACATTACTGTACAAGCCTCAAAATTCTTCGATCTCACAGTTATACCTCTATATCGTAAGATAGAGTACCTAGACAAGAGTACAGATATTTTTAATTGCATATATTTTATCGTATTTGGCTCAAGACTGTTTAAGAAAATTAACATAACTGTACATGGAGATTATGGAATGATGTTAAAAAAATTAGAGCCTAATATTAACAAACTTTTAAAAAGCCAACAGCCTTAAACATCTCATTATTTTTAAAAATTTCTTATTGTTTTTCTGATTATTTTTAGGATTTTATTAAACTCTTTTTTGCTACATTTGGTGTCCTCTTTAATTCATTTCTACTATGTAATATTTAATACATAGATAGATAGGCAGATAATATAGTTATAGATACTAAACAATAATATTTTGATATTTGGTATAACTAACCATCAAATTAACATCATTGAACATGGAGATTATGGAATGATGTTAAAAAAAATTGGAGCTTAATATTAACAAACTTTTAAAAAGCCAACAGCCTTAAACATCTGATTATTTTTTTTTAATTTCTTATTGTTTTTCTGATTATTTTTAAGATTTTAATAAACGGTTTTTTACTACATTTGATGGTATATTTGTAATCTTTAATACATAGATAGACAGAAAAAAAACAATTATAGATACTAAACAGTAATATTTTGATATTTAGAATAACTAATAATCATGGAAGAGGGGAAAATTGTTTTCTAGTTATGGAGACAAGGGTCTAAAGAAAGTTGAGAACTTTTTCTCTATTTGGATATATGTAAAAATTTCTTGTAAACTATATTCTAATATGCTTCTGTAAAACGCTATTTTCAAAAATGATCTCAATGATAACTTCAAGATTTCCCTATGAATCCTAATATCAATTCTTATAGCAAAGTGATTATAACTCAAACTATAATGTCTGTTGTTTTTTAAACATATTTTTTCATACGCGCATGCCTTTCATGCAGAAAATAAAGGCTTCACATCTTATCACATAGTGTGTCATGATTTACCATTAAAGATTTCTCTAGAGAGGGAGTTTTGTCCTTTTAGTAGTTCCATTTTAGCGATCGGAAGGCAGAGATACTGGGTTTGAATGTTCAGTGCAAGAGCTATTTAGACGGTAATCTTGAAACAAAGTAAAATGTATGGTCTTTTACATAAAAGGAAGCATAAAAATGAATTTAAACAATCTAAAACTTCTTAAAATGTAAAATTATTAAAGTTGAACTTTAAAGTTTCATATGCTTTTATATAGATTTAATATATTTAATAGTCCTATGAAATATCTTTATGTTAAGTAATAAATTTTAAAGTTGCTTTAGATTTTAAAAAGATGTAAAATATTGAAAATTATGTTTTTTAATTCAAACATGTGTATGAATATTCTACAATGTTTATAATTAGATTATTTTCTAAAATAATGGAGAACAAATAAACACAATTTCTGAATTAGTTCGAAAGCTCATTAAATTATTGCAGAAAAAACTTTTGTAATATAAATCATCAAAGATTGATTTTGAATAGCATTTTGTACACTTTAAGAGTTTCAAATAATAATTATATTGCATAGTTCTTGTTAAGTTTTTTTACATACATTTACTTAATTCAATAGTCTTATATGTTTTGGAAAATAAAAATAAACCTACGAACAGTGACTGTTTGGAGGATAAATCATCACAAAGAATTCGAGATAATTATTGTCCTTAAATCATATGTAGCAAAAACACATGCTCCAAACTAAACATAACTTAAACTTAAACAAGAAAGTACCTATTACATTATGCATCTGTTTAAAATTATTCAATATAAAATTTTAAAGTAATAATTTAATAGCCATTTTACTCTTAAAGAAAATATTCCCTTCAGGTACTGTATCATTAGAAAACAAAATTATATATTTTCGAGCAGCTTAAGTTTTTAGCCTGCAGTTTCTTTATTTAAACTTACAAAATGAAAGGTTGTGTTTATTTCAAAGTTCGATATAACAGTTTCATAAAACAAATAGTTTTATGGAAGTTTCATAAAACAAATAACACGTTTTATTTTCATTTCCATCAAAAACTTTAAAAAGAATTAGTAATTTATAATTTTTATTTTATATAATTTTTATTAGTAATTTATATTTACACTTGACTAAAAGGTAGTTACTACATGTTTGCATTTTTGTATAAAAAGAATCAAAGGATTGTAAAAATAACAAGACCCAATCTCTCCAGAGTCAATTAAAGAAAATCAGAGATATATTAGAATTGTATAATAAATACTAGTTCTAACAGACTATGATAAAACGGGACCTGAGAGGACCTGAGAACGGTAGATAATTAATATGTAAAGAAATTTTAATTTTACAAACGAGCACTCTTACTCAAGCAACAGAATAGATTGAAAAATAAAATGGCGAAATGTAAATTTAAAAGAAGAAAATAGCTGAAATAAATTTTGCTTAAATTGAATAGTTCATCCAAATTAATTTATTAAAAAGTTCTAAAAACTATAATTCCCGAAATCATATTTTAATGTAATTTTTTAAATCTCTTTAATTTATTCACTTAAATATTTTTGCACGTAATTAAAACGGAACATATATCAAATGGTGCAAAATAGATTCGCCAAAACCAATAGGGTAACAACAAGCATTTTATTAACACCATGTCTTTGAATTTCGAGCAATTTGACTTGCTTAAAACTTCTGCAGAATTTACTTAATGTGATATGCAAAGTTCAATCAAAATATGGGCCAGCTATTTCGGATTGCCAGCACATTTATATATATATATATATATATATATATATATATATATATATATATATATATATATATATATATATATATATATATATATATATGTAATGAAACTGACTTCTCGATGAGGGGTTGCAGTCATGGCCATAAAAATGATACCGTTTCAGCTAAAGACCTTTATTAGGATAACTTTGAAGGACGGGTTCCCACTTCATCATAGGGACAAACTGAATGGTCAGCTAGCATGAAGTTCTATGTACAAGTAACACCTGGGTCAACATCTGTGGGAAAATATCTCTAGAAAAAAATCTGTCTCCCGTGTATCTCCTTTTTATTTGGAAATTTCCTAAATTTTCCGCTAGGGCCATGTTAGGAGTTAAAAAGGGGAAGGGAAAATGACGCGGGAATTTTTACCCTTGATTCAAGTTTTGAAAACCCCTGAGAATTTTCCTTACATATATATATATATATATATATATATATATATATATATATATATATATATATATATATATATATATATATATATATATATATATATATATATATATATATATATATATATATATATATATATATATATATATATATATATATATATATATATATATATATATATATATATATATATATATATATATATATATATATATATATATATATATATATATATATATATATATATATATATATATATATATGTATGTATATATATATATATATATGTATATATATATATATATATATATATATATATATATATATATATATATGTATATATATATATATATATATATATATATATATATATATATATATATATATATATATATATATATATATATATATGTATGTATATATATATATATATATATATATATATATATATATGTGTAGTATTGTGTATATATATATATATATATATATATATATATATTTATAAAATTATATATATAAATATATATATATATATAAATTATATATATATAATATAATATATATATAATATATATATATATATATATATATATATACGTGTGTATAAGTATTTTTAATCATACTACTGTATTTTACTCCCCTCATTCAAGATAACAGTAAACTTCAATTAATAACCTTTCAACACCAAATATTTATTTAAGTAAAATTGAATAATTTCCAAGACATAGAATATGAAAATACAGCTTTACGCATTTGTTTCTATATATGTCGTTATTGTACGCATAAAATATAAATTACCATATCAATTTTACAATTTTGCAAAGCTGCAGTAACAGGTGATTGACAGTTAAAAAGTGCGACGGATCTAACTGTGAAAACATAAACCTAAATTCTCTTCCCAAGAAATAAATTGATTACAAACAACAAGTACTAACACCCTGTCTCTGTGGATTCGAAGAAGAGACATACTTGGCAAAAGTTGTTAAAATCAACATTCTTTCTATACATGGATTTGTTATGTTTATAGCATAAACGATGGCCTTGTCGAATTTAAAATCCTCGTGTCACTCAAGGTCGAATTCCAGCTATGATAAGAAGTAACATGCTTCACAAATAATTGTGAAGAGAAAAGAGGAAATTTTCGTCTTTGTAATGGAATAAATTGCGACCACATTTAAAGACATATATTGTGTAGGTTGTATGTTTTATATAAAGTAGGTTGTATGTTTTATGTAAAGTTATATTGTTTTACAATTTTAGCTTTCAGAGCTCTTAGCCCTAGCTTTAAAATCAATTTTTAAGAGAATGCTTTAAAATTAATTATGAGATTTTTATTTAAAGGGGACATAGTCAATCAATTTGTATTTATTAAAACTGCTTATTTTTATTACAGTATAAAGTAAATTATTCTTCTGTTTTAGGAATAAAATTTGTCACAGAGGATAAATAAGCGTCTAACTTTATACAAGTTATCTAATAACCTTTTACATGAACTATACTTTACATATGATTTGCGTATGTCTATTTATACGCTTGTATATCCCATGTAATATACTATAATATAAAATTAAAAGCTTGTATATAAAATATAATTAATTGTGTATCAAATGCAATCTACAATCGTATAAAGCATTAGATGTGTATATCATGCCCTGTACAGGACATGGAAAAGTTTAAGCATTTTTTAATCATAAATATGTACTCATGAAGTGAAAAGATAAAAACGCAGGCACCCACACATCAACTTCTGAAACTTGTGTATAGATAAATAAAATTTTATATCAGACAGAAGCTATAGATAGAATCGTCCTTATTCTATGAGAGAGATATTTTATTTAATAGCTTGATAAAGGTTTTCTTTTAAGTTTTCAATCGTTAACAGAATTTAAATTTTATTACATTTTAAAATGTTAGCAAAATATTGAAATTAAAAAGGTAGATAAGTCTAAAAATGCAAATTATTTACATATGATTTGCGTTTCTAATGATTTACGTATCTCTATTTAAACGCTTGTATATCCCATGTTATATGCAATATTATAAAATTAAAAGCTTGTATATAAAATATAATTCATTGTGTATAATATGTAATGTACAATCGTATAAAAGATTAGATGTGCATATCATGCCCTGAAAAGGTTTACAGAGAAAAGTTTAAGCATATTTTTAATCATAATTACATACCCATGAAGTGAAAAAATAAAAATTCAGAGACATACAATTCAGAGGCAACTTCTGAAATTTGTGTATAGGTAAATAATATTTCATATCAGATAGAAGCTATAGATATATTCATCCTTATTTTATGAGAGATATTTTATTTAATAGCTTGATAAAGGTTTTTTTTTTAATTTTCAATTCTTAACAGAATTTACTTGCTATTAAATTTTAAATTGTTAGAAAAATATTGAAATTAAAACTGTAGATAAGTCTAAAAAAGCAAATTATTTACATATGATTTGCGTTTCTAATGATTTACGTATCTCTATTTAAACGCTTGTATATCCCATGTAATACACAATAATATAAAATTAAAAGCTTGTATATAAAATATAATTCATGTGTATCACATGTAATGCACAATCGCATAAAGCATTAGATGTGTATATCATGCCCTGGAAACGTTTAAGCATTTTTTAATCATAAATATACCCATTAAGTGTAAAAAGACAAAAACTGAGCTGACCACAAATTAACATCTGAAATTTGTGTGTAGATAAATAATATTCTATATCAGATAGAAGCTATAGATATAATAGCCCTTATTTTATGAGAGGTATATTATTTAATAGCTTAATAAATTTTTTTTTAAATTTGCAATCCTTAATAGAATTTAATTTTTATTAAATTTTAACATTTTAGCAAAATATTGAAATTAAAAAGGTAGATAAGTCTAAAAATCAAATTATTTACATATAATTTGCGTTTCTAATGATTTACGTATCTCTATTTATACGCTTTTATATCCTATGTAATACACAATAATATAAAATTAAAAGCTTGTATATAAAATATAATTCATGTGTATCACATGTAATGCACAATCGCATAAAGCATTAGATGTGTATATCATGCCCTGGAAACGTTTAAGCATTTTTTAATCATAAATTTATACCCATGAAATGAAAAAAATTAAAACTCAGCTGACCACAAATCAACTTCTTAAATTTGTGTATAGGTACATAATATTTTATATCAGATAGAAGCTATAGATATAATTGCCTTTTTTATGAGAGGTGTTTTATTTAATAGCTTGATAAATGTTTTTTTTTATTTTAATTCTTAACAGAATTTAATTTTTATTAAATTTTATTATGTTAGCAAAATATTGAAATTAAAAAGGTAGATAAGTCTAAAAAAGCAAATTATTTACATATGATTTGCGTTTCTAATGATTTACGTATCTCTATTTATACGCTTGTATATCCCATGTAATACACAATAATATAAAATTAAAAGCTTGTATATAAAATATAATTCATTGTGTGTCACCTGTAATGTACAATCGTATAAACATTAGATGTGTATATCATGCCCTGGAAAAGTTTACATGGAAAATATTAAGCATTTTTTAATCATAAATTTATACCCATGAAGTCAAAAAATAAAAACTTAATGACCCACAAATCAGCTTTTAAATTTGTGTATAGGTAAGTAATATTTTATATCAGATAGAAGGTATGGATAGAATCGTTCTTATTCTATTAGAGATATATTTTATTTAAAAGCTTGATAAAGTTTTTTTTTAATTTTCAATTCTTAACAGAATTTAATTTTTATTAAATTTTAAAATGTTAGCAAAATATTAAAATTAAAAGGTAGATAAGTGTAAAAAACAAATTATTTATATATAATTTGAGTTTCTAATGATTTACGTATCTCTATTTATACTCTTGTATAACCATGTAATACACAATAATATAAAATTAAAAGCTTGTATATAAAATATAATTCATTGTGTATCACCTGTAATCGTATAAAGCATTAGATGTGTATATCATGCCCTGGAAAAGTTTACATGGAAAAGATTAAGCATTTTTTAATCATAAATTTATACCCATGAAGTGAAAAAATAAAAACTCAGCGACCCACAAATCAACTTCTGAAATTTGTGTACAGGTATATAATATTTTATATTAAATAGAAGGTATAAATAGAATTGATTTTATTTTATGAGAGATATATTTTATTTAATAGCGTCATAAAGGTTTTTTTTTAATTTTCTTTCATTTTTTAAATATTTCATATTTCTAAAGAATTATATTTTTCTGATTAACTGAGTTTTGGAAAAATATATTTCAATTAGAATTTGTTAGACGTAAAATAAGTTTGTGACGAATTCTGGAACATCAAAGAGTAATTCTTTTATCCTGTTAAGTATAAATTTAATGATTTCATTGGGAGGATAAATTCCATTCTTTGTTTAGGCACAGGAACCAATTCTTTAACTTCCAGATAGAGACGTCTTAAATCCAGAATGAACTTCATACATTATAAGATTAATAAATGAATACCTGAAAAGAAAAACTTATTCAAACTGAACTTATCTATCTGAAACAATGCTTTAGTATATTGCAAATAATGTCTTCTTTTTGCAAGTATTATGCGTATCTTAATCGAATCTCTAAAACGTTCTTCTAATTATTTAGCAAAACAATATGCCAATTCTTTAAAATGCATAGTAATAAAACTATTTAATATTACGAGACTGCCTGTTCGTAATATTTATTTACAAAATTTACTAATGTGTGTTTGGGATTATAAGTATACAATTTTCATACAGATAAATTATCAGTCCTCTTTCAGTCATTCAATACGATCTAATATGAAGACATTACACATGCTTTCTCTATCTCTCTCACACTCACACACACATATCTATCTATCTCTCTATTTAATCTATCTATCTATCTATATATCTATATATAATATATATATATATATTTATATAAAATATATATATATATAAATTACGTGTAATGATAAAAAAGCACACAATAAATAATTCAGAAATATATTTGAATCAAGAACAGATCGCACCAGAGTAGCATTACCCTCGAGATCACACCAGATGGAACAAGCTTTTCTATGTGGTCAGTAAATTCTTTAATTTTGGAAGATATGAGTTTCCACATATATTTTTGCTTGCTTCGCGACGGGAATGGTGCGCTGATGGCACAACTTCCCTTATAAATTAAAAAATGTCTCCAGAGAATAAAAGTTTTTGTCGTTATAGTCGACTGTTGATCTGTTCAATATTGTGTCTTCAAATTATATATTTTGGCTACAAAATAGATAAATGAATCTAAATCTAAACCTAAAATCATCTTTGAGCATTTTCTCAGATTTCTACACTATGGAGAGTCTTCTATAAATTGTGCAGATTTACACACACACACACACACACACACACACATATATATATTTATATATATATATATATATATATATATATACATATATATATATATATATATATATATATATATATATATATATATATATATATATATATGTATGTATTGTATATATATAAATATATATATAATATATATAATATAATATATAATATATATATTATATATATATATAAATTGTAACGAATTCTCATTACATTGAATTCCTGATACAGACTTGACTAAAACCGTGAGAAAAACCACCTAACGCAGAAGAATAGCAAACGTGCCTATTGTGGACACTTGAACTGAGCTCTTCTTTACCTAGTGAAAGGACGTTGTTTCGCGCAGAATGGGATGCTGAATGGAGGATTGTTAACACTCAATCGTCCTGTCAGATAAATTCATTAGGACGCTGGCGAAGTGTTCACAGTGTTAGCTTCAATGGCGTCCCGAAGAAAGAGTTTCACACGACAGCAATCCTCTACATTGTAAGCAACAATACTTTCTTATCTTGTTCTCCAAAGGTTGTCCAAGGACAACGCGAGATTGCTCGCTATTACTGCAAGCTTCCCTGGCACCTGCTGGCGAGAGAGCCAACACGCGCTTTCCCGAACACGTCATCAACTATCTGTCCGATCAGCTGAGAGGGATATTCTTGCGGGGAGACGTCTATATAAGAAGTCCCGAGTTCGAGGCTCAGAGGGGATTTTTGACCGATCGAGTCTGGTGTGAACTCATCGGCCCAAAACGACGAGGGAGCGACTGAGTGTCCTCCCCACCTTTTCTTTTTTCTCTTAGGAAGCTGAATCCTGCATCGATCATTTATTTCATTGTAGATATTCATCATTTTCATCTGTATTTAGCATAACTTCAATATCGTGTTTCTTAATAAATATCATAGTCTGTACGTAGGCCTCCGCTATCCTTTTCTCGGGCTCACTTAGAGCCCCAGTACGCTACACTATATATATATATATATATATATATATATATATATATATATATATATATATATATATATATATATATATATATATTTATATATATATATATATATATATATGTATATTTTATATGTATATATATATGTATATATATACATATATATATATACATATATATATATAGATATATATATATATATATATATATATATATATATATATATATATATATACATATATATATATACATATATATATATATATATATATATATATACATATATATATATATATATATATATATATATATGTATATATACATTTCTATTTCTTTTAGAAAATTTACAGTGGATTTTTATGTGTAACTGCTAGCTTTGTCTTGATGGAGTTCTACAGATTGATGGCACTGCGGGTAAAGCGGTGGTATTTCATTCAAACAAATTGGCTATAAAACATGTTCCTGATAGTATTTGGAGTTAATCTCGACAATTTTTAACTCTCTTTATTTTTAACTTGCCATTATAGGAAAAACCAGCAACAATCATGAATCCTTTAGCACAACTATCTTTCGATTCTTTGAACCATGTACTTAATTTTTTTTCTGCCCTTTTATGAAAATAAATGGACCTTTTTTGTTGCATTGATTTAAATACACCAGTGATTCTACAATTTTTTTTCTGTTTTGCTTTGTGTAAATGTTTCTCATACAGAATTCTGTACCGTGTCCTGCGTTCGGCGATAGGCTTTAGAGAAAGACAATGGAACTTTTTTTTTAATTTTTAAGATTTAAATCAAGAAACCAAAGTTTTTCATTTTGTTTACAGTGTACACCGAGCATTTTAATGATTTTGCAAACTGTCCTTTGACTAGGGGGATTTTTTTTAACATTAAACAATGTGCCTTTGCAATAGTCGAAAATGTTCGTTTTATCCCTGGATACTTATTTGGAATTTTTGTCCCACTTGAGGCTCCAGTTTACCTTTTTTTCTTTCTTTTTGACGATATCACCTACAGACGCTTTAGATATCACTAATCCATGAATCTCACATCGTTTTTAGTTAACAGAATATGAAAATTTCTCTTCGGAAACAACATAAATATAGCCTTCTAACCACTGCTTTGTTAATCCATATTGGACCGCTGTCCTATAAAAAGGACAGCAAATAAGATTCCATTTAATAATAAAGTTATAATTATTTTCTGAGTGGATTTTATTTTAACACCTTTAAAATAGACACACTGTAGCATAGTAACAAAAAAAAACTGAGAAATCAAATTATATTATAATGCAACATTTATTATCTGCAACCTCTTAAAAATTGTCATTTTTTAATCTTTAATTTTATATTTATTATTATTTTTTTCAAACATTGTGGAAGTTACTTTTAGTTTAAAAGCAGAGCTAATAGTGTAGCTGAAAGTTTTTGTTGAAAAATGTATTTTACACGTGTATTTTGTAAGTATAAAAAAGGTGCCCTAAAATTAAAACGACGGTTCAATCTCGATTATTTTCCCACGAATTTGATATCGCATTGATAGCGCAATTATTTTCTTATCTTCAAATGAAAACAAGTTCAAACACCTGTTCACACACCTGGACACAACAAGGGGTAAATAGATGTCTATTTCATTCAGAAAAACTGGAGATTTCAATACAAATTTGATCTCTTACTGACAGTTCAATAACAGCGAGAGAAAACCAACCACAGTATGCTTAAAATGTAATGTTGGACTTTGTTTTGACTGTTTCCCCAAATTTCCTATATGATCAGCCTACTGCATTGTAGGTCATATTTGTTAAGTTTTAGTAGTGTATTGGACCGTTGTCCTATTTATAGGACAACCAATTACATAAAAAAATTAAAAATATTTTTTCAAAATTTTGGTTTTATATACTTAGTTACACCATATTAATGATATGGATTAAGTTTTAATAACTTACAGAAATATTTAGTTGGTGTGGTACAATATGGGTTAAATAAGCCATTTTGAATAAAAATAACCTCTCAAGCAACATACCATAATTTTGACTTGTAGAAACATAGTACAATTGCAGTTATTTATTTTTGAAACAAAAGACTTTTTAATACCGCTAACCAAAATAGTCTAAAAATGTGCGAAAATTCTTTGTAATTCATTAAAATATCAAATTTAATCGGATATGTGAGGCTTAAATATCATAGGCCCTTTTCTCAACAGAAATTCCAAAATAATAACATAATAAAAATTTATAGTTTTTATTTTTTTCCTCAATATATTCTGTGTTTGAAGTAACCCCATCTGCTATAACAATGTGCCTTATAATGGTGCAAGCTGTTACTATGTAAAACATTTACGTAACACTTGATAATTTCAATAATTGTAAATTTAATCACTTTTAAAATGATGACATAATATTTAATATCTAAAACATATTTTATACCTCTTGTTGAGAAAATTTTCAAATAGTTATTTTTTAAGTTATAAAATTCTCTCATAAGAGCTATTACCTGGTTTATACACGTAAGATAAAGGAAAGCAGTATATAATCAATAGTGATATATTTTATATAAAATAAATTAAGTCTTTCTAATAAAATCAAAATATTGTTATTTTCACATCTTCTGAACAAGTAGTTTATGCAAAAAAGTAGTTTATAGGAAAATAAAATTTCAATTTCAATAATAATCATTCTTACTGTTTTATTTTTCGTTTCCTTTGAATGAATACCTCGAACAGAAATATAAAGTGGTTTATTATGAATAAATTTTTAAGTACACTAGTAAATGTAAAATACATGTTTTCAGTCGTAACGTCTTTAGAAAATAGAAAAGAAATTTATTTAATCTTTATTTGAAAGTAAAGAACAAAATGTTTCGATAAAAATGCCATATAATTTTTTAAGAGAAATATCCTCTAGGGTATTGATACAAACTCATGACTTTGATACAAGTTAATTCCCCCAATTTCAGTAAGACTAATTCTTATGGAAAATAAAGGTACTTTTTAAAAAAAAATTAAAGGAGCCTGCAAAAGTATAAAACAAAAAAATTCAAACATAGAGTCAGTTGCTTTTGAAAAATCCCAAGCTCAAAGTAAAATAGGTAGTAAAAGATAACTTTATTCCTATACAGAATTAAGAAAGCAGATATTTCAATGATGAAACACATAGTGGCATTTCTTTCTTTCCAAAATTTAATTTGATAATTTTTCGTTTCAAATGTATCTCCTTAATCAGTTTCTAAAAGTTTTTAAAGACCACGATTCTAAACAAGATGCTAAAAAAACGAGTTTGTTGCTTAAAACTGCCCCTTGCTTTTGTAACTGAGAGAACTGTTAATACACAAATTGCATTTCAGTTGAGAGAACAGCAAAATTCGTGACAAAATGCAAGGGAATCAATAAAAATCGATGCTTTAAAGAAGCCTCCCGAATAAGAAGAGATAAATTTTCCAAAACTCAGTTATGTTTTTATTGTTCTCGAGGGAAATGCTAGAAGCATTCTTTTCTGAAATCAAACTTTCTGCAGTGTCTATTGTTCCAGGCAATAAAGAAGTAAGTCGCGTTCTTCATAAAAGATTCTATGGATAATTACTTCATAAATACTTGAGAAAGATAAAAGGAAACTGCTAATCAATTTTAAAGCTTTTAAAATATATCGTTTCTTGAAAAGAGTGTTTCTTTATAGCTGCATTTTACAGCACTTTTTGCATTTATGTATTTTTGAAAGAAAAAATTCCACTTTTAAGAACAATGGGGGGATATTGCAAAACTTTGAATAAATGGAAAGACGATAAGATAGCAATTTAGGTATTTCGTCAGAATCGATTGAATATAATTTTTTTTTATTTCGGAAAAAATATTGCAGTGCTTCTCACTCATTTATGCCGCAGGTTAAAATTCTACCATTAATGCATGAAATTGATATTTTCTTGGCAAAGAGTCATTTAAAACAATATTGCATGTTATTTGCAATTCAATTGGATAAAAGTCCTTGAAAATAGAAATAATAGACAAATATATATGTATGTGCATAATTTATAATATTTTGTTATTTTTTTCCAGATACCTACAAGTGAAAGGGAAACTCCAGCGCACATTTCATGCACCGGAAGATCAAAAAGTCCGTATAAACTTTAAAAATTCATAATAACAGGAAAATAACCAAAAGAAAACACGTTTTACAGGGTTAGTATCGCTAGGGCATGGGATTTTTTTAAACAGAAAAAAAACCGAAAAAGAGTTTATAGAGGGCCTTGGTGTACACAAGTCAGAGAAAAAGAAACGCCAATAACAAACAGAATGCCTCCAAATCATTTATTACAACAGTATGTGTTCCACATGACCACCACCACAGGGGATAAAACAAGCAGACGAGTCACAAATCCAGCAACGGCAGAGTGCAACAGGTTCGGTTGTATGCAAGACACCTCTCGGCGGATCTCATCTTTCAGTTCAGAGAGATTGGATAGATTGGATCGATACACCCGAGATTTCAAATATCCCCACAACCAAAAGTCTGCCTGGGTCAAATCTGGAGACCGAGGAGGCCATGGGAACCTGAAACGCCTGCTAATGATTTTGTCTTTCCCGAATGTCTGCATCAGAAATCCTTGACCGAATTAGTAGTGTGACTAGTTGATCCATTTTACATAAACGTGACGGTAGATAGCGCATCTCTTTCACGCAAAGCTGGCACGACATTATCGCGCATAAGCGTTAAATAACGCTGCGCATTCACCGTATCATCCTTGTTTTAAAAAAAGTTGTTAGAACTCTTTACATTTGAGCAATATAGAAAGAAATTTTTGAAGCCAAGTTTCCAAGTAATTGTAAAGATACAATCCTGAATATTTGTTCCTAAAATTGTTCCTATAGATTAGTTAAAATACTATAAATTTTACTTACAATTAAACATAACGTTAAAAAGCAAATTCAAATCAGTAAAGAAATATTATAAAGCATAACACATTAAATTTCCTTAAACACACCTTATTCCTCAAAATTCATATGGTACAAACAAAGGAACCAATAAAAACTTGTAACAATTTAGAAGCATAACAGTGCTTCTATTAAAAATGTTAGTAGTAGCAATATTCAATATTCTTTAAGCTATTCCTAAATGCATAGTTTAGAACTCTTTACATTTGAGCAATATAGAAAGAAATCTTTGAAGCCAAGTTTCCAAGTAATTGTAAAAATACCATCCTGAATATTTGTTCCTAAAAATTGTTCCTATAGATTAATTAACATACTATAACTTTTACTTACAATTAAACATAACATTAAAAAGCAAATCCAAATCACTAAAAAAATATTATTAAGCATAGCACATTAAATTTCCTTAAAAACACCTTATTCATCAAAATTCATATGGTACAAACAAAGGAACCATTAAAAACTTGTAGCAATTTAGAAACATAACAGTACTTGTATTAAAAATGTTAGTAGTAGCAATATTCAATATTCTTTAAGCTATTCCTAAATGCACAGTTTAGAAATCTTTACATTTGAACAAGATAGAAAGAAATCTTTGAAGCCAAGTTTCCACGTAATTGTAAAGATACAATCCTGAATATTTGTTCCTAAAATTGTTCCTATAGATTAGTTAAAATACTATAAATTTTACTTACAATTAAACATAGCATTAAAAAGCAAATGCAAATCACTAGAGAAATATAAAAAACATAACCCATTAAATTTAAATTTCATTAAACACACCTTATTCATCGAAATTAATATGGTACAAACAAAGGAACCAAAAATAACGTGTAGCAATTTAGAAACATAACAGTGCTTGTATCAAAAATGTTAGTAATAGCAATATTCAATATTCTTTAAGCTATTCCTAAATGCATAGTTTAGAAATCTTTACATTTAAACAAGATAGAAAGAAATCTTTGAAGCCAAGTTTCCAAGTAATTGTAAAAATACCATCCTGAATATTTGTTCCTAAAAATTGTTCCTATAGATTAGTTAACATACTATAAATTTTACTTACAATTAAACATAACATTAAAAAGCAAATTCAAATCACTAAAGAAATATTATAAAGCATAACACATTAAATTTCCTTAAACACACCTTATTCATCGAAATTAATATGGTACAAACAAAGGAACCAAAAATAACGTGTAGCAATTTAGAAACATAACAGTGCTTTTATTAAAAATGTTAGTAATAGTAATATTCAATATTCTTTAAGCTATTCCTAAATGCATAGTTTAGAAATCTTTACATTTAAACAAGATAGAAAGAAATCTTTGAAGCCAAGTTTCCAAGTAATTGTAAAAATACCATCCTGAATATTTGTTCCTAAAAATTGTTCCTATAGATTAATTAACATACTATAACTTTTACTTACAATTAAACATAACATTAAAAAGCAAATCCAAATCACTAAAAAAATATTATTAAGCATAGCACATTAAATTTCCTTAAAAACACCTTATTCATCAAAATTCATATGGTACAAACAAAGGAACCAATAAAAACTTGTAGCAATTTAGAAACATAACAGTGCTTGTATTAAAAATGTTAGTAGTAGCAATATTCAATATTCTTTAAGCTATTCCTAAATGCACAGTTTAGAAATCTTTACATTTGAACAAGATAGAAAGAAATCTTTGAAGCCAAGTTTCCACGTAATTGTAAAGATACCATCCTGAATACTTGTTCCTAAAGTATTGCCCATAAATTTTACATAAAGTAATTTGAACTGTTTTAAGCATCCAGAAGATTGTGGAAATAAAAGATAAAAATTTTTAAGTAACTGGGAGAAAATACTTTCATTCAAGCGAAAGAGAAAATACATAAAAGTGTATTTCAAAAGATGCTTCGGAGAAGATAATTATCTGAGAAGTTAGTTACATATTTATTGTCCCCAGGTGAAATATTATATTTCTTGCTTTCCTCGAAATCTGGAAGCTGTTAAGTCTTTAGAGATTCCGCCAATTTAAAACTTAGAGATTTTACTGCATGTCTCGTAAAGCAATAAAAAGTGATTTGCTTTTACAGTTTAGGAAATAAAGTGAATTAAAATTTTATAGATCTAAATATTACACAATCAAAATATATTACTTTTTGAAATAGAATATATCAAATGGTATTCCCCTACGTACTTTGTATTAGTCTATCATTCTAGTAAATACATAAATAATTAATAGATAAATATATATATAATGTTTTTATACTGTAGTGGTATCTATTGAAGAGAATATTTTATAGTTGCGAAAGTATACTTGATTCTTTATATCTCTATTTCCTTTTTTTTATTTATGATTATAACGAAAATATTTTGGAAAGCCCCAGTATACGCCAATGTAATTATATAAAAGAATTTTCTCGTTATTGTGAAATCTTTACTATTTATTTCAAAGCTTTCGAAAGACTATAATATTTTTAATTTTTTGTAACATCACCTTCAACTTTTTTAAAAATAAGTCCTATAGAATTGGCTATAAAATTACATAATAAAATTCTCGATATATTTCGCGTACGTATATAATGGAAAAAATATTTTCACCTTATTCCGCCATCTCATTTCGTCAATTCAATATTTAAGACTTAATATACGTTATTATATATATATATATATATATATATATATATATATATATATATATATATATATATATATATATATATATATATATATATATATATATATATATATATATATATATATATAAATAAATATATATATATATATATATATATATATATATATACATACACATATATATATAAATATACACACACACACATATATATACATATATATATATACATATATATATATATATATATATATATATATATATATATATATATATATATATATATATATATATATATATATATATATATATATATATATATATATATATATATATATATATATATATATATATATATATATATATATATATATATATATATATATGTATATCACAGAAGTAAAATACTAAAAAGAATAATTATAAATTATTTTGGAAGTAAATTTCTTTCATAAAATATAAGTAAGCTTGTAAAGTATTTAGTGTTGTTAGGTTTGTACATTGGATTCCAATATAGTCTACTGTGGATGGGTAGACTGCAAAAAATTTCAATCATAGAAAACTGTCTTAAGTAAAGAACATAGTATAATTTCTACTTTCTGTATAAATATTAAAATTATCTTTCTGTATGTCTAAATCATAAGAAAAAGCAAATATTTTCATTTAAGAAGGTTGCTGAAACGTAAATAAAACTTACCACTTCGGCAATACTAATATAGCCACGCACATAGAAACTTTTGATTATTGTGGCATTCATTTACTTTTAAATTGTAGAAAATGCTGAAGCGCTAACAATAACAGCTTTACTACCACTAGTACACTACATGACGTTTTTCAAATATCTGACATAGATCAAAGGATTCATACATTGAGGTACCCAAGATTTTAGTCAAGGTACACTAATTTCTTATAGTAGGGTGAAGTTTAGTAGGTACGTCAAATGAAATGCAAAGTTCAACTACAACCAGATGTAACAAACCATATACTAATGTTAGGTTTTTTATTTTACTTTATTTTTAAATATTGCATTCTTTACCTTAAACTATTTGCGTTTAACCAGTATAGTTGTTTTATGTAGTATAAATTATTACCTGTTTTAGAACAAAACTGTTTCCAATCTGACTGTCAAAATTATCCCACCAAAATGGGGTAAATAAATAACCGTTTTCTAAATTTCAAGGCTGTGAATCCATTATTGGATGGAACAAGTGCGGAAAAATGTAATTCTACGTGGTTTTCATGTTTCTTAAAATTTCAAAATCGGTAGTACTTTTGTGGATTATACAACTTACATCATATTCCACAGATCTTAAAAAAATGTTACAAACAACATAAGATTAATTAACACATTGTATGCTGGACACGTACTAGCACGTTTTCTGACGATTGATACTTGAGCGCAGGTCACGTACTAGTACGGGTTAGTATAACAACATGGTTTGTTTTTGGGTACAAAAATAACGGTATATACAGGAAAACGAAACCGAATATTCTTGTCTACTACATAGATTCTGGAAAAAAATAGACAAATAAAAACTAGTTTTTACATCAGTCGATGCGGAATCACAGAACGGAAAAAAATGAAAACTATATACTATTATTTCTATTTGATTTTTCATATTTACGATACTTTTATAAATTTATCCACTAAAAAAATATTTTTTTACAAAAATCTTATGGTTGTAATTTATATATTTATATTTATATATTTGATTATATATTTCTATATAAAATATGAAAGTTGGTTAAAAAATTAAATAATTTTCGATCTATTGAGATTTAACTGAATAAATAAATTTACGCTCAAAAAGCCAGCTCCCGGTGCAATTCCAGCCGAACGATGGCCGATTGGTTAGGGTGCTTTCCATCGGTACTGGAGTTCGAGGGTTCGAATCCTACTGTAGCATGGATGTGCATAGCAGTTCGGAATCGGCTTTAAGCTGTAGGTCCCTGTGAAATTAACCCTCGTGTTGCAAAAAAGTAGACCGTAGTACTAAAAACCAATCCAAACCAAACCAAACCCGGCACAATTCCGCTGCGAAATGTACCCACATACAATGTGTTAAGGACAATTAACATACTTATCTTGAAACTGAACTTGCATCACATCCCAATAGATTCAGTTTTGTTGACTCTACCTTTAAATTGTACCAAGAATAAAGACAGATTCCCTTTTCAACAATCACAATGTATATTTTTCAGCAATGTTTTCTCAAAAACAATTCACACCAGGAAATTAACCCATGTGGACTTATTTACTGATAGTTCTTTAAAAAATAAAATACTAGAGTTTTTTAAAGTTTCAGTCGCATCAAAACCCGACATTTATTTATAAAAAACAAAGAGATGTTGTCTCAAAGACCAAAAAAAAATGAACTCGAAACATAAAAAAACTTTGACAAAAACGCAATAAATCAAATATACTGTATTAAAGAAACTAAAGATGAAAACACGTTTTCTAATACGCTACATAAAAGGGTAAGAAAGGTAAGCAAGTTTAAAAAAAGATTTGTGGATAAGAAGTTATACATTTTTCAAAATCTCTGTTATATTTTATAGTTCTCTTGAGAAATGTTCCATGCTCAGTTTTGAACTTAGTGTTGGGATTTCGATGTGCTACCAAAAGTGGAATAAGTCATGATCTACGAAGTACTGCATTCAGCTTGACAGAGAGAATAGCATTTCATCGAATCTTTGTCAAAATATATTCCAATATTTACTTATCACTCTGATATATAGTGTTGTTTATTTTCTATCATCTGCTCTCATTCAATTTCAGAAACACAATACATCTCCCACCCTGAGATTTATGTTGAGCAAAATTGATAAATAAAATACATTTTTGCCTTGCAAATTTATAACTAATTTATTATAATTTCGTTTCAGTAAAATTTGTTAAAAATTTAAACGAAAGCAACAATACGTAAAATTCCTTCTAATAAATTTCCTATGTCTTTCATGAAAATGCATTTTCTATAAAATACAAGATAACTGTCTTTAGTAAAATTTCGTAAGTATTTGGATTTACTAAATTGATATTAACAACAGTTTATTTTTATTCTTTTTCTTCCGTGAAGTCTTATCTTTTGCAACTACATAGTTCTGTACTGTAAAAATAATGCTCTAGGACGAGTGGAGGGTTCGGGTTCAACTGCCCCGACAAAAATGTAAAAATAATGTTACGTTGGCCTAGTGGTTAAAACTCGTTAACCCTCTAGGCGGTTCGAACGTACAATTCCGCCAAACCGATGATGACTTCAAAACGACAATTTTCGACCTCTAAAAATGCTCTGAAAATAGATGTAATGTACATTTTTGCCAGTGCTTTCCCCCATGGAGTTTTGAGGTAGGAGGGTCAGGTCAATTGTTTAGAAACTGCACCCCTCTTTCACTGACATTTCTTGAGGGGTGCACCCCCTACCCCCTGAGGCACAAAGAAGCTGATAGCTTTTCATGACTTTGTAAATCTCTATTTCGATGTATTTCGTTTGCGGTAACAGATGCATCTCTAATTGCACCACTTAAATATCTTGGATGATTTTCGTAAAATATACAAATAAGTCTCTCAAAGAATATTTTTATTTGTACTTTTAGAATCAATTATTTTTTATAGGATAATATTCCAGACTTAACGAGCTTTATGTATATTAAAAATTAGCAATCTATAATATCTATTTATGTATCTATACATAACCGGAAGTAAAGGGACAATAACGTGGGTGGGTTTCCCGGATTCCATTCTAGTCGACAAAGGGTGAAGGAAAAAAATAATAGAACGTTTTGTCCACTGACTTTAGCTTATTTTTTGGAGATTTTTTCCTTTTTGTGATCCACTCAGGGGGTTAAGAAACACATGGAAAATAGGTCTTGATTAAATTATTTTGTACAATTATTAAATGCCTAAAGAATACAACTGGAATCAACTTATCAGTTGTAGATATCGAAGACTGCTCTCGAGTCGGCGTCGGTCCTAAAGAAATGGCGAAGATTTTTTTCAAAGGGGTTATCCACAAGCAGCGGATGCCAAACGTTCACATTCTACTCTTCTGGTAACAACCTTGTCCGCTCAAAAAATCCTACTGCCTTATAGAGAAAAAACAGGGGTCCACTCCAGAACGGCAGAGGGGGGAGTCAAAATCCCCCAAACCAACAGACACCTCTATTGGCTAGAAGTCCGAAGTTTCTCTCCAGTTCCAACCGGTCCTGACCCGGCATGTCCCCGACGATGACCCACGGGAAGAGATAAAAAGAGATGAACCGAATGTAACTTATTGTTACATGTACTAAAAACTACATATACTTTACGTCTGCTATAAAATTTTAACTCAAATAGACATGAACGTATGTACATTAATGCCTCAAAGAGGTGTTAATATATATACGTTATAATTTGATTAAAATAATAAGCTACATAATTATCTTTTTCAGAACATGGGCAGCGAGTTTTAAAGTGTATAAAATAAAATAAGCCAGTTACACTCACATATACGATCTTTTCTCAAGAAAATTAGGTTCATTTTATAACTGCATGACCACTTGTATCAAGCCACCTATTGGACATTGATATAATAATTGTAATCTATATTCTTTATAGATAATTTATAGTGTTGTTAATTACATTTCTACCAGTTTTGTATATTGCCAAGATTCCTAAGTTCTATACTAATTGACAAGTGCCTATTCATTCCTTTTGTTTATGTATATTTGTTTTAGCATGTTATCTGTTACGCCACCTTTAAGGTATTGATATAATATGTTTGATAACTGTAAGTTAACCAACCTCGTAGTTACTAGAATTATTCAGAGGCATTAGTATCATTTGGAAATATATATATGGCACCCTACCTGCTACCTACTTTAGCTATTATTAATTGCTAATTGTTATTTTCTATTATTACCATTATTATTATTGTTGTTCCGTATTCTCCTTACTCCTTTATTACTATTGCGTTGTACTCTCATTGTTATACCCAGAGTATAAATAGAATATTTTTCAGATGTTTCCATACCGTATCAAAGTTTCCCCTGCTATTAACTCCTAAAGTAAATTAGCTTATTTGATATTAATTATTTTATTTTATTATTTATATATTTTTTATTTTTTCATTATTATTTATTTATTTATTTTTTAATTTTTTAATTCTTTAACCCGTAGTTACTAGAATTATTCAGAGGCATTAGTATCATTTGGAAATATATATATATGGCATCCTACCTGCTACCTACTTTATCTATAATTAATTGTTAATTGTTATTTTCTATTATTACCATTATTATTATTGTTGTTCCGTATTCTCTTTACTCCTTTATTACTATAGCGTTGTGCTTCCATTGTCATGCCCAGAGTATAAATAGAACATTTCTCAGAAGTTTCCATACCATATCAGCGTTTCCCCTGTTATTAACTCCTAAAGTAAATTAGGTTATTTGATATTAATTATTTTATTTTATTATTTATTTATTTTTTTTCATTATTATTTATTTATTTATTTATTATTTTTTAAATTCTCTAACCCCGCAGTTACTTCAATTATTCACAGACATTAGTATCAATTGGAAATACATATGACACACTACTTGCTACCTAGTTTAGCTATTATTAATTGACAATTGTTATTTTCTATTATTACCATTATTATTATTATTATTGTTGTTTTGTACTCTCCTTACGCCTTTATTACTACAGTGTTGTACTCTCATTGTTATGCCCAGAGTATAAATAGAATATTTCTCAGAAGTTTCCATACTGTATCAGCGTTTCCCCCACTATTAACTCCTAAAGTAAATTATCTTATTTGATATTAATTATTTTATTTAATTATTTATTTATTTTAATTTTTTTCATTACTATTTATTTATTTATATTTTTATTTTTAAAATTCTACAACCCCGCAGTTACTAGAATTATTCACAGGCATTAGTATTGTTTGGATATATATATGGCACCCTACCTGCTACCTACTTTAGCTATTATTAATTGTTAATTGTTATTTTCTATTATTACCATCATTATTATTGTTATTCCGTATTCTCCTTACTCTTTTATTACTATAGCGTTGTGCTCTCATTGTTATACCCAGCGTATAAATAGAACATTTCTCATAAGTTTCCATACCGTATCAGCGTTTCCCCTGCTATTAACTTCTAAAGTAAATTAGCTTATTTCCTAATAATTCTAAGTTTTTTATTTTATTATTTATTTATGTTTAATTTTTTCATTATTAATTATTTATTTATTTTTTATTTTTTAAGGTATTAGTCTACGTTAAAAGCGTCATTTTTCGCCAAAAATCATATTTTTTTTCTCTGTTGAAAATTTTCAACTTTTAGGCTTCTAAATCTGTTTTTGTTTTGTCTCTACGGCATTTTAAAGAAAAGTTTCAGTTGTTTAAACATTAGTGACAGCTGTCAAAGCAAAATGGACTTCGGAACCGGAAGTTGCGAATTTAAAGCTTTTAAAGAGCATTTTTTGGACAAAACTTTTAAACTTTCATGAAGTTTAGTTAAACATTTTTCTAACATTTTTAATAATTAGCAATTTGGCAATTAGAAACTTTTGAAGGAAGAAAGTGGGGGGAATTTTAATCATGTATTTTAATTTTTTAATAGTTAAAGTTGCTTTCATAAACTTCAAATGTGTTTTTCTCAAAACGGCATTTTTAATAAAATGTTGAAACTGGAAATGCGATTACTAAAAAATTTTTTTAAATATTTTGTTGAAAATTATTATGAATGCTTTTGATAGTATTTACTGGTAAATGACCTAAAAGCTTTAAATTTGGATAATTTTTAATGATGTTATATTTATAGTTAGATATAAAGGTAATGAAAATTCGTTAAAAATTCAATGTGTATGATTTTGAAGGACCAAAATTTTTTACCAAATATAAATTAATCAAAGATTTTAGGAGATTCACTAGTCCAGTGTATAAAAAATGTGTTGCATCAAAAAAATATTGAAATAATTTAATTTTTTAAAAAATTAGACACCCAATTTTTTACTAAATTTTCTTTACTGATAAGAAATTTTATACAAACTTCTCCAGGAATAAATTATTAAAGTGCAATTCTTTATGATAATATAAAAAATAAATCTAAAAATGTAAGAACATGAATTAGTTTCTACGTTTAAAGAAAAAAGTTCTTCGGACGTAGAAGGATACCTTAAATTCTTATTCGCCTTTGCGTCCGGGGTACAGTTTTCCCCAGGGCAGCACTTGCAAGAGCGAAAGGCTGATTAGGCTGTTAACTGAAGAAGATCAAACTGCTTGACTGCATTCATCAAAGTACAGTAATATAGGCATTTGAACACATTATTTATTTTCTCACGTATTTTCAAAAATATTTATTTCTTCAATTTAGAATATAAAAAATTAAGTTCTTATGAAATCTGTTTTTTAACACCTTCACAGAAATTACTTTTTAAAAATCATGAAACGATGTTATTCGACATTGTATCATACAGACTGAAAATCATACTTTTAACCAATAATGCTGACACAAAGGTTTTCTTTTTGTAAACATCGTCAAAGCAAAATATTTGTTTTTCTTTTATCAAAGAATACAACAATTTTATTATCATTTTTTCGTTGATACAGATGTGATATCGATTGAGAGATATCAGGGAAAATTCTGCACTTTTCGCTCAGCCGTCTAAAACCAAAGGACTTCAGTATTTCGATTGCTTTTTATTTCATTTATAAAGTCCGGTCTTATTAATGCGGCGACTTTTTACTTTTGACCATTGTGTGATTTTCTAAATTAGTACTTGATATCTGTTTTAAAACTTAAGCTACGAGTTGTTACTGAATTTTCCCGAGTGAAAAATATGTATTTCTTTTCAATTCTAATAATAATGTCTTTAACTAAAAAAAACATTTATTTTAACAATGAAACATACTATAGCCAGTCAAATGATCGGTAATGTATATGTATAAAATGCGTTGGGTAATGAATTGAAATAGAAATAAAAGAAATAGGTGTGTATTAAGTGAATAAAATAAATAGATAAAAAAAGAAAAGAAATAGGCATTTATTAAGTGAATAAAATAAATAAATAAAATAAAAAATAAAAAACTTAGTATTATTAAATGAATAAAATAAATAAATAAAAGAAAAAAGAGAATAAAAGAAAGGGGTATGTATTAAGTGAAAAAATAAATTAATAAAATTAATAAAATAAAAAAATAAAATAAAATAAATAAAAGAAGTAGGTTTGTACTAAGCGAATAAAATAAATAAATAAAAGAAAAGAAATAGGTGTATTAAAGGAATAAAATAAATAAATTAAATAAAAAAATAAAAAATTAAAGAAATAGGTATGTATTAAGTGAAATAAATAAATAAATAAAATAAAAAGAGGAAAGAAAAGAAATAGGCACGTATTAAGTGAATAAAATAAGTAAATAAAAGAAAAAAACAAAACAAATAAAAGAAATAGGTGTGTATTAAATGAATAAAGTAACTAAATAAAAAAATTAAAATAAAAGAAATAGGTATGTATTAAGTAAATAAAATAAATAAAGAAAATAAAAAATAAAATAAAATAAATAGATATGTATTAAGTGAATAAAATAAATAAGTAAAATTAAAGAAATAGGTATGTATTAAGTAAATAAAATAAATAAATAAAAGAAATAAAGGAATTAGGTATGTATTAAGTAAATAAAAAAATAAATAAAAGAAATAAAAGAAATGGGAATGTATTAAGAGAAAAAAATAAATGAAGAAAAAAAGAAAAGAAAAGAAATGAAAGAAATAGGTATGTATTAAGTGAAAAAAATAAATAAATAAAATTAAAAAATTAAAAAATTAAAGAAAAGAAATAGGCACGTATTAAGTGAATAAAATAAGTAAATAAAAGAAATATGTGTGTATTAAATGTTTATAGTAACTAAATAAAAAAATTAAAATAAAAGAAATAGGTATGTATTAAGTAAATAAAATAAATAAAGAAAATAAAAAATAAAATAAAATAAATAGATATGTATTAAGTGAATAAAATAAATAAGTAAAATAAAAGAAATAAGTATGTATTAAGTAAATAAAAGAAATAAATAAAAGAAATAAAGGAATTAGGTATGTACTAGGTAAATAAAATAAAGAAAAGAAATAAAAGAAATGGGAATGTATTAAGAGAAAAAAATAAATAAAGGAAAAAAGAAAAGAAAAGAAATGAAAGAAATAGGTATGTATTAAGTGAAAAAAATAAGTAAATAAAATGAAAAAATTAAAGAAAAGAAATAGGGACGTATTAAGCGAATAAAATAAGTAAATAAAAGAAATATGTGTGTATTAAATGTTTAAAGTAACTAAATAAAAAAATTAAAATAAAAGAAATAGGTATGTATTAAATAAATAAAATAAATAAAGAAAATAAAAAATAAAATAAAATAAATAGATATGTATTAAGTGAATAAAATAAATAAGTAAAATAAAAGAAATAAATATGTATTAAGTGAATAAAATAAATAAATAAAAGAAATAAAGGAATTAGGTATGTATTAGGTAAATAAAAAATAAAGAAAAGAAATAAAAGAAATGGGAATGTATTAAGAGAAAAAAAGAAATAAAGGAAAAAAGAAATGAAAGAAATAGGTACGTATTAAGTGAATAAAATAAATTAAGAAAAAAAAGAAAAGAAAAGCAATAGATATGTATTAAGTGAATAAAATAAATAAATAAAAGAAAAAATAAAAGAAATAAAAGAAATAGGTATGTATTAAGTGAATAAAATAAATAAGTAAATAAAATAAAAAGAAAAGAAAAGAAATAGGTATTAAGTGGTGGTATGTTTGGTGTTAAAAGCTTGCAGAGTTTAACCTATTTTAAAATACTATTGCTTTAAAATATGTGGTGATATTCTTTAATTGTACAGCTAAAACAACATTAACTTATAAACTCTGAAACACAAAAACGAATATAAAACGTAAAGTTTTATTTTTGTTTTACTTTTTGAGGTATTTTTCGTCTGTAACATCAAAGTTTATCAATTCTGTGGCTTTCTTTCGGATGCAGTAGTATCAGCAATAGAGAAACAAGTCACGTGATCTAAAAGAAAATATGATGACTCAGAGGAGAAATAAAGAAAATGATTTTCCCCCATTATTTCCCTTACTTTATACATCAATCAAACTTCAAAATGATCATAAATTGCTATATATACGTATTCTCTAAATTGTCCTTATATATATACATTGTAGAAACGGCTTTTCAAAAATAAGATTTTAAAAGCTTTAACGTACAAAAAAAGTAATCACCGAAGTGCATCGAAAAAATTTGAAACAAGTAGATTAAAAACATAATTTACTTTAAAATCCTTCTAGATGAACGTGTCATTGTACATCAAGTTGTTTGGCAGAAATGTGTCAGGTTCTATAGTTATCCATTAGGAAAAATATGTTAGATTATGATGTTCAAATCGCTGTAAAGATAATATTATAAGTCAACATTGGCAGTTGAAAAAGCAGGAAATCCAATTTAGGATGCTATTTCTCGTTGAAGATTATGCAGATTTCTAGTGTAAGAGCGAAATATTTTCAACCGATTAAAGGCTTTATTATACTTTAACCTAAACCCAAATAAATCAGTTCAAAATATTTTGCTATAACATTAGAAATATCCACATTCTTGTGCGGATTTCTAGTGTTACGGCACAAAATTTTTAACCGATTTAATTCTAAGTTGACAAGTAATAAATCCTTTAATCGGTTTAAAATTGGTAGTTCTAACACCATAATCCGCGTGTTCTAATACGGGAAAAGGAATCCAAGGCTGAATCTGCTGTTTTTTTAACGCATGCGTTTTGTCGTGTTGAAAACACTTAACAGTAATGTTTTATGCTTAAGCGCTATATTGAGCATTTTAGAACAGAAAAATAATATTTCTAGTAATTCTGGAACAATAAGTTCCACTCAGAAGATAATTTTAGGCTACATGCGGACTTGTTTAAAATACAGAAGACCATTTTGTTGAGTCACTGGTTTGACTTTAGGCAGATTTAATCAGTCAAGCTGCTTAAGAATTTAATACTGTTGCGAAATTCTCGCGTAAAGTTCGTTGATTGAATAGACTTTGGATAAGACAAAAACAATAAGAATTTATTAATACGTCAAATGAATCACAATTACAACGGATGGCAATAAAACTTGGCAGCCTTTCGGCGAACTTTTTCAGAGCAATACGGAGAGCATTAACGCAGGTCCTACTTTCACCAGATCTGCTCGTGAACTGACTTTTTATGAGAACCCACGGCCACTTTATATAGCTTTCAGGTTTCTGGAAATTTCCACAAGCTTCCAGTAAAATACAGTGAAAGAGGATTGGCAATAAATATCGCCAAGTAGCCAAATTTGACCATGTATCGTCAAATTTGATGCCAAAAATGAGTTTCCCAAAACTTTGCTAAAGAGCCAATATGTCGTCAATTTGGCGAGATACCCTACAAATTACAATTTTACAGCATTCTTAACAATACTTTCCGGTATCAACATGAATGTCTTTTGGAGTGAATATTTCATTCTCTGGACGATAAAATTGTTTTTTTTATACTTTTATACTTTTGGGGTCTATTCAGATAATATCTAGCTATAATACTTAATAGGATAATAGATAATATATAATAGGCAGATAACAGCGAGCTATGTACTTTCTTTTTTCACAAAAAATGCTTTACAAGAATTTGTAATGTATGTAGCAATAAATGAAAAAAAACTGGTACATAACTGATGAAGTTTGAACTTAGTGAACCTTTAAGTGTTAAAACACCAAAATAAATGAACTTTCAAAAAGAAAAGTTTGAAAGCTTCATTCTACAAGAAAGTAATTATAAGAATACTTCGAAAAAATTTGAAACAAGTGATAAAAAACATAAATTGACTTAAAAAGATGAAATTTTGTTCTTATAAATCAATTTTTTAGCAGATATATGTCACGTGGATCTACATGAATGTCAGTTCAAACAGTAAAATAGTTCATAGGATAAATATGCTGTAATCACTCTTACAATATTGTCCCGTTACATTCTGAGTTAAACATTTTATAATAGGAGAATGATATTTCTAATAAATATACCGTAGTAAATTCTACGAATCCAACTGAAGTCTACATAAGATTGTTATACTTATATATTGTGTTTTTAGGTCACTGGTTTGCGCTCCGTTTGGCGACAATATTTGCTATATTGAGGTTTTCGTAATGAAGTGTGCAAATTGTAATAAAAATGAATGTGTAGAATACGACGTTATGTCAGTTTTCGACATTTCAAGGTAAAATGGTTTTGACATTACACCTAGCATCGTTAATATTCCTTATATTAAACATTCTCTTTACATACAGTGTAGACTACCATCAGAAAGAGAGGTGTTCAAATAGATTTTACAACAATTCTAAATAAGGAAATTTTACATTCTACTTTGAATCATTTTTTTATTATGCGATATACATATGTGCAATATCTAACTGTACAAATAATTCTAATTGTATATTGTAACCAGTGATAAATTTTTAACAGATGGCAATGTTATTTATAATATAGTATTGTCTAGTAATGGAACCATGGATCTTTAACGGGGCTTTAATATAAAGAAAGATGCTTAACACGAAATTAAGCCATTTTAATTAGATTGAACGCTTTTCATATTAGAATAAACTGCTTAATTTATTCTTTCCTAACTAAAATCCGGATGTTATACTATATTCCCTATTTATTTGGTAATGCATATAAGGATCTATGAGTTAAATGTAGTATAAAACCGGAAACATTGTATATGGGCCTTATTTATATTTACATACTTAAGACTTTACTCAAACTTACCATACGTAGACATTATAAAGAAAACTGAGACAGGGTAGCTCAGCCGTCAAAGGAAGATATCTCGTTATATCCGTCTTTTCCCGCAACACTCTGGTTACGATCGTAACGGGAGTGTTGCGGTATCGAGGATGGAGATCGCCAAGGATCTTCGTATTCATTAATGTTGGTTGGTATGGAATATATCCACAATATCCTCCAAGTTACTAGACCATACCTCTGGAGGCGACAGCCGAAGCCTGGGAGGACTTCTGCTTGGTCTTTGCTTCTAAACCCCTTGCCTGTGGAATATATTCGAGAAAATTAACCAAAAACGGAATTCTTATTTATTTGTTAATTATTATCCTCAGAATGATGTTGAGTTGTTTTTTAGGTTCAATAAATCCAAAATTGTCTCTTTGCGTTGCCCGAACTGAGTTCTGGCGTGACATATTAGAGGTTAATTACAAGGGCCCGCTCTTTGAAGTTCAACCTCTTGAAGTTATGGCAACCATCATTCCACTAAAGATTATATGACTTTTAAACGGACATGATACCAACTTGTAACTATAAGTTACATTCGGTTCAGCTTTTTTACCACTTCCCGTTAGCCATCGTCAAATACATACAGAACCATTTTAAATTAGAAGACACTTCAGACTTCTCCCAACCAATAGAAGGGCCCGTTGGTTTGACGGGATTCTGATCCCTCCATTCTTGACTGGACAACTGTTTTTTTTTTCTCAGAGAGACAGTCTGAATTTTTTACAGGACAAGGTTGTTACCAAAGGAAGGGAGAAGGAAAATGCTACTGGCACCCATTGCTTGCAGGATAGACATTTTGAAAGACACAAAGGAAAAGAAAAGCACGCCATCTTTAAGAGAACGACGCCAATTTCAGAGGAGTCTTCCATACCTACAACTGATAAGTTGTATTCCAGTTGTATTCCTTGGGCATTTAATTGTATAAAATTATCTAGTCAAGACATATTTATCCATGTGTTTTTGAATGAGTCTTAATTTCTTCTTTCTCAAACACTAGGCCAGCGTAACATTATTTTTACATTTTTGGTGCATTACCAGAATACGAACCTGGGTTATGGCGGACACAACGCGATGTACTTATTGTACATTGCGTTGTAACGTATTGTTACAGAATCATAATAAATTTACTATCAGAAAAAAAGGAGTTAATCAATTTTTAGATATCAGTATATATAGTCTTCAACTTCCTCATTCAGCAATGCATGTAATTAAAAAAGTACACTGTTGATATGATAGTACATGAATAGTTAATGTACATTGGTTATACTTTTTACTTTTCATTAACATTGATATCAATTCGTATTATTTATTGCAATCGAAAGAATATCTTTCTTTTCTTTTTTATCTTAAACCTTTCTGAGTGTAACAATCTTAAAACAGAACCATTGACATTATTTACGAAAGTTTCTTGTTACTCAATAAATATTCATAAAAGTTCGCTCAGTTGAATTCAAACTTCGAAATGGGTTTTTCTTTTCTTTAAAAAAAGTAAACTTTTTACATAAAAAGCCTTCATTGAACAACATACTGCTTATTCATAGAATTTCTTCTAGTTATCGTTTTTCAACCTCTAAGTATTTAACTGAAAATCAGCATAAAACTTAACCATTAAGATAGTTAAGAAAGATTTTTTTATGAAATCTAAATATTTTAAATTAATTCAACGAATCTCTTTTTATGGAGTTAAATTCTTTGTTTTAAGTACTTTAAAATTCAAAAGAAATCATATAATCTTAAAAAAATATCATTTGAAGTAATATTTCCAGCTTTTACAAGCCAGATAAAATGAAATGTTAAAGGTTTTTGCGCCGACTTCAGGGTTTTTTCTTCGCTTCAGGACATTACTTAATTCAATATCTTACCTTAAATAAACCGTCTTAGTTAGTACAGAAGTAAATATCACTAATTATGCAACTGTGTTTTTTATTTTTCCTTAATGAAAAAAAAACTGAAAGTTTCTATTGCATAAATCAAAAGAAGTATTTTTTTTTTCATTCAAATCATCCAGAATTATCCACTTGAACATGTAGATCAATGCCAGAAGAAAAATGTAGAAGAATATTTTTAAGAACCTAGAGTCAAACTTTGCAGAACAATACAGTTTCCACAAAAGGACTTATTCAGTTTAAAGTTTGACAACTTAAAAGGAAGAAAAGTTAAAGTTTTCTTTCTCGTTCGCTATTTTCAGAATATTCTTAAAATAATTTTGTCTTTATCAAAATTTTCTCATTTTTTTCCCCGACTTCATTTATTTAAAAAAAGGCATGGCTTTAAAGCATTTTTCTTGAATTTGGGCATGTGATTTCATTGTTATACCTTTCTCTTTTTGCAAATTCAAAAGAAATGAATCTTTCAAAATGTTTAACGATTTCGGATTTTTTATTGCCTCTCTGATCAATGAGTTAAAAACTTTTGAAAACACTTTGATTAATTAATGTTCTTTTCGAAAGAAATTGCCGAAGCAACGAGTCGAAAATGTAATTATGGTGTAATTCGAAAGAAAATCTTATTTACAAGGATAAAAGGTGTTACTTAACAACAAGAAAACTACTGTTTTAGCCATGCTTACTTTTTTATTGAAATTTTTGAATCCATTTACCACTTAAGTTGCATAGTTGCTGGATAAATAATTGATATTAAAAGTTATGGTTTTCTTATAAAATTCAAACACTGGTATGGGCGTATAAAGAATATTTTATGGGTTTTTATCTTTTATATTAGATATCTGAACATAACCAAATATCTTTATCAAAATTTAGATTTGAGTGAATTGGAATTAAAAAGGAAGAAAATACAAAATTGCAGTCTACAGTACTACAAACTAACCGTACTACAAACAACCTACAGACAGTTTGTAGTACAAACAACCTACAGTACTACCCCTAAACTTGCAGTCTACAGTAAGACAAATCGTAGTACACTATATAATTACTTCTCGAATAAAATATTAGCAAAATTTTATTTATGAATAAACGATTATTAATGGACTATCACAGCAAATTTTAAATGAAAATTTCCTACCCCTATTACTATGTACTTTACCATAATGAGCTGTGGTAGCTCAGTCGGCAAAGGCAACACTCTCGTAACTGGAGGGTTACCTGTTCGGAACCCGAGCAGGCCTAAGATCTTTCTTGTTCATTAAAGGGGACTGTGGCACTTAAAACATGTTCGTGGTCATAATGTCCTCCAAGTCTCAATCAATACCTCTGGAGGTGGCAGGTCAAGCCTATGGGTCTTCTGCTAGGTCCCTGCTTCTGAATTTCGAGGAACCACTTGAGCATAATTCATACTTTCACCTTTGAGGCACTAGTCAAAATGAAAAACTTTGCCTTAATACGAGTAGCCTTCGGCTCAATTGTGCCTGGTTTCACCAAGTGGCATAAGCAACAACAACAATAACAGGTTTACCATAATTCCTAAAACCCAGTAAAGATAATGAAAATTAAATACAAGGTATACACAATCATTCTGCAACCGAGATTCTGTGTTTTGATATTGGTGAATCATAAAAAGGTGTTTCCCAACAGATAATAAAACTTACTCAATAATCACCACTGAGTTTTAACAGGGGTAATGTTCACGAATTTCTATTCTTGACACATATTTTAGTAAAATAATCTTTAATGTCGTGCCTTGTATTTACAATACAATACACATAAAGTAATAATCTTAACTATACCGACATCGGCATTTGAATTCTTTTTTACTTAGTTAACACATTGTGTGCGGGTACATTTCTCAGCGGGATTATACCGGGAGCGGGCGTTTTGAGCGTAAATTCAGTTATTCAGTTAAATCTCGATAGATCGAAAATCATTTAATTTTTTACCCAACTTTTCGTGTTTTATATTGAAATATATAAACAAATATATAAATAGAAATATATAAATTACAACCATAAGATTTTTTGTACACAAAAAATATATTTTTATTAGATAAATTTATAATAGTATCGTAAATATAAAAAATTAAATAGAAATAGTAGTATACAGTTTTAGTTTTTCCCATTTTGTGGTTCCTCATCGACTGATATAAAAACTAATTTTTATTTGTCTACATTTTTCCAGAATCTATATAGTAGACAAGGACATTCGGCTTCGTTCTCCTGTATATACCGCTATTTTTGTACCCACAAACAAACCATGTTGTTACACTAACCCGTACTAGTACGTGTCCATCGCTCAAGTATCAATCGTCAGAAAACGTACTAGTACGGGACCCGTGCTCAAGTATCAATCGTCAGAAAACATACTAGTACGTGACCCGTATACAATGTGTTAATAGAGAATCTGCTAATTCCAAACTAGCAATACACACTTTGACCTTCTTATGCTGAAAGTTTTGTTTCCTCTCAGTGTTTTCGTTTATTCCAGCTTCAAAGGAGCTCGATAGTGATTTGCTTCATGATTTTGGCTATAGTCATCAACTGATCAATAGACAGTTCTGTACACTGTTCTACAGAGCAATATAGTTTATCTATTTTGATTTCTTGGTAAACGTGCTGCAAAGAACTACAACTTTTTTCTTCTCGCGTAGGAGTTAAGAACTACAACTTTTACTTCAAGCAGTGAATGTTTCCAGGATTTGATTGGTAATTTGCAAAAAGTTGTACCTCTTCTGAATAACGAGCCAGTGTGAATTTATAAATTCGTGACTAATTAAAGTGTTTTAAAATTGATTGGTGGAGTGACATGTTCAAGTTACGTGTGTTTTGCTCGTCAACAAATAAATAAGAATTGTCAATTCATGAAAGTATCAATATACCATCAGTTCGAATAAGCCGAATTTCTAGTATTGCCACTCTGATAATTAACATACGTTACGTATTGCATTATCTTTACATTCATTACATATTACATCTATCTATACATTCATTACATATTACATATATCTATACATTCATTACATATTACATATATCTATACATTCATTACATACATCATAACATTAATTCATTTCATACATTTGGCTACTTAATGATGGGTTCGCATTATAGCTAAACCAACAACGTTTATTATCAACATTAGTATCAATGTTATTCACATCATCAACATTATCAACATTATCATTTACTATCATTTCATTATCAATTAGTATCATGATATTATCAACATTATTATTTAGTATCAACATTATTGATACAGTCTCTTTCATGCAAGATTCCAACTGTTGAAGAGTTTTCTACCATTATTAGATTTTAAGTATTCCGTATCGTTCATCAAGTATTTGGAGTATTTTTTTTTATTTTAATAATGTATTTTAGTGATCATGTATAATGCGTATAATACATAATGTGTTTTAGTAATGTATATAATACATAATGTCATATAATATATAATGTATTTTAGTGAATTGTCATTTAGTTTTATCACGAGTAATATTGACGAATTTCCAGTAATCTTATTACAATGTTAAAGAAACGAAATGATAATAAAACCTAATCTTATTTTAATGTTAAAGAAACATCCCAATGACTTTTTTATTATTATTAAAAGCTTGGTACATTTTTCTAAAACCACGCGGTAAAAACATTAAATTATACTTATATCAAATTATAGTTATTTACAACAAACAAATTTATAGGAAGAAATATATTTCCAGACCTGAGAACCACAAAGCAGCAATACAGTTTCCCCCTAACCGTTCGAAAAGATTTCTATCTTTTCGAACAATATCACAACAAACGAAACAGAAAGTTTAAATTTAGAAAAAGGAAAACACGTATACCCCCACAGTATTTTCTTAAATGTAAGACCAAACTGTATGCTGCCCTGTTTGACGACGGCTGAAAGAAAATAGCGGAAATATCTTCTTTTTATTCATGACGCCGCGCAATGGAAATAACAGTTTAAAAACTTTTTTTTCTGATCAGAGGAAGACTCTCATATTTTTCAAAAACTTTATCCTTTTATGGATCCCAGGAGGAATGTCAGTTTTATCGTCCGCCAAAGTCTTGAAAGTCACTTTGGTGTGGTCGTAGGGCAGCGAAATTGTAGTAGGGATACGCATGTTTTACCTTATGAAATGATACTCTGATACCGGAAAAGAAACTTAGATGAACTTTTTTGATAAGAATTTATTCTAAAAATATACAATACTTTATTCATAAGAATGAACTCTTCTTTTAAACAAAAGAAAAGTAAGGAGGAAATATTTTTTTCTTTTTTTTTACAAACACTGTATTCTTAGAGCAGTGAGGCTTAATCTTTTCTTCTACATTCGAAGTATACCAAGAAATATGTTCTGCAGGAGCTTAACCAATGTAAATACATTGTTGAAACATAAACTAGACTACCAGCTTTGTCTATATTTAATTGTTGTGAGAGTAAACATGTAGAGCTTAACTTGTTTTAGAAAATAAATAAGAGAATTTGTTTTACGCAGACACAAACTCGAAGTCCATACAGCAGCAACTTACTACTGATTCCAGTCATCACAAAAGCGACCCATATGGCTACCAAGCCGCTGATGACCTACGAAAAGTCCGTCATGTTTCGAAGATTAATGTGGTTTAACCCAGTAGTGATGAGCAAACTCTACAAAGACAAGCTCAAGACTACCAGGTAAAGCGTAAGGAAAAAAATCACTCAGGTACCCCGAATGCATAAAAGCCATACACACCTAAAGGAGATGTGCTACTAAGGATTTAGAAAATAAATAAGAGAATAAGTTTTACACCAACTCAGACTCAATGTCCATACAGTAGGAATTTGCTATTGATTTTAGTCATCACAACAGCGACCCATAATGGCTACCAACAAGTTGCTGACCTGCGAGAGTCCCGTGATGATTCGAAGATTAATGTGGTTCAACCCAGTGATGAACAAACTCTACAAAGGTAAGCTCAAGACTACCAGGAAGAAAGCTAGGAAAAGATCACTCAGGTACTCCGGGTGCATGAAATTCGTACACACCTAAAAGAGATATGCAATTAGAAAATAAATAAGAGAATTTGTTTTACGCCGACCCAGACCCGAAGTCCATACAGCAGTAACTTGCTACTGATTCCAGTCATCATAAAAGCGACCCATGGCTATCAAGTCGCTACTGACCTACGAGAGGTCCGTAATGGTTCGAAGATTAATGTGGTGCAACCCAGTGATGAGCAAGCTCGTCAAAAGTAAACTCAAGACTACCAGGAAGAACTCTAGGAAAAGATCATTCAGGTACCCCTGGTGCATAAACCGCTACACACCTAAAAGAGATGTGCCCCTGGGTATTTAGAAAATAAATAAGAGAATTTGTTTTACGCCGACCCAGAATAATGAGGCGTCCATACAGCAGTAATTTCCTACTGATTCTAGTCATCACAACACCTACCCATAGTGACTACTAAGCTGCTGCTGACCTACGAGAGTTCCGTAATGGTTCGAAGATTAATATGGTTCGAAGATTAATATGGTATGAGCAAACTCTACAAAGGTACTCTACAAAGCGCAAGACTACCAGGAAGAACGCTAGGAAAAAATTACTCAGGTACCCCAAGTGCATGAAACCTGTACACACCTAAAGGAGATGTTCCCCTGAGATTTTGAAATTAAATAAGAGAATTTCTTTTACGATGACCCAGACTCGAAGTCCATACAGCAGCAACTTCCTACTGATTCCAGTCATCACAACAGTGGCCCATAATGGCAACCAAGCAGCTGCTGACCTCCGAGAGGTCCGTAATAGTTCGAAGATTAATGTGGTCCAACCCAGTGATGAGCAAACTCTACAAAGATAAGCTCAATACTACCAGGAACAACACTAGGAAAAGATCATTCAGGTACCCCGGGTGCATAAACCCCTACACACCTAAAAGAGATGTGCCCCTGGGTATTTAGAAAATAAATAAGAGAATTTGTTTTACGCCGACCCAGACTCGAAGTCCATACAGCAGCAACTTGCTACTGATTCCAGTCATCACAACAGCGACCCATAATGGCAACCAAGCAGCTGTTGACCTCCGAGAGGTCCGTAATAGTTCGAAGATTAATGTGGTTCAACCCAGTGATGAGCAAACTCTAAAAAGGTACTCTACAAAGCTCAAGACTACCAGGAAGAACACTAGGAAAAAATCACTCAGGTATCCCGGGTGCGTGAAACCCGTACACACCTAAAAGAGATGTGCGCCTGGGGATTCAACCCAGCAACTTGCTACTGATTCCAGTCATTACAACAGTGACCCATAATGACTACCAAACCACTTCTTACCTACGAGAGGTCCTTCATGGTTAAGATTAATGTGGTTCAACCCAGTGATGAGCAAACTCTACAAAGGTTAGCTCAAGACTAGCAGGAAGAATCTAGGAAAATTTCACTCAGATAACCCGGGTTCATGAAACACGTACACACCTAAAAGAGATTTGCCCCTGGGAATTTAGATAATAAATATGGAAAAAAACAGCAGAGATGGAAGAAACTATGGAATCATTTCAGCTTACAAAACTGCGCCTATTTCATGAAATATCTCTTAGGATTTCTTTCAGCTTAGAAGGATCCGATTAAATAACTAAATGTAGTCTATCTTTTTAATTTGTTTCATAATTGTCTGTTAAACTAGCTAAAGAATTAACGAATAACTTGAGAATTGGTATTTTTCTTCACTTGCCTGATTTTTGTAAGATTTAATTCCCATACAGAAAAAAACTAACAATTCGAGACAGTCTATGAGTCCGAGTATTAAATTTGCCTTTGTTGTTTGAATATACTAGGCACTGTTCTTAAACTATAGCTCCTGTTCTGGGTATCTTGCAGCAAATAAGAAACTTAGAGTAACCTTCAATTAACAAACTATGTATAAATGAATGTGAGTATTCTTATAAAACTACACAATTTGGGTAGAATGAATTATTGGTGTAAGATCAAAATGAAATAAAAGGGAACTTTATCATACAAATGTCCATGAGTGTAGACTACTTAGTTAACTTTTTTTTTTAGATTACTTTATATTTTGTTGAGTGAAGAATACAAATCTCTCAAAGTTTTGGTGCTGTGTAGGATATTTAATTTGCTAAGAAAGAGTTTATTAGAGTACATTATAAATTTTCATTATTAGGTACAAAAGTTTAACAGCACACTTAAGTATAATGCACTTATTAGGAAATTGATTTCAAAAATATAGAAATCAATTTGACTTAATCATAAATCCTGGAGGAAATTCATACAGATAATTTTCCATGCATGATACTATTTTTGCATACAGTTCTATAAAACTTCTTTACAAAAGAAAGTTGGTTAATTTCTATAGTTTAATTTATGATCAAATACAAGAATTGAAAGAAATTCAGAAAAAAATAAACGAAAAAGTATAATAGCAACCTTATGGTGAAATAATATTTGGTGTTTTGAACTTTGATTTAACATTTAGAACTGTGGGTTTTATGCTGGTTTACTGCTCTAGTACACCAAAAACCTAACAATCCGATTTGCATTTTGAAGAAATATTGCTATTCCCAATACTCTGAATTTAAACTTTTTTAATTTTGCAAGAAATAAATTATGTTAAAACTGCAATTATAACACAAACTTGGTTAAGAATTACTACACGCATTATGAAATATCCTGATAAAAATTAGCATTTATGAAATTTATGAAAAATTAGGAAACGTAATTCATATTTGAATATAACTGGAATTAATATCAACTTTTCTACAAAAAATCCTCTAATATGGTTTTACCATAAGAATTATATTTAAGTGTTCATCATGTACTTTATTTTCATTAAGAAGTTTATCGGAACAAAATCAGTTTGTATTTAACATTGTAAGTAAGTTAAAAAAACTGACTGTTGATACTGTATAATGTAGTTATAAATATGAATAAGGTGAATTCGTTTATAAATTTCAAAAGTAATTTCCTGGAAAAACTTTTCAAAGCCTAAAACGTAACTGTTGGAATTATTCATACAGAATATTTTCCCATATTAATAATCTAGACATGTATAAATTTCAGCTAATCATTTAGGTCTGATTTATATTTCAGAAATTGATGGAAATTTGAAATTAATGATGATATGCTAGGAAACCTCACAAAATAGTTAAGTTATTGGTAACCTTTTCACTGTTTCGACAAAAGAAGTATCTGGATTGAAAAATCGATCAAATCATGCCTTCAAAATTACACTTTTTTTAGTTCTCTAAGGTTAAGAAAGTATTGCTTTTATATACAGATATATATAAACCAACGCCATGATCTGATGAAAAGAATTTTAAAATCAGTTGTAAAGAGAAGTAACTTTGAGATAAAATAAAATATTAATAAAGTTCTCAAATCATTTTATTTTACCCCTAATAAATATTTTTCAATAAGAGATAAAATAAAAGCTTTGTCAACCGATATAGTGCTAACCTATAAAACCGTATGAAATGTATAATGTTTTTATTAAGTTTGTGCAAGGGGAATAGAAGTTTAAAACCGCAATAGAATAAAATGAGTACATTTAGTTTTTTCCAAATGTTAGCTAGCAATTCAGACAAAAATGGCTGTGAAGCAATTAGATATTTAACAGCAGAATATATTGACCGTCTTAGATATTTAAAGCAAGATATATAATAAATGTCTTAGATATTCCATAAAAACTTAAATTATCATTTAATCAATAATCTGGTAAATTACGATCCCACTGATGCTATTAATAGAAGAAGGCCTTTGGCCATTCTAGCCATAGATTTTTAATTTTTGTGTTTTGTTTTTATAAAAAAAAATAAAACAATTTCCGAAAAAATATACAAAATTCTCATAAAATGTAAGGAAAAACTTTAAAATAATTCAAATCTGGTCAAACATCAACTTTCGTACACATTTCCAACATCGTAAATCCGTAAAATTTGATTGGACTAATCCCAACAATTTCATTAGTCCTCTCGTGGTCATTTCGATCAACCGGAATAGACAAAATTTATCATTCTATCTCTGGTCTTTGAATTAAATTTGATTGGCTGAAACCCTGCAATTCTATTGGTTCTCTTGTAGCCATTTGGATCGCCCCAGAATGACAAAACTACTGACTTCATCTCTGGTCGCCGCAGTATACGGATGTCCCTGCAGAAAAAATGTTTATGTTTTTCTATCCCTAAGCTTTCTTGCTCTCTAGTTATTTGTGTTATGAACTCACGAATCCATTTCTACTGTCTTCTTTCATGTTTTAGATGTTTTATTTAATGCTCGTTGTCTCTTCTGTGCTTATTGTCAGAAATCTCTGGACTAGAGGGCCCGGCCTAGAGAATCCAGTTGACCAATCATCTTGAAGGTCTTGAAGGTGTTTTTAGTTTTGTTTCATAAAAAGCATCATAAAGAGTTAATTTCATTGTAATAGAATAGGGTAATTTTCTACTGTCATAGTTTTCTTTTTCAATGCTATTGACAATAAAGACAGATATCTTTATGCCCTAAAAATCAGCGAAGTTGTTACTTATTTAGCACTATCCCGGGTAGTGAGTACAGTAGAACCTCGATTATCCGAACCTCGATTAACCGAAACTCTCCGTTAACCAAAGTCCATTTCTTCTTCACTTTTTTTTTTACTTTCTACTGTCATCCAAAATGTTCTCTTTACAAATATGTATTTTTAAAGTTTTCGTCTTTCCCACAGTACTTATGTATGCAAGCAATCCTTACCAAACTACGAGTGCAGATAAATATTTTGGAATTCCCGTTTATAAAATTCCCTCTCGCAAGCATAATTCTCGGAATGAGTGTACTTTTCCCCACTTTCAAACATCCCTGTTCTGAATAAATACACAGCCCATTTCGAAATTTTGAAGGTCATAGTGCCGAGTCCAAGAACAATCGGATGTTATTGTACAATTGAAGATGCTACATATTAAACTAGATAATTATTTGTGAATTCTCGATTATGCGAAGTAGGTTCAGTTCCAATTACTTCGGATAATCAAGGTTCTACTGTATAACCTAAAGAATTCTAATAACCTGAGTTATAATTCTACCACTAATTCTACCTCGTAATTTAGAAGCAGGAACTAAGCAAAAGACCCCCAACAGACCCTCTAGAGATGACTTGGACTGTCACCTCCAGAGGTATCGTTTGAACTTGAAGAATATTGCGACCATGAGGTTATACCCCATCCACTAATTATGAACACGGTGGATCTTTGGCTGACTACAGTCTCGAACTAACAACCTTCCAGTTAGTAGACTGACAATTTATCTCGGTTCACGTAATCAGAGTACAAAGAAAAATCACTAAAAAATTGCACTTTAATATATTATTAATTATTCTGAATGAAAATATCAAATAAAAGAAATTTTAAAAATCATGTGATTTCACTAATTATATTTACTATAAACGAAGGCTAAACTGGAAGTGCCTAATAAAAAATTGACAATTTTAACAAGATTTTAAGCCACATTAAAGCTACTCTTATAAACAATTTACTTCCCTCTTTATACAAATCAATCTCCCACTCCGTTTAAAAATAAAATTTCAAGTATATATAAAAATAATCGTATGTAAATAATGGACACCAAAAAATCCACAGTTTTTATGAAACAGGAGATGGAGGAAATATATAAATTTTTCGTACATACTACCCATTATTTTACCATATTTAATAACATTGTAAACCACCGAGTATTTTCTTTGGCTTTATTATGCATTAAAAATGGGTATATATATTTATTAAGATTTCTTTTAACTTGAAGAATATTTTGAAGGTTATTTTCTCAGATAAAGACCAAATATATTTTTATAAAAAGTCATCTATCAATTTTAAAAGGTTTCCCAAGTTAAGTCTTTAGTTCTCCTTGTCGTCTATCTCATATGCAAGTAAATTCTCTGAGCTTAACTTTTATTAAATTTTAGATCATTTTTCACATTGAAATCTTCAAGGTATTTTTCATAGCTCCTTAGAATAAAAGCTGCGAAATTCTCTTCCGTTAATCTAATTTATTAAAGAGACTTTTCAGTCTGTTTTTTTTTCTTGTGACCTTTCTGGAACGTAAATAAAGTGAAAGATATGTTTATACAAAAATCTGTACTCTTCCATACGCAGATTTTTCTAAATATAGCAACATACCGTTAGACAGCACGTCACTAAAAATTCTAAAATAATATTACCGTAAAAAATTGATCAAAGTAAATCTTTTAATTTGATTTATATAAAGCAGGTATTTACCGCTAAACATTATCTTTACAGCATAAAATATCAATTAAAATTTGATTGTTTATTTTTTAAGAAATCATGAATTTATATGCTTTTTGTAAGATTTTTTTTATTTTGTATTTAACACATTGTATGCGGGACACTTACTAGTACGTTTTCTGACGATTGATACTTGAGCGCGGGTCACGTACTAGTACGGGTTAGTGTAACAACATGGTTTGTTTGTGTGTACAAAAATAACGGTATATACAGGAAAACGAAGCCGAATGTTCTTGTCTACTACATAGATTCTGGAAAAATTTAGACAAATAAAAACTAATTTTACATTAGTCGATGCGAAACCACATAACGGGAAGTTTGATTAAAAAATGAATTTTGATTTAAAAATAACTTTTTATTTATGAAATGATATTATATATATATATATATATATATATATATATGTGTGTGTATATTTATTTATATATTTGTTTATTTATCTATTTATAATTTGTATAATATATTTTAATATAAAATAAGAAAAGTTTATGAAAGAATTAAATAACATTCGATCTATTGAGATTTAACTGAATAACTAAATTTACGCTCAAAACTCTCGCTCCCGGTACAATTCCGCTGCGAAATGTACAAGCACACCATGTGTTAAGATGACAGTGAATTTTCAAAATTTATTTCTTTTGTTTTAATCTCTTTATTGAAAACTGAATGTGTCATTAATGATATATTTACGTCAAGGAGAATAAAACTGGAAGATATAATGGTTATTTTTCTTATCTTTTGAATATTAGTCATTTCTCAATGAGCTTCATTGAAAATGTTCTTTTTACTTGCAATTCGGAAATCTTATTTAGAAGATACAGTTTGAAAAATTCTTACTTGTTATCGAAATAATCATAAAAAGACCTTGTTTGCTAATATTGGCAGGGGACATAAAGTGGGTACGTGATCGCAATATCCCTGTAAGTTCATAAACCATACCTCTTAAGTGGGGAGGGGGGGCTAACCTGAGGGTTTCCTGCTTGGTCCTAGCTTCTAAATTACGAGGACTCACTTTATTTGTGTGAGCCATATTTGCTCAGTCAGCTAAATCAGCGATCTTGCAACTGAAAAGTTGGGGTTCGGGGATCGAGCAGGCCTAAGATCCATCGTGTTCGTTAAGGTGACTGGGCACATGAAATATGTTCCTCCAAATACTCAAATAATACTTCTCGAGGGGAAAAGTCAATCCTGGGGGGTTTTCTGCCTGGCCCCTGCTTAAAAATTAGGAGAACCTAGCTGGAGTAAACCCAGTGTTACCCAAACAATACTTCTGGAGATGACAGGGCAAGCCTAGGGGGTCTACTCTCTGGTCCTTGCTTTAAAATTACGAGGATATAGCTGGAGTAAACCCAGCGTTATCCAAGGTTGTTCAGGACCCAGCTTTACCAAACAATACGTCTGGAGGTAACAGGCCAAGGCTGGGGGTCTTCTGACTCATCCTTACTTAAAAATTTACGAGGACCCAGCTGGAGTAAACCCAGCGTTATCCAAACAATACTTCTGGAGGTGACAGGCCAAGCCCTGATATCTGAAGCCTGGTCCCTGATTTAAAATTACGAGGACCAGCGGGCGTAATATTAGTCTCCTCCGTAGTATTCCTTAAGCTACATGTGTTTCTCGTATGTGCTAAATGAGTAACAGCTTAACGGCCTCGTTTGGTATCAAGATATGTGTCTATATTTCCAGCTGCATTGGGAAAAAACTGTATATATGTTGTTCCAGGCAGTAATGTTGACCCGCTATTTGGTGCTACCATGATAAAATGTCCAACAAAAATCTGAGGCTTGGTTGTGACGAATGCTATAAAAAGTTCTCCCACATTAAAAATAACAGTCATAAAAATTTAAAGAACAATCATTTATTATATAAAAAGTATCCATGAAATGTCTATATCAGCTCTTTTTAGTTTTGAGTATATATGTTACGGTCACCGGTGAATGTCAACATTCACGTAGTCGTTTGGTGTATGTCCGAAATATTTGCTAAATACCCTTATTCCTGACTTACACCGGTAAATGTCGACATTCACCATGCACTTATGGTGAATGTTGAATATGTCAATTATATTTTCTTTTCCGTAATTCAATCAAATCTATAGTACATGTAACTATTGAACTTGAAACAAATCGAACACTCTTAGAACAGAAAATCATATCAATAATTAACTTAATTATCTGACTGACGTTATACTATCTTATTTGTTGCAACAATTCAAACTGTTATAGCAATTTGAATTGCACAAGAGTCCCTTACATATGCAATGACATTTAGTAATGAAACATTTCTTTTTGCAATGACAGAGTTTATAGACATGCCCTCCACTTCTCGAATTAGCTGCAGCGGCTTCGCTCAACGACATTTCTTGAGAAGAAATCTCATACATTGAGAGTAACTTTTCTTTACAAAATATAAATTGATTACGGATATAAAGCTGCATGGGGGTACAATTTTTGTTTACTAATTTATAAAAGTTGGAATCTTCTATTCTAGCTCTTTGAACAAGTACATTATGACGTGTAAGAATGTCTCAACTTCAGTGTCAAACGATGACAACTATGACAAAAATAAATTATACATTTTTAAAATATGTAGTGAATCTATACTATTCTATCTATATTGTGTGCAGTACTCATTTTTTAAAGAAAATAATACATTTTTAGTTTCAAACACATTAGCTTACCTCAACTTGCGTTAAGTTCAATTTTTGTAATTATTACATGAAACATGCGTTTCTACTGAAGCCCATTAATTAGAATACTCTGTTTAATCCCCCTAAGAATATGCCTAAGAATCCATCATCTCGATAAAAAGATTGATTGATTTCGAATTTCAAGTAAAAGATTATAATCATCTCATTTATCTTCCACGTGATTATAAAGATCTGAATTTAGACACGAGGGACCTCATCATAATTAACCTCGGTAATTATATAATTATAGACACGTTTTTAAAACGCTTATTTTCTTATTCGAGAATTCTAGATTTTGCGGGGGGGGACTTTTCTCCTATGTCTGATTGGATTACGATTTGTAGTTTTTTAATTACTTCTAGTAATTACTTGCAGTGTCTGCTTCATTCCTTGATTTTATAACAGAAAAAATACATAAATTAACTATTAGTGTCCAATAATTTCAGTTCATATTTTCTCCTTAGTTATAGAACATTTGGCTATTCTGAACTGCAACTGAGGTTTTAAAGTAAATATTTTAGATAAAATTTTACCAGGTAGTTCTATCTATAATTGGTTTTCTACTATACAATCTTAAGTTTCTTCAAGGGTGTTCCAGTGCATCCGGAACAAAACAACTCAACATTACTGTGATTCATCTCGATGCTATTCAGAACTTTCTAGTAGTCGCACTTTGCTTCAAGAGAAATCATCCGCATGGCAGCTTTAATGCTGTCCACTTTTTATACTTGTTTTACATGCACATTTTTTAAAGTAATTTACTTGTATTTGTGTTGTATTTATAGGCGTAATATAATATTTTTTTGTTTAAAAAGGAGTGTTTTCCTTCATTCACTTCTTTACATCGCAACAAAGGGAGACTGCTTCCTTGATTAAAATCACTTTAACCACCAACAAGCAAATATCTGAAATGGTTGGAAATGTTACAATTAATACTTTGTAAAACTGGGGTAAATTTTACTGAAATACTTTCATTCCGAGTGGCATGAACTACGTATGTAACAGATAAGTGTCGATGAATCATATTACTATGGTAGAAGTTAACTAACGAGTTTTTAAAAGAAATGGAGAGATTATTCGAACCACACATAATCAGCAGTTTATGTGTCATTACAATACCAGAGACTTATTGGTGTCCCCAAAACTCTATATTTCATTAACACTAAACATACCAACACTTAATATATACCTATTTCTACCATAGCGGGTCAAATGACCGGACTTTATTTTTCTGATTATAAATATATGAAATATGAAAATTGGAAGGGAATAGACAAATAAGCTTTATTATAATTAAACAAAATTGTATAGTGTCAATTTTTATGTATTGCAAACACAAAGAATAAGAATTTTTAATTCATTTCCCATCGCATTTTTTACATATACCTTATGGGTCAGTTGACCCGTTATATGGTATGTTTAGTGTTAATATTTCATGTATTAAAGTTCATCGTTTTCCTATTTCAGTTCAAATATATTTTAGTGAGACCAATTTATTAAAGAATACTCTTTGTGTATTAACCCACTGAACGGACGCGTCGACAGTGGTTCGACAGCGAATTCCTGTTCGAAAACGGACCTGTCGACCTCTTCTCGTTCGCACTCGTATAACACACTTTTGAGGAAAAAAAATATTGCAAAGCGATAATAAATGAAAGAAACTAATTTTGCTTAACGGAACTCTTTTACCTTGCAGGGAAAAATAACTTAAAAGTAGCCTGACAACTTTTAAACCGGTAACTCGAGTATGGTACGGTAAGTTCCGTCTGGAATTTACGAAAAGGGTGACTGTTTTGAAAGGGAAAAAGGTGGGGAGGGTGGTCGGTGGATGGGTTAAAATAAATGTTAGTTTATCTTGACAATTTATTTATTAAAATAAAAAAGATGTCATAAATTATGTACATATTAATCTAAGGAAATTTACATTTAATACTCAATAGAGTACACTACTGAGTATACGGTACGTGACCATCCGGCTTCCGTACTATCCAGTCTAGTTTTGGTTTGGTTTGGAGGGCTACGGTGTACTTTTTGTAGCACGTGGGCTAATGAGACCGGGACCTACTGCTTAAAGCCGATTCCGAACGGCTACGAACATCCATGCCATAGTGGGATTCGAACCCACGAACTATAATACCGAAAGCCAGCACTCTAACCAACTTGCTATCGTTCGGCCCAGTCTAGTTTTCTTTTACCATAATTAAATAGGGGACAACGTCTCTCAAGTCCGAGGCCACGAGCTCAAGCTGTACGTGTCCTCTGGGTAGTGTTAAATGAGAGACAACCTCAGGGGTATACCTTCTTCTCCCAGTATACACGGGTTGTACGAGCCCGGGGTTTACCTGAGTGATCTGGGTCTGTAGTTATTCCTGGTAGTCTAGAGCTTACCTCTGTAGTGTTTGCTCCTTTCCGAGTTTGACAAAATTAAATTGGACAGTGACGGAACTCTCATAGGTCACCAGTAGCTCTATAGCTATTGTGGTTGTTGTAGTAAACTCTGGTCTTCAATATGCATCTGCTGTATGTCTTCGAGGTAGGTCAGCGTAAGAATTAACTTATCATAATTAAATGAAAAAGTCAAATTGTTACATTGGCAACATTGCCAAGTCACTGGCGGTCGGTGTCTGCTACGATCCTCCTGCTTATCGTGTGCGAAATACAAGTTCTGACAAGAAAAAAGCAGCTCTTTGTTCCTAATTTCATCAGAGTGTAACGGACCTCAATTGTTGTCTATGTTCTTGATTATAACTATACAGTACGTACTGTATTTGTATATATTTCTTGGAATATGCATAATGTTTTTTCAAGTGTATCTCAATGAATATTCGAAAGTGGGGGGAGGTAAACAGAAAAACGGTTGTAGTGACGGTGGAAGAGAAAATACGTGCTATAATGTGCCTTCAAAAAATATAGCGAGTTGGGCAATGTACAAGTCATGACAGGAAAAAAATCAGTGGTCTGTTCGTTATTCCTAGTTTTGTCTATGCGTTAACGGACCTCAATTGTTGAAGATGTTCTTGATTATAATTGTACAGTAAGAACAGTATTTGTAAATTTTTCTTGGAATATGCTTAATGTTTTTTTAAGTGTACCTCAATGAATATTCCAAAGTGGGTGATAAACTAAAAAAAGTTGTAGTGACTGTGAGGAAGAAATTAAGTGTTATAAAGTGACTGCAAAAAAATATAGTGACTTGGGCAATGTACAAGTCATAACAGGAAAAATAGCAGTGTTCTGCTCGTTGTTCCTAGTTTCGTCAAAGTGTAACGGACTTCAGTTGTTGCCGATGTTCTTGATTATAACTGCACAGTAAGTATAGTATTTGTAAATTTTTGTTGGAATATGCTTAATTGTGTACCTCAATGAATATTCCAAAATGAGTGATAAACGAAAAAAAAGTTTTAATGACTGTGGAGGAGAAATTACGTGCTATAAAATGACAGCAAAAAATATAGCAAGTTGAGCAATGTTCAAGTTATGACAGGAAAAAAAGCAGCATACCGCCCGTTGTTCCTAGTTTCGTTAGTGTGTAACGGACCTCAATTGTTACCGATGATCTTGATTATAACTGCACGGTAAGCACGGTATTTGTAAATTTTTCTTTGAATATGCTTAACGTTTTTCAAGTGTACCTCAATGAATATTCCAAAATGGGTGATAAACGAAAAAATGTTGTAGTGGCTATGAACGAAAAATTACCTGCTATAATGTGACTGCAAAAAATATAGCGAGTTTTGCAATGTACAAGTTGTAACAGGAAAATAAGAAGTGTTCTACTCATTGTTACTAATTTAGTCAGAGAGTAAAGGACTTCAATTGTTGGCGATGTTCTTGATTATAAATGCACAGTAAGTACAGTATTTGTAATTTTTTTCTTGGAATATGCTTAATATTTTTCAAGTGTATCTCAATGAATATTCCAAAATGGGTGATAAACGAAAAAAATGTTGTAGTGACTGTGAAAGAGAAATTACTTGGTATAACGTGGCAGCAAAACATAGTGCGAGTTGGGAAATGTACAGTAAGGGACCTCAAAACAAATTGAGCAGAACTTGAAAAGTAATATGTTCCACAAGCTAGTGAAAGTGAAGTGTGCGTATAAGAAGTGAGAAAATACTTATTATATCAGTGTGTTTTAGTATAAAACTTTGTCTTATTAGTGGATAGAGAAATGATTTCATAAAATTTCAGCTAATCCTGCTATTTTTAACCGGCACATAAAGTCGGATACTCAGAAGTGTACTGTAATTTTAAATCTAAACATTATTGGATTTTATTTAAACCACATTTTTTTCTATAAATGTATCTATGCATAAATAAGTTCATATTTTTGAAGCAGTTAAACTAAATTTAAATCTTATATTTTTATTAATTTCTGTATATAAAATATATTCTTAATACATGCTTGCTTATAACAAAGGGAATACTAAATAGGCACCTTAGGTATATCATAAAAGTTTTCTAACTTAGAGCTCATTATTATTTCGTTAATATTTTATTTCCAAGCTAGGGAATTATCAAACTTTTTCGGGGGAGAATTGAAATCAGTGTGGGAATAAATATATTGGGATACGTATAAATAAAATTTCTTCCTTCTTAGAAGATCCTTGTGATTCAAATATTTCTCTTCATGTTTCACTGACTCCAATTCCCTTTTTCAAAAAAGTTCTTACGTAGAATATCAAATGAAAAAAGATTTTTCAAGTCTAAATCCTCTTATTAGGTGACTCTTTCAAACACAGATCAGGACGTATGAATATGGAAAAAACCTGTTTGAAAGGCTTACTTTAACTCTAAAAAGGGAAGACGTCTGATGAAAACATTTTTTTCTACTTTTTCGATTAACGGAAGGAAAAAATTTCGAAGTTTCTCATATATACCTTCATTTCTTCTTTGAAATAACAGGACTTTAAGCTACTATAACTGGCATTGTTATAACGTTCGAACTGCAGAACCCCGTTTGAAGATTTGGGAGATCCATTAGGAAATATAATGGAAAAAGCAAAATAGAAGGCATTTTAATAGGAATAAGAAAACGGTAGGTACGGTCACTTTTTCTAAAATATTTATTCTGATATTCCTTTAGAAAAAAAGTAGTATACCCACATACATATTTTATGCAATAGTTGGAAAGTATGAAGTAAAAATTTAGGTTCCTTGAAAAAGTCTTTGCTAGTGTATTGGAGTACTTGTCATTATGATAATTCAAGCTCCCTCTGTATCCGTGTCTCGAAAAAACTGTCTCACTATAAGATTTCAGAATCTGGATAATATACCATTTACCTATTCTCATATGCACATATGATATACGCTTCATATCATATACGATACACAATGAACTACATTTTAAGCGAAAAATAATTTGGTGTAGTGTCTTACATTTAGTTATATTTTTCAGACGCAGGAAGCGTGAAGTAGTTAAAGACGGTGTGACAAGCAGTGTGGGATTTATATTTAATTTAATTGTTACAAAATAGAGCAGACAAAGTGTTAATTAACCAACAGAATGAGGCTTTTTGATACTGTACTACATATAATAGAAATCCTACAGGTACCCTTGAATTTTCTCTACCAGAGATCACAAGTTTATGGAATGGATGCTTGTACCATTTTGGTTTGTATTTTAGTTGAACGGTACAATCATTTTGTGAGAGTGCAGCTATGTTTTACATAAGGTTTGCGAAACTGATTTGCTCGCCGCACTCACATGTTGTAGGTTGCATGACCAAGTATTTTTTTCGTGACTCCAGGAAGCGTGTGGTGTGGCCAGTGAAAACGATTGCACTTAAACTTCACCAAGTTTTGGAGAGTTGTGATTGGTCTCCAGGAGGCGATTCAGGACCATCCTTGAAGTTCCTGTCCTTCTGGATAGAGCCGGGAAAGAACGAATTGGGCACAGGATAATGGAATAACGAATGCATCAGCACAGGATAATGGGCAAAGTATAGGGTTGCTGGAGTAGTTCGGAAGGAAGGAAAAGAATGCAGTGTGCTCTTGGACTTTGGAAATTTTTCTCTCATGTCTAGCACTTGGAGTGCTTCTTTTACTTTTTAATTTTTTAAATATTTTTTGGCATATTTCCTTGCCTTTTGATCTATATTTGAATATTGTAATATAGATCAGTGGCATTTTACTATAATTAAAGACGATATAAAGCAAACTTGGGTTATTAATGGCTTTGAAATAACAACAGAAATGTACTACGCCGCAGCACATTTATTGACTACAGAAAGGCATATGAGACCAGTAATGACAATTTAGCTCTAGGTCTTAACCTACAGATTATAAAACCTGAAGACATGGGTCTACTATTTTGTACATTGTGAGACATAAGTGGCAGTTACCAGTAGATCCCGGTCACAATAATCTAGTAGAATATTGCAAATTGTTCAGATTCCATAGAGCCAATCAATATGGAATTTCTATGGTTTATAAGAACTACATTTGAATTACCTCTGAAGAAAATTAAATAGATTCTGATAAGTTCTATTTGGTTAGAACCCGGTACAACACAAGCAAATCTTTCGCATTAAATGTAGTGATTATAACATATTGTCCTCTGTTATCTACAGACAAATCCTACGTTAAAAGATTATTCTGATAATAAGCACTAATAATAGTACATAAAGAAAATGTATACAAATATCCGGTCTATTTCATCATAGCTAAAAGTTTTCCTTTTCTTTCATTTCAAGTGTTTTACGAAGCCATACACTTCCACCAATATGCAAATATATAAAAAAAATGTTCAGTTATATTTCACTTGTAGACCTTTACCAAGATATATAATTACCTAACGGATTTATAAATAATATATTTCCACTAATATTTTACAATTTAAAAAATATATCCTTACATCATAGTAAGATGTACTCTGTAGTATGCATCATTCCTATTTAATGTCATGTATAGTTTCAAAGATAAGAGATTATATGTTGTGCTAACACTAGATTTATGGACCGAGCTAATTTAACTCATTAAAAATTTGATCACTATATATATATACAAAACTTTAATATCACTTTTCAAAAACATACTTTGGTTTTTAGTTAAGTAATAAAATATATGTAAACTTTCATTCCTCTTCACCGCAGACTCCTTCATTTCCCATTATCAAATATGGTATACCTATTTTCACGGTTGTGAGCCAATTAGACTCATAGAATGGTTTAACAGTTAATCGCATAACATGAAATTTATTGGTCCTATCAGGCCTGCGCAACAGTCAAGTCCCACGTAATTTGTTTCTCTTCTCATTCACGCAGATGGCCTCTACAAATTTTCTGCAACATTTTAGATTTAGCAGATATCGATGCTTGGATTCTGTATAAAGAGACGACTGAAGTAAATATTTCATGAAAAGATTTTGTTTTCCAATTGGCTGGAGATCTAAGAGGTGTATATAGAGAAGAAGTCGAAAACACTTCCATTCCAATGACAGAAATTCATGCTACTAATGTACGGAAGAATTGTCGAATTCAACAATCATGCAAAAGAAATAGATGTAGAACCCATTGTGCTAAATGTAATAGAAAAGTTTGCGTAAAATGTGTTTCAAAAACAGATTTCATAAGTAAAAAATATTTTCATGAATTTTTTGATAATAAACATTTTATTTAAATTAATTTCGAACTATTTTCTTTGCAAAAAACTTCAATTTTCTTGTATGAATCAAATTGGCTGACTTCAGTAAAAATAGGTATATGATCAACATCCGTAAATCTAGTGTTAATTCAAGAATACATGTTTTATCAGAAAAATTAATAGAATTTTTTCCCTAAATAAAAGCAGCATTAGACTCTAAGATACATTTCTATAACAATACAAAATGTATATAACTTCAAATTTATAGAAACAGTAGATTTGTACTGTTAAAATAAGTAGAATAACTAAGCACAATAAAAATAGAAGAGTATTAGTAAAATATTTTAGGAATGATATCAATATTCAATCTTATTTTATTGATTATAAAATTCGCAATTGATATTCTTGTCTGCTACATTATGTTAAAAAATTACTGTTATAATGCATCCAAGAAGAGTTAGAAATATAACTTTCTGTATTGTATGTATTAAAGAGAAGGCACACATTTCCAAATTGAGGTTATCCAGTTTAGTGGTGCCATCTAGCGCCATATCTTGTATTCTAAATTGTAAGATAAGTCTAAGAAAATCGTCTGAAATAAGTATATAAACAGCATATTTGTTTATAGAACTCATTATCACTCAATAATAATTATATTTTCAATAAAACTTGGCTACTATAAATAAGAGATTCAGTATAATTCCTATTGCTGAAGGTTTACTTGGAGAACAAAAATTTCTTACAAACGTGGCTAACTTATTTAGCGATTATTTTATCAAAAGTGTAAAAGATGCAATTTTGTTTAGTTGTTCACTCAGTATTATAAGAAAACAAAACTTCCAGATAAAATATGACAAAGTAATTATTGATACATTTGTCCATGAGAATAAACACAAACATAGTATAAAAATTTTAATATCCGCTTTAAAAATATACATATATTATTTAAAGCATTAATTAAGATTTACTCATAAATGTGCACAAATTTAAAAAATAATATTGAGAACAAAGCGTTATATTTTTTGTTAACGTTTATCAATTGTATCAATCAGTCTTAAACAGATGCGACTAAACTTCAACAAACTAACAGGTTTTTCATTTACAAATATAGTTACGTTTTCAATCATTATTTAAAATATAATTATAACAAAATGATTTTTTGTTTCAGATATTTTGATATTTATTTTTTTATTTATTAATACCTCTTTAGTGAATTCAGTATAAAACATGTATATATAACCTTTATTTATCGATATTCTCTGTAACTCTGAACAGAATAAGAATTACGATAAGTAACAACAACTTAACATAATATATATATATATTATATATATATAT
>CM063510.1:118035223-118047723 GCA_032207245.1 Pardosa pseudoannulata
ATTAATATTAAAGTTTAGTTGTTTCATGTTGCATGAAATTGCCTTATGCGGGGGTACTTGCTTTTATAATATTCACCCCTACCATTCAGAAGATATTTGCTATTTCTTTATTTTTGATTGGTTTGATTTGGAGACAATTTACTGTTTTGCACACGAGGGCTAATCAGACCGAGACCTACTGTTTAAAGCCGATTCTGAACGGTTAAATATGCAAACATAATGATCATTAAGTAGTACAAAGGATAATAGGAAACGTTTCAGAGCATAAAGTTTGGTTTCGTTCTACGGTCTACTTTTTGCAGCACTAGGGATAATTAGACCAGGACCTACTGCTTAAAGACGAGTCCTAATATCGACGAACATCCATTCCATCAGCGGGATTCGAACGCGTAAATTCCGGTACCGAATAGCAGCACTTTACTATTCGGCAATCGTTCGGTCCATTTATATGGGAGATAGGTGGCCAACATTACTCCTGTGACGAACTGTGACGAAAATTACAAATTGTGTACTGGTGATTTAGAATAAGGAACCAAGAAGAAAACCCATAGATATGACCTGTCACTTCTAGAAATATCCTTTCCAAATTTGGGGGACATTGTGACCACGACCTTATTTTACGTGCCCCAGTAGCCATTGATGAATTCAGTGGATCTTTGGAAAACTCTAGCAGGGAAATCGAAACCTACCAGTTAACCGGTCGAGGTCTTTGTCCACTGAGCTACCCCTTCTCCTTAATTCAAATTTTTGAAACTCTACTTATTCAATGTAATTTCTACTGAAAAAGTATATCTTTTAACCGTATCAATCACAACTTGATACATTGAGAGCCGGTCTCACCAAAGTATTTTAATGGCTAATCTCTGTTTAAACGGAGAATTGCTTCCCATCATTGGTTCGAGGTATGGGTTAATCACGGTTAGCCGCTAAACGACTTTAGTGAGACAGGCCCTGAGAATGCAGTATTTATGTACGGTTAAACAGGTCTGATTTAAGAACGTTCAATTTTTCAGAGGTTGTATATAACTTGGTACGTATCCATTAAATATGTATTAATTAGCTTCTTATTAATTAGCTGAGCTTCTTATAATGCGTTTATAACTAATAATGCTGCAATTATTTCTATCCGAACTTGTTTCCTGACTTAAATTAACTGCGTTTCACACAACTCGATTTTCATAAAAACGTGTTTAATTAATAATGCGGCAATAATTTCTATACGAACTCGTTTCCTGACTTGAATTAATTGGGTTTCATACAACACGGTTTTCATAAATCGCGTTTAACTAATAATGCGGCAATGATTTCTATGCGAACTCGTTTTCTGACTGGAATTAATTGTGTTTCATACAACACGGTTTTCATAAATCGTGTTTAACTAATAATGCGACAATGATTTCTATACGAACTCGTTTCCCGACTTGCTTTAATTGTGTTTCAGACGACAGGGATTTCATAAATCGCGTTTAATTAATAATGAGTCAATACTTTCTATACGAACTGGTTTCCTGACTTGAATTAATTGTGTTTCACACAACACGGTTTTCATAAAATGCGTTTCCTGATTATAATTATTTCTAAATTTCACATAATGTGGTACGATTAACTGAATTATTGGAGATTTAACTGTACTCATATTTAAAATATAATTCTATTTAATTTGTATTAATTATGAGTTTCTTTTAACGTGTTTAACTAATAATGCGGCAATCATTTCTATACGAACTCGTTTCCTGCCTTGAATTAATTTTGTTTCATACAACACGGTTTTCATAAATCGCGTTTCCTGATTAAAATTATTTCTTAATTTCACATAAGGTGGTACGATTCATTGTATTATTGGAGTTTTAACTGTAGTCATATTTATAAAATATAATTCTATTTAATTTGAGTTAATTGTGTTTCATACAGCACGTTTTCATAAATCGCGTTTAACTAATAATACGGCAATCATTTCTACACGAACTCGTTTCCTGCCTTGAGTTAATTGTGTTTTATATACAGTACGGTTTTCATAAATCGCGTTTAACTAATAATGCGGCAATCATTTCTATACGAACTCGTTTCCTGCCTTGAATTAATTTTGTTTCATACAACACGGTTTTCATAAATCGCGTTTGACTAATAATACGGCAATGATTTCTATACGAACTCGTTTCCTGATTTGAATTAATTGTGTTTCATATAACACGGTATTCATAAAAAGCGTTTCCTGACTATATTTTTTTCTAAATTTCACATAAAGTGGTAAGATTTATTGCATTATTGGAGACTTAACTGTAGTCTTATTCAAAATATAAGTCTATTTAATTTGTATTAATTATGAGTTTCTTATAACGCGTTTAACTAATAATGCGGCAATGATTTCTATGCGTATTCTTTTTCTGACTTGAGTTAATTGTGTTTCACACAACACGGATTTCATAAAACGAGTTTCATGATTATAATTATTTCTAAATTTCACATAGCATGGTACGATTAATTGCATTATTGGAGACTTAACTGTACTCATATTTAAAATATAATTCTATTTAATTTGTATTAATTGTGAGCTTCTTATAACGCGTTTAACTAATAATGCGGCATCGTTTTCTATAGGAACTCGTTTCCTGACTTAAATTAATTGTGTTTCATACAACACGGGTTTCCTAAAATGCGTTTAACTAATAATGCGGCATCGTTTTCTATAGGAACTCGTTTCCTGACTTAAATTAATTGTGTTTCATACAACACGGGTTTCCTAAAATGCGTTTCCTGATTATAATTATTTCTAAATTTCACATCAGGTGGTACGATTAGTTGCATTATTGGAGACTTAACTGTAGTTATATTTAAAATATAATTCTATTTAATTTGTATTAATTATGAGTTTATTATAACGCGTTTAACTAATAATCCAGCAACCATTTCTATACGAACTCGTTTCCTGACTTGAGTTAATTGTGTTTCATACAACACGGTTTTCATAAATCACGTTTAACTAATAATGCGGCATTGATTTCTATATGAACTCGTTTCCTGATTTGAATTAATTGTGTTTCATACAACACGGTTTCCACAGAACACGTTTCCTGATTATAATTATTTCTAAATTTCACATAACATGGTACGATTAATTGCATTATTGGATACTTAACTGTACTCATATTCAAAATATAATTCTATTTAATTTGTATTAATTGTGAGCTTCTTATAACGCGTTTAACTAATAATGCGGCAACCATTTCTATACGAACTCCTTCCCTGACTTGAATTAATTGTGTAAGTGTGAATTAATTGTGCATTGTTTCATACAACACGGTTTTCATAAATCACGTTTAACTAATAATGCGGCATTGATTTCTATGAGAACTCGTTTCTTGACTTGAATTAATTGTGTTTCATACAACACGGTTTTCATAAAATGCGTTTAACTAATAACTAATAACAGAACACGTTTCCTGATTATAAGTATTCATAAATTTCACACAACGTGGTACGATTAATTGCAGTGTTGGACACTTAACTGTACTAATATTTAAAATATAATCCCTACTTTTTGAAATTTATATATCTTTCTATTCTCATTCGAAGACATTCTTCCAAGAAGACCTTCAATTTAGGTTTCTCTTAATTTTTTTCTTCTCAAAAATTCCATAAATAAATTAGGAGTTAACATACTTTTTTCTATTTTAAAAGAAGTTGAAAACCGCAAAGCAGAGATTCCCGGTTTGCCTATTTTTCTTGGATACTGTGAATTCCCAGCACGGCAACATTTCCCCTTTTTTTACGAAAAACATCGAATCTTTCCAGCCCTCGGGCAAAAGACTGGGGTAACACTTCACTTAACCGTGATCCTGGGGATTTTGTAGCTGCAATTTGGAGATTGAATTCCGCCCTCCCCTTCTCCACTCTCCACTTTTTTTCTGTCCTAGTGTATCTTATGAGCCGTTGCTCGCTCAAAAATCGATTCAGAGATGTCATTCTGTCCTATAATATAAGCTCACTGCATCTTACGTATTTTACGAGGTGCACACTAGATGTTTATTGTGCAATTTTTTTAGATGTGTAAAATATTAAGCAGTTAAAAGCTTGGAAAAAACTTTCACAAAGATTTATTGATAGCAATGGAGATAATATAATAAAAGCACGGTTAACAGTGAAATCCAAAATTTTCCAATAAATTATATTTTTTTATCATTTACAAAGGATTAAAATAATGCTATAAATCATCTATTTCAGCACGTATAATTCTGTTGTTTCTTTAAATTTAGTTAATGCACTGATAAGTAGAGAAACGAGGAATCTATATTTCTTCTGGTAACCCTAAAAGTTAAGCAGTGCTTTGTTGCCATAGTTGGCGAGGTATCCAACTTTTTTGGGGACAAAATTATTATATGCCGAAAGTCCCTTAAAAAAGTAGTAAAGGCAGTATTTTCAAACTACACAACATTTCTCTCAGACGCTATAATATAGACACGCCTTTCAGTCGTGTTCACTGCATATCTAGTAGCGAAAAAGTCGTATAATCAATGATAACAGGAAAGTGGTAGCTTTAAGCTGTAAATTTCTTTAATGTGTGTGAGACACAACCGGAATTATTTTGTGTTTAACCCCTTCCGGTAAAATGACGAGTCTAGCTCGTCATTAGTTTTTCATTCCATACCGCACAATGACGAGCTACACTCGTCATGCGATTAAAGTTGCTGTTAAATATGATAATTAATTTAGTTTAAAATTTCTAGTGTACTGAATTTGGCAACACTTTTATCACTTGTGAAAATCACAAGTCACTATTGCATATTGTTTACTTGGTACAAGTCATTGCCAAATTAATGAGTCAGAATAAAAGAAAACCTACTAAGAAATGCCGTGTGTGTTACAAGAATCAAATTAAAAGTGAGACTACTTGGCGATGTAAACAATTAAGAATTCCTTTGCACTTTGTTTTGAAAAGTACCACTAGCTTGAAGACTATTATCTGTATACCTTATTAATGTTTTGCTTTGATATTTTCTTAATTTTACTGTTTCTGATATTATTTAACACTATGTAAAAAAGTGGATTTTAATTAAGAATATGTAAGAATTGTAAAATGAAACAAGTTTTTTAAATAAAAATTAAATGGTTATTTCATGCACAGTTTTTCATTATTAAATCATACCGGAAGGGGTTAATATGGGCATGAAAATCTGGCTTTTATGGTAGCTTATATATTTCACTTATATATTTCATTTATATATTTCGCTTATATATTTTAACTCATATATTTCAAAAGTAATTTTGTATTAAAGCAGATTTCTATTTTTTCTTTCTTTACATGTATTATGACCTCTATTCGCAAAACTTATCTTATTGTGATTAAAAAATAGGATATTATAATAAACACTTTTTATCACCAACAGTACTGTGTTCCTTAAATAACTTTGTAAAGAAAATGTTATGTGAATATTTTAGCGTCCAATTCACATTTCTGAATATCGTCAAAATCCTTTCTTTAAAATGGAATCCATCTATTGTCTTGAAATAAGACATCTCAAACTTTCATAAACAGTCATATGTCATCTTCAAAATGGAGGTTCCATCATGCCCTCTCCTTCTGTCTTTGTGTTCTAGATTTTCTCTCTATAAATCGGAAAATGTTTTCTCATAAACTCAACTTTGCCCGTCATATATACTTACACTTTGAAACACAGTTCAAGTGACTTAGGAGGAAATATGTAAAATGTGTAGATATATCAAATACGGGACTTTTATTCAAAAGGAATTTCCAAAGGAGATTTTTCTGCTTTGTATTCAGTTTTGCATCTTCAGAAATAAAAGATTTTTTTTTTCGTTTATCATTCTGAATTCATATCATACATAACAGGAATTGGTCGGAATTTTACTTTAATAAAGCTTTCGGTATTGAAATTTTGAACCAAATATTGGACAATAATCGAGAAAACAGAAAATTAAACTAATTGAATAAATAAGTCAAAAAGCGTATATTTAATAATCCGAGACATTCATTCTTTATTCAAACTTGAAAACGTTTGAAAATAGCTCTAAAGGGATTGACATTCAAGGATACTTGAACCTTCAGAATTCGTGGATCTATCCTATTTTATCAAATTAGGTAAAGTATAATTACAAATGCAGTAATCTTAATGGAACATCTGGGTGGAAAAAATGCAGAAATATTGGTAAAACTATCTTGGTTGCAAACAACCGTAGATTCTCCTTTGTAGACAAGAAAACTACACTGATTATATCACCAGTCAAAAAGTAGAAATGCGCACTTTTCCACAAAACAATAATAAACTTTCGTATAACTCCGAAGTAACATTTCATATTGTCAAATGAAGCCAGACTTTTGGATAAGTATTACCTTACTCAATTGGGGTACTAAAAGATTTCAAAATTCTAATAGTTGACCCCACAAGTTGAGAAATATCAGCTTAGAGAATAGAAATCTGCTTAGAATACCAAACCAGAAAGAAATTTATCTCTATATTTTAAGACAAGATGAGTTGTGTATAAAACATACAGCCTTCTCATATTTTGACAGAAATCTGTAGATGACGAGGCTAGGGTTCTCTAACTTAGGTTTCCCTCGAGCTGAAGTAGCTCAGTCGGCAAAGGCAAAGCTCTCGTAACTAGCGGGTTCGGACCCCAACCGGCCTACGATCTACTGTGTTCGTCATTAAAGATGACTGGGACACGTAAAATATATTAGTGGTCACAATGTCCTAAAAGTTCTCAATCAATACCTCTGGGGGAGGCAGGCCAAGCCTATGATTCTTCTGCTTGGTCTCTGATTCTAGATTACGAGGACCCACGTGAGCATGTCTTACTTTCCCCTTTGTGGTGGTCGTAAAAAGGAAATGTGCACTCATTTGCTTTAATACGAGTAGTCTCCTACTGAATAGTGCTTGGTTTGACCAAGTGGCATAAGCAACTGCAACAACAACAGGTTTTTATCAAATGCCAGGTTCTGCTTTGTTTAATGTTCAAATTACAAAAGACACTTTAACCAAATAACTGGACGCTCTGCACCCACCCTTCATTCTTGGTGATTAGGTTTCCAAGTAAAATAAACATTCATTTAAAAAATATTAGCCTTTACATTATACTGCATAACGGCAAAATAACATTTTGAAAAATAAAACGACTCATAATAATAAAAGAATAACACTATTTTCCCTTAAACTGAAACAATACTTACCTTATGGCAATAACTAAGAGAACTAAAAAATGAAACTTAACGATTTACTCTCAAATCGGAAATGTACAAATCTAAATTTACAACTTTATAACATACATGGAATAAAATATAAGCAGGAATCATTCTTACATTAAGTCTTTCTAAACTCATATATATATATATATATATATATATAATATATATATATATATATATATATATATATATATATATATATACAATATATATACATATATATATACATATATATATATATATACATATATCGTGGACTAAGCCAGTTGTGCGACGGGCGCGATCTGATTCTTTGAAGGGTGGCCGGCACGGTGGAATGGTCCAGGATTTGCGATCTGCCTGCCATATATATATCACCATTGATTAAATATATATATATATAAATTTGGTACTTAATTATCAAATTTTAAATAATTTAATAAACAAAATTTGAATATGTTTTGGTTAATTCTTCAAGTAATATTTCATGAAACCTTATTCAAAAATTAAATAATATATATATATATCAGTATAACAGTGATCTCAACCTGTGGGGCGCGCCCCCCTAGGGGGCACGAGCACACTAATGGTGGGGGCGCGAGCATATCCAAGAGAAAATGTTATTTAAAAAAGTTGATTAAGTGACTGAAAGGAAAGAACACACACACACACAAAACAAAAACATTTCGACATATTTAATAATTAACTTATTAAATTAAACAATTACTAAATAAAAACAAATTTAATAATTATTAGTGACTTCCTTCGTTCTTTCAGAGCAAAGTTTTTCGAAGGAGGGTTTAATATTAGAAATAAACTCTCAGTTCTTTTTCTATATTTAGCTGAGATCTATATTTTATCTTCAAAGAAGCCACGCAGAAAATCCAGTTTCACAAAGGTAAGATGTTTTAAAATGGTAGTAGAATGCGAAATGCCCTTGTTTTTAGTGCAGAAAACTCATCATCCACTCCTGCCCAAAATTCAAAGAGTGATTTATTACTAAATTGTCTTTTGGTTTCGCCGCTTGCCGTGAAGTCTATGAAGGTTTCTTCCTCTTCAATTGAGAGTCCTTCGGAGTATTTTGAAATGGATCCCTCACCCACTTGTAACTTGATATCAGTTTGTCGTCAGCAAGAAAGTACTTTTTAAAATTCTTTGCTAGCATTGCTAAATGATTTTCAATGGTTGCAAAAACAACTTTTACATGTTGTTCTTCAGCCTTGTAAGTTTTAACACAATCATTCAAATTTGCAAACATTGTTAAGTTTTCTTGCTTTAAATTTCTGCTCCAAAATTCCAATTTCCTACAAAAAGCATAATCTTTATCACTCGTATCCAATATATGTGTATTTGCTCCTTGCAGATGAAGATTCAAGTTATTTAATTTCTCGAATATGTCGACCATGTAGCTCAATTTCATCACAAATTAAACTATCGCGAAAATTCTCAGCTTCCTCTGTTTTCCTCTTCTAGGAAAACGGCGATTTCTTCTTAATTCATAAACACGTTGCAAAAATTTCCCTCGTGATAACCATCTTGCCTCGCAATAAAATAGTAACGCTGAATGTACTGCACCCATGTCTTTACAAAGTGCGGAAAAGATTCTTGATTTCAGGGGTCATTTTTATATAATTTTCTACGGTTACAACCGTAGTTCACACAATATTCAAACCAAGACTCATTTCTTTGGAAGCCAAAGCTTCTCTGTGGATCATGCAATGTGTCCAGACGCACTGTGGTGATTTTTTGTTTCACAAGTGTTTGAATACTTTGGAATCTTCCGGACATAGAACGAGCACCAATCGGTGCATATTCCGACGCAATTTTTCCATTCTAAGTTTGCCTCGTTCATAAAATCATTTAAGATAGCAAATAATGCGAGTGCTGTTGCTTTGAGTTCTATTGGTTTGCAGAAAAGTAATTCTTCTACTACTGACAAATCATCACAAAATCTAACATAGGCAATGAAATGAGCATCTTTATTACTATCTGTTGCCGCATCGAGTTGTATTGAAAACAATTTGTCACGCAACTTCGACAAAAGCTGACACTCTACATCTTCAGCTATATCAGCAATTCAACGGGCAACAGTATCATTTGAAACAGGTATAGACTGCAATTGTTTTGCAAAATTATCTCCAAACATAATTTCTACAATCTCAATTGCGGCTGGCAAAATAAGCTCTTCACCAATGGTGTGAGGCTTTTTACATCTGGCTATTTTATATGAAAGTTTGTAAGAGGCAATTAAAGCTTTTTCATTCACAGACAGAGGTTTTTTTAAACAATGATTTTTGCTTTTCATATGATTTTAATTTTAATTCGAAGAATTCTCTGGGTTTGTTTACGTACTCACTATGAAGCGTTTCCAAATGTCGTTTAAGTTTATTAGGTTTCATGCTGTCTGCCGCCAATATTTTTGAGCAAATGATACACAGGGGCCTTTCTTCTTCATTTACTTCAGTACTAGTGAACCCAAAATTTAAGTATTCTTGAGAATATTTTCTTGATTTTATTTTCGGAACCACGCTCGTCTGTGTACTTGTTGATGCTTGTCTATCGTCTAATGCTCGCTTACGCCCGCTTAAAAATTTATCCATGATTCTGCATAAGTCTGCTGCCGTGAATATTTAATACCGTGAATTGCAATTACACGAAAATATATATAACATACACATTAAGAATAGATTCAATAGCGATAAGAAGGATTGACTCGAATGAGATTGTCTGGAATTGAAATTGGCGTCATAGAACTTTCTCCTTCTCCCTATGAGAAAACATTTGTTCACATCTGCGCACCGCTCCTAACTTAACTTTTAAGCTGACCAGACAAATTCCAGACAAATCGAAACTTCTCGCGAAACCGTGAGAATGCCCGACATGGCGGGACGCAAGAGCAATAAAAAGGCATAGGATTATTGTTTTTTCAATGCTGAGTATCAGTGTTGCAAAATGTCAATAAATTTCCGTATTCTTGGTAATTTGCAAAGTTTAAAATTAAGGTTGTAGTGCAGGTTTAGCGCCATAATGCTCAAAATACATTATTATTGTATACATTTTATTGTACGCGGTGGGGAGGGGGGGCGCGATGAAAATTATGATTGAAAATTGGTCCGTGAATACTAAAAGGTTGAGAAACACTGAGTTAAAATTTTGACAATTGTATCTAAAACACACTTTTTCTTTTTTACTCATTACTTACTCCATGGTCCAAAAATATTCGTTTGTATCCCCTTGAATAAACTATTTTTTTTTACTTGATAGGAGGGTAGTGGGCCGCAAAAGACTACAAGGCCCTGGATCTAACTTTGCTTTGACTGGGCCATTCGTCTCACGGCTATATGGTCCCAGATCTGTGCTTGATTGTCTACTAAATGTACTGTAAATTTATTTCATTCAAAACATAAGTTACATATTTTAACATGTGTCTGTATCACTCTCGATAAAATGGACCCTCACATACTCTGATTAAAAACTTTATTTATACCACTTTCAGATATCAGTGAAAGTTATAATTCAAAATTCCTATTCACGTTTTCTAGACATCTTTTAGGATTATTCCACAAAAAATATTGGATAGATATAAAAACTTTCCCCGTAAAATATAACACAGCTTCATAATATTTTCAGAAAAAAAGGGGAAAAGATTGAGTCAATAAGGAATACAGTAAAATTATATTACACCTAAATTGTCCTCATTTTTCCAGATTCTAGAAAATTTACTGCGATTCTTCAAAACTATTTACTTGGAAAGGGACTTTCTTCGAGAATATACTTTACTTTTGGACTATATCAGCATTTTTGAGACATGTGTAGCAAATGGTTATGATCTCTTTCGCAGGTCATACTCCGGTTTAAATAATCGATATCTGCGATCATCGATAAAAAAAATCCCCCAAAATATTTGAAAAGAGAGAAGCTATCCTTTAAGAATTCACGAAAAACTTTCTGTGAGCATTAGGAAAATAGAAATTTGTTTTATACTGAACTATAAAGTACACTTACTTATAAAAGCTCTTATATTTTGTACCATTCAAATATACATATTTTTTTATGAAAAAATATACGTATTCGAGAGTTCAAAGTGTTTCTTTTCCATATCTGCTAAAGTCTGAACACTTCATACACTCTTGTAATTTAAATAATGACCCGATTATAGAGAAGTTTCAAAGAGCTATTTTTTTAATACTGCATTTAAAAGCGTTTAAAAAATCGTATATATTTCGCAATAAATAGAAACCCAGAGAACGGTACGAACACAAATAGGATAAATATAGATGTACATGTACATTTATAAGTGCATTTATAGTATATTTATGCAAGTACTTATGTAGTATTCCCAAGACACAGGTCCGAGGTTCGATCCCCGGACTGGGCAAGGTTGACTCAGCCTTTCATCCCTTCAGTGGGTAGACAAACTGAGGATCAAGCATGCTTGAGAACTAAACACTGGAGATTCCCTGTAAGGCTGACCACCTAAACGGAACATGTGCTTCTCACCCCAGTGCCCTTGGTCTCGGAAACGGAGATTGGCACAGTATGCCCTAGGGGCTGTTCGCAGAGGAGTTACTTACGTAATATAATTTGTCGGCGACATCGAGAGCCTTATATAACTAGTATAATAAGATATTCAAGCAGAAAGCTCATCGTTTAAAAATAATTGAAAATTCTTTACCTGTATATTAAACCCAAAAGTATGCAAAATGTTTTACAATTTTTGTTGAGTGTTCCCTATATCATAATATCCAAAGTTATCTGTCCATCTGAGAAAAAAGCAAAAGAATGTGATGGATATAAAAACTATAGTTAAACAGAATCATAGATATTTTTCACTAACACCTTACTTTTTTTTCAACTCGCAGTACATTCCATCATGCTTTACTGATTCACTGCCTAAATTTGAAAAAGAAAATTTCAAACTTAAATAGTTTCTCCATGGTAGGATTGGAGATGAAGGTTTCTTTAAATCTAAATCTCTCAATTGAGACACTTTTTTTTCAGTTGAAAGAAGAGTCAAAGAGCACCAATAGAAAGTGCGAGAAAAAATAATTTCTGGAAGGAGGATAAACTCTGAAAAAAATTGTATTCGGGCAAGATTTAAGTTTATAAAGCGGTGAATTTTTAAAGTTATGTTTTCTTCATAGTACATTTTAATTACCTGATGAAAGTTTACTTAATTTCAAACCTATTTTTAGAAGATATCTTCTTAGTTAACGTTAACGCTAAGATTAAAGATATTAAACAGATTCCTGTCTTGAAAATCTTTAATATTTAAGTACTTTAATAACAGATCTTAAAAAATGGTTTATATTTCTATACA
>CM063510.1:118052723-118085223 GCA_032207245.1 Pardosa pseudoannulata
TACGATTTTCATGGTTGTGCTTCATCAAAGTGAATATAATTTCATATTTCCATATTTATATCCTATTGGGATATTCATTGATGTCTTGTCTCTTTACTGATTGGAAAATTACCAAGTACTTTTGACACTAAAGTATTTCTTAAAATTAAAATTACGTAAATAAAATTGCTTTTGACAATAAGTAAAACAAAGAGCTCTGCATAAAGTAATGTTTAATAAAATTATCTGCTCGCATCATTAATACCTACAAAGTCAAGAAATAAATAAAAACATGTTTTGTTTCTACATCAAAATATTTCAGAAATATAAGTGAAAGATAAAAATTGGGCTAAAAGGTATTTTTAAAAAATTATGAAGCTAATGTAACAGAATTAATTAAAACAGCTTTGTGATTTCACCAAACACTAGATTTTAGAAAAAAACATGAATTAGTAGATAAAATTTTCCTTTCAATATATTTCTCTTATCTCAAATAAAAGTATACAGATGACAGAAAAGGGAGGACATTTAACTATTTGTACAGCTTCGGGGTAAATTATTCCTGACTCAAAGAAAAGTGATCCTTTCAAAACCGATAATCATTGGGGAGCTCTCAAACTGTCCTGCCAAAAGTTTTGCTAGAATAAAATAAAGGACATATTACGTTAAATATATTTCAATAGAAAAAAAGCAAAAGAATGTGATGGATGTAAAAACTATAGTTAAACAGAATCATAGACATTTTTCACTAACATCTTACTTTTTTTCAACTCGCGTCACATTCATTCATGCTTTACTTTTTCCTTGCCTAAATTTGAAAAAGAAAATTTCAAACTAAAATAGTTTCTCCGTGGTATGACTGGAGATGAAGGTTTCTTTAAATCTAAATCTCTCAATTGAGACACTTTTTTTCAGTTGAAAGAAGAGTCAAAGAGAACCAACAGAATGTGTGGGAAAAAAATCATTTCTGGAAAGAGGCTAAACTGTCAAATGAAAAATTTATCTTCAGGCAATATTTGATAATATTGCCTAAAGTTAATAGTTTAATTTTAAAAGTAAAAAATTGAATTTTTAAAGTTATAATTTCTACATAATAAATTGAAATTATCTCATGTAAGTTTCCTTAATCTCAAACCTATTTTTAGAACATATCTTCCTAGTCTAAGTTAGAGCGACTATGAAAGATATTAAGCACATTCCTATCTTGAAAATATTTAATAAGTGATTTGTTTTGCAACATATCTTTCACAAATAAATGAATTATATTTCTATTCACAGTGGTAATATATTTATAAGTTATTATTTAATATAAATTTATTAATTTTCTTCATTAACCATACCGAAATATGTATTATTAACATATATATATATATATATATATATATATATATATATATATATATATGTATATATATATATATATATATATATATATATATATATATATATATATATATATATATATATATACATATATATATACACATATATATATATATATACATATATATATATATATATATATATATATATATATATACATATATATATATATATACATATATATATACATATATATATACATTATATATTTTTATATCATGTTCTATGATAAATAAAGTAACAATAAAATAAATAGTACATAATTAATACAGTACCCAATGGTTTATTAAAGTTTTCAGTTTTCAAATTTTCTGTTAAAATCAGATTTTTTTATTATTTCATTATTCTTATTACCTTACTTTTTTATTTAAAAGTACTTCGTCGAAACTAGCAAATATTTCTTAAACAATGAGATAAAAAATGCAAAATTATTGCAAATTAATTTTGTATAATTTCTATATTTGTGCCTCACCAAACTGAATATATTTTCATATTTCCACATTGGATCCGATTGGGATTTTAATCGATGTATTGGATTTTACCAATTTGAAAATTTCTAAGTACTTTTCGCACTAAAATATTTCTTAAATTTAAAATAAGCCAAATAAAAATGCTTTTAACAATAACCAAAACTGAAAGCTCTTCATAAAGTAAAGTTTATTAAAATTATCTGCGCACACCATTAATATCTACGAAGGTGGAAAATAAATAAAAATAAGTTTTGTTTCTGCATCAAAATAAGAGATTTAACTGAAAGATAAAAATTGGGCTAAAATGTATTTTTAATACCTTATGAAGCTATGTAACTGAGTTAATTAAAACAGTTTTGTGATTTCATCAATAACTAGGTTTGTAGAAAAAAACATGAATTTCCTTTCAATATCTTTCTCTTATCTCAAATGAACTTATATAGATGACAGAAAAGGAAGAATATTTCACTATTTATACAGCCTAGAGGAAAATTATTCCTAACTAAACGAAAAATGTTCTTTTCAAAACTGATAATCAGTACAGACTTTTCACAATGTACCCCTAAAAGTTAAGCCAGGTAAAAAATGTAAACATTAGTTTCAATATATTCCAATTAAAGAGAGCAAAAGAATGTGATGAGCTCAAAAACTGTTTTTAAACAGAGTCTGAAATACATTTCAAAATCGGATGTTTTCTTTTGAACTCGAAACAAATTTCATCACGGTTTACTGATTCCCTGTCAGAATATGGAATTCTTTAAAAAGTATAATTAAAAGAAACGTTTCCAAACTTAAAAGAGAACGAAGTAATTGAAGATGAAGATTTCTAAATCTCTCTTAATTGAGACTATTTTCCCCTCACCTGAAAGAAGAGTTAAACAGAACTAATAAAATAATGTGGAGGGAAAATAAATTCAAGGAGTAAACTGAAAGAAAATTTATCTTCAGACTATATTTCCGTTTATAAAATTTCGATTGTTTTCTAATAAAACGTTTAACTTTACAAGACAGGATTTATTACCAAATTCTTGTAAATAAAGACTCAGTTCTTAGATCAAGTGCATTCCCACATTTGGACAATTTGCTTCTTATTGTCATTTTGTACAACAATAAACAGAAAAGAGGGAAAAAGGAATTTTCAATATGTCGGGAAAATTTGCCCAATGAAATCAGGACTGGTAGTAAAATTGATTCATAACTGTGGCTCTTACCCATTCCATACGACCCTACACGCTAAACAGTAGATTGTGGGGAAAGGAATTTTTGGGGGTTCAATTTCAACCAGGCCCGTACTTTTGAAACTGGTCCCGTTTGGTTTAATAATCAGTTACCTGTCCTCAAAAGGCTAAAGAAATATTTTTATCAGGTTAACCACTAAATTACTTGAAGTAAATTCTGTTTAATTTTGAAGGATTTTGACGAATTTCGCTAATTTGGTCTTCGCTAATTCTTAAATCAGAAGTTTTTATAATATTATGCTGAAACCAAAGAAAAAGTACTTTGGAACTGGCAAATGATAATCCTTAAACTATGAGATAAAAAGTTGTTAAATATTACATTTTTTTTAATATTTCATTAAACTAAGCCATTATATCTTCCCTATGCAAATTAATTTTGTATAATTTCTATATTTGTGCCTCACCAAAGTGAATATATTTTCATATTTCCACATTTGGATCCAATTGGAATTTTCACTGATGCTGAATTGCCTCTTTACCAATTTGAAAAATCCTAAGTACTTTTGACACTAAAATATTTCTTAAACTTAAAATTAGCTAAATAAAAGTTATTTTAACAATAAGTAAAACTAAGAGCTTTTCATAAAGTAATGTTAAATAAAATTATCTGCTCACGTCATTAATAACTACAAAGGCTAGAGAAATAAATAAAAACATGTTTTGTTTCTACATCAAAATAAGAGGTTAAAGAGAACGATAAAAATTGAGCTAAAATGTATTTTGAACCTTATGAAGCTAATGTAAGAGAGTTAATTAAAACAGCTTTGTGATTTCATCAATAACTAAGCTTTAGAAAAAAACATGAATTAGTAGATAAAATTTTCCTTTCAATATCTTTATCTTATCTCAAATGAAAGTATATAGATGACAGAAAAGGAAGGACATTTCACTATTTATACAGCCTCGAGGTAAATTATTCCTAACTAAACGAAAAATGTTCTTTTCAAAACTGATAATCAGTACAGAACTTTCACAATGTCCCCCAAAAGTTAAGTCACTTAAAAAATGTAAACATTAGTTTCAATATATTAAAATTAAGGAGCGAAAAAGAATGGTATGAGTGGAAAAACTGTTTTTAAACTGGGTCTGAATTATATTTTAAAATCGGATGTTTTCTTTTGAACTCGAAACACATTCCATTCCATCACGGTTTACTGATTATCTGTCAAATATGGAATTCTAGAAAAAGTATAATTAAAAGAAACTTTTACAAACTTAAAAGAGAACGAAGTAATTGAAGATGAAGATTTCTAAATCCGAATCTCTTAATGGAGATTATTTTCCCTCAGCTGAAAGAAGAGTTCAACAACAGTAATATAAAATGTGGGGGGGAATAATATCTTCAAGGAGTAACATGAAAGTAAATTTATCTTCGGACTATATTTAGTTTATTAATTTTCGATTGTGTTTTAAGAAAACGTTTAATTTTACACTGCAAGATTTTTTAAAACATTCTTGTAAACAAAGACTCAATTCTTGGATCAAGTGCTATCCCACTATGACGCCTTCAATATTCTTGAGTTAAGAGATAGCTTGAAGAAGGATCACAGACATAACAGAATTGAAAATCCCTTTTATTTCTGGAGTAAATACTGGCTATATACAAAGAGATTCTAATATTCCAAAACAATTCGAAATGTAAAGGATTGTTGCTTGGATAACACATCCACGATGATCACAGTCGTAAAAAAAGAATTAATTATTCTAACACGAGGAGGAAGCTTTTCCAGGGTGCAACGCAACATGTGTCCCGTTCTGTGTCCGAAACATTGCCGTTCCTTATATGAGCGGACCTTACGAGTCTCCCGAACGTAATTGCTAAAAATCTGGCTCCGGTCAAAAGTCGCGGAAACCTGTATGAGGTCAAAACACCTACGTAAAAAATGTCGAAAATCCCCGAAATGCAAAATTCTACGCTTTTTATACCTGGGGGTCAGTTACGGTCCCGTCAACCGTTTTCTGGTCAGTTACGATCCTAGTTACCTGAGAACTCTATCTAAGGTTATAGCTAGTTAATTAGTCGAATTCTCATTCGCTAGCTGTCCCGTTTCAGAATTCTCAAAGCAATGCCCCGAAATCATTACCGTGACCGATTAAGGCATGACTACTGTTCAATCGAACTGTCAACATCCCAGACACTTCGTCGCCACGCTATTGTAGTCTGTCACGTAGATGGGACTCACGTAGGTGGGTCTGTCACGTAGTTGGGAACAGATCAGCTGATTACTGTCGTTAGAGTTCTGAACAAAGGGGGTCTGCACACCACATTTGAACAATTTGCATCATTTTGTGCAACACGAAACAGAAAGGAAGGGAAAAATTGAATTTTCAATATGTCAGGAAACTTTGCCCAATGAAATAAGGACTGGTGGTAAAAGGCATCCATAACGATGACCCTTACCCATTCCTTACAACCCTACCTGCTAAACAGTATATTGTGATGAAAGAAGATTTTGGGTGCAAATTTCAACCAGGCCCCTACTTTTGAAACTTGTCCCACTTGGTTTAATAATCAAACACCCGTCCTCTAAAGGTTAAAGAAATATTTTTATTCATGTAAACGCTAAATTACTTGAAGTAAATTTTATTTAATTTTGAAGGATTCTGACAAATTTCGCCTTGGCGAACTTCTCACCGTCCTTAAAAAGCTTTTCTAAAAGTAATATCACCCATTCATAAAATTAAAACAACATAACGGGTAAAGAAAACTATGGTGAAACTCAATCAAAGACATTTTGCAATTATGGATTTTTCTTTTTTAACTCATAACGCATTTCTTAGACCGCCCTCAAAAGTTTAAAGAAATATTTTTATCCAGGTAACTACTAAATTACTTGAAGTAAATTCTGTTTAATTTTGAAGGATTTTGACGAATTTCGTCTTGTTGAACTCCTTATCGCCATTAAAAAGCTTTCCTAAAAGTAATATCATATATTCATAAAAGTAAAACAACGTGACAGGTAAAAAAGACTATCTTGAAACTCAATCAGAGACATTTTTCACTTACGGTTTTCTCTTTTTTTAACTCTAACACATTCCTTTGACCGCCCTCAAAAGGTTAAAGAAGTATTTTTATCCAGCTAACCACTAAATTACTTGAAGTACATTCTGTTTAATTTTGAAGGATTTTGACAAATTTCGCTAATTTGGTCTTGGCGAACTCCTCACTGCCCTTAAAAAGCTTTTCTAAAAGTAATATCTCCAATTCATAAAAGTAAAACAACGTGACAGGTAAAAAAAAAGTAATGTGAAACTCAATCAAAGACATTTTTCACTTAAGGTTTTCTCTTTTTGAACTCATAACTCATTACTTAAAAGAAATTTTTATTCCGGTAACCACTAAATTACTTGATGTAAGTTTTTTTTTTTTAAATTTTGAAGGATTTTGGAGAATTTCGCTTACTTGGTCTTGGCGAACTCCTCACCGACCTTAAAAAGCTTTTCTAGATAGTATCACCCATTCATAAAAGTAAAACAAAGTGATAGGTAAAGAAAAGTAAGGTGAAAGACATTTTTCAATCAAAGACATTTTTCACTTAAGGTTTTCTCTTTTTTAATTCATAACACATTCCTTAAAAGAAATTTTTATCCAGGTAACCACTAAATTACTTGATGTAAGTTTTTTTTTATTTTGAAGGATTTTGGCAAATTTCGCTATATTGTCTTGGCGAACTTCTCACCGTCCTTAAAAAGCTTTTCTAAAAGTAATATCACCCATTCATAAAATTAAAACAACATAACGGGTAAAGAAAACTATGATGGAACTCAATCAAAGACATTTTGCTCTTATGGATTTTTCATTTTTAACTCATAACGCATTTCCTAGACCTTCCTCAAAAGTTTAAAGAAATATTTTTATCCAGGTAACCACTAAATTACTTGAAGTAAATTTTGTTTAATTTTGAAGGATTTTGACGAATTTCGTCTTGTTGAACTCCTTATCGCCATTAAAAAGCTTTCCTAAAAGTAATATCATATATTCATAAAAGTAAAACAACGTGACGGGTGAAGACTATGGTGAAACTGAATCAGAGACATTTTTCACTTACGGTTTTCTCTTTTTTTAACTCATAACACATTCCTTAGACCGTCCTCAAAAGGTTAAAGAAATATTTTTATCCAACTAACCACTAAATTACTTGAAGTACATTCTGTTTAATTTTGAAAGATTTTGACGAATTTCGCTTATTTGGTCTTAACGAACTCCTCACTGCCCTTAAAAATCTTTTCTAAAAGTAATATCCCCCATTCATAAAAGTAAAACAACGTGATAGGTAAAGAAAAGTAAGGTGAAAGACACTTTTCAATTAAAGACATTTTTCACTTAAGGTTTTCTCTTTTTTAACTCATAACACATTCCTTAAAAGAAATTTTTATCCAAGTAACCTCTAAATTACTTGATGTAAGTTTTTTTTTAATTTTGAAGGAATTTGGAGAATTTCGCTTATTTGGTCTTGGCTAACTCCTCACCGACCTTAAAAAGCTTTTCTAGAGTAATATCACCCATTCATAAAAGTAAAACAACGTGACGGGTAAAGAAGACTATGGTGAAACTCAATCAGAGACATTTTTCACATAAGGATTACTCTTTTTTAACTCATAACACACTCCTTAGACGGTCCTCAAAAGATTAAAGAAATATTTTTATCCAGCTAACCACTAAATTATTTGAAGTACATTCTGTTTAATTTTGAAGGATTTTGACGAATTTCGCTAATTTGGTCTTGGTAAACTCCTCACCGCCTTTAAAAAGCTTTCTAGAGTAATATCACTCATACATAAAAGTAAAACAACGTGAAGAGTAAAGAAAACTTTAGTGAAACTCAATCTAAGACATTTTGCACTTAATTTCATTTTAGCTGATAGCACATTCCTTCAAACCGCACTGATTTCCTGCCTAATTTTAGAGCTAACAAAAAAAATGTTTCGAAATAGAACATCTTTACGGAGGAATTGAAGTTAAAGTTTTCTAAAGGTACATCTCTCGATTGAGAAACGTTTTTCTCACCTGAATTTGAGTCAAAGAGAAGCAATAAAAAATATTAGGGGAAAATAATACCTTCAAAGAGAGTAAAATGAAGTGAAAATACAGAAAAACTATTTTCAGGTAATATTTGACTTAATAAACTGACAAACAATTTCCAAGAAAACATTTAAAAGATTTTTTATAATAAAGAATTTTAAGCTATTTGATGTATTTTTTGTTTAATTTCAAAAGATTTCTTCAAAAAAAATTGTAGTTGAAGCTGTTTAGTACGGAGATTAAATATATTAAACTATTATATGTAGGAAATTTTTAAGTAAATTGTATTACAAAAAAAATGCATTCTTTACATATTTTTTAGTTTGATGTTCTTTATCTACAGCATCTTGAAACAAATTTTATAAAAGGCATTACATGTTAAATAGCAAATAATTTTTCAAAGCCTGAAAAAGTTTTTTACGGAGGAATTGAAGTTTTTTTAATGTATATTAAGATGCGTTTTCCTCACCAGAATTTCTATCAAAAAGTACCAATAAAAGTAGGATGAGAAAATAATACTACCTCAAAAGAGAATAAAATAAAGTGATATAGTGAGAAAAACGATCTTCAGACAGTATTTGAGTTCAAAAACTGGCCAGCGTTATCTAAGTAAAATATCTAAGAGTTTATAATAAAATTTCTTTTTAAATTGTTTGATGTATTTTATGCTTAATTTTGAAGGCTTTCTATGAAAGACATTATCGTAGTTTACGTTGTTTGGTACTGAGGTTAAATATACTAAACATAATCCTTTGTTTTTAATATTTAAGAAGTAAATTCTTTCGCAAAAGAATGCATCGTAAATAAAACAAAAAATTTCTTTCATCTTTTTTAGTTTTATGTTCTTTATGTAGAGCATCTTACGAAAAATTTAAAAAATATGTATTTTATTCTAAATAGAAAATAATTTTTTTATTAAACCACGACGAAAATGTTGCAAAATAAAACAATTTTTAATAAAATCTAAATTTTAATATTTTTGACCACAAAATATTAATTTTATACATTTTTCCATTTCTTTCAAACCAATTAAGGTATTTTTGTTGTAATGTACTTACAATACAAACAGTGTCTGTTCTCAAGGAGGAAACACGGTAAAAATAAAATACCTTATATTTGAACTAAAATATTTATTATGTATACTAATTATTTACAGATATTATTTTTGGATTAATGTATATAACATTCATTACTCGACATTCATTAATGTCTAACGATTCATTACAATTTTCTTTTTGTTTTATACGTTATTCCTTAATTAAAAGATTCTGAGACCCAAGGTAATAATTATAAATATTATTAAGTTTACCTCCAGTAATTACAGGGGAGCAGGCTGAGGCTCTCAACCTGCTCGATGTCAGTGCGGGCGTGAGGGCGTACAGGACGTCGGTGCTGGCGGGCGGACACGTTATTTCGATGTCCAGCAACTCTTGAATCCCGACTTTTTCCACTATCTTCCACAACTTTTCACCTCGGTTCAAAGCCCCTTTTTTTCTTTGGCAATCACTTGTTGGTGAAATTTTCCCACATCTGCACCCCCTTCGGGCTTGCAGGTGGGCTCATTAAAATAGCCCCTTTTGTGAAAGTTAGCATTAATGCTTAGCCCCTATCCCCATATCTCACGGTCACATCCCTGTCTAGCCTTGACCGTTACACTTGGGCCACTCCATGATCTACAACTCCTTCGCAGGGGTCCCTCACTAAAACTCGAAGTCAACAATTGCACCTAAATTCTTCTTGGAAATTTAGTCCACATCTGTGTATGCACGTGATGACCATCGGGGGAAAGTGCATTGTTACAATCAATATACCAGTTTAACAATTATAAAAAACTTCAGTACCTTGATATTTAAATATTTCCTTTAAAATTTAAAATAGTTAAATAAAAATGCATGAAACGATAACATCACTAGTACAAAGACTACTCCAGTAAGTGAATTATTTTTCATAAATTTCTCCATTAATACCACTGGTATTTAATAAAAAGAAAAATAAATTAAAACGTATATATCCTACAAAAAAATTGAGTTTCTTAAAACATTGAAATTTTATTAATAAGAACTCATTAAGCAAATGAAGACCAGATCACTAAATAAATGTTCTGTTACAACATATTTCGTCTCTGTCCTTAGTCCCTACAAAGACATGGAAGATAAACTAAATCTTATTTAGTTTCCTCAATAAAATAAGATTTACAAACAAAAGTTAAAAATTAAAGTTGAAAAGTCCTTTTAGTATCTTAAATTGTCATCTTATCAGAGAAAATTAAAAGTGACTTCGTGATTTCATTGAGAAATAAATTTAGAAAAATATTAATAATTTCATAAAAAAAAATTTTTTGTCATTCTCTTTTCTCAATAGAAAATAGGCATTGTATAAAAGATAAATATTCATCTTACTTTTATATTATTACAGCTTCAGGGTAAATTATTCAAGACTCAAAGAAAAAAAAATTTTATACACATTTTGAGGAGATGTCAAAATTTCTCCCCGATAGTTTAACTAAAATAAAATGACTTATATAAATATAATTTTATTAGAGAAGGCTGTAACGGCTTGCCTACCTCAAAAACTTTGCTTCTCAAAAGAGTTTGAGAAATGGACTTCCCTTATGTGGACAAAAAAGTGTTGATTTCCCCTGCACCACGATGTCTAGACTTTTGTGTCCTACAGTAGAGAAACAACATGGCTGACAGCCGAGAGTCTTGACTGACAGTCAGAAAGATGATCGTCCATACCACAAGTCCTGAAAGGGAATGACACAACGTTGGATCTTTCCCCGACATGAAATTCCGGAGATTCTCTGGTTTGCGGCCGGTGATTGTCTAGCACAGACCAATCCAGTTGATTGAAGGTAAGATCATAGCCAGATGATCCAATGATGAAATCGTGGGAGAGGCCAGCTTGCTTAAAGGCACCTCCCCTAAAAAAGAGACGAGATGAGATTTTTTTAGAAGTAGTTAGTTAACTAGCAACCAGCTAACTCGGAGGACGTTTGGACCAGTCTCTCCATTAGCGAGTTTTCTTAGAGATAATCCCACTTTAGGATCACTTCTATGGAGAGTTAACTAGCAGCTAATTCGGGGGTCGTCTTGACCAGAATCTCCATCGGAGATTTTTCTTAGTGAAAATCCCACCTTGTGATAAATCTCTTTCTGAGATTGTTAACGATACCCTGTGCCTTGGGTTTTCTTTTATTCCTCTCAGGATTGATCGCATATTTCTCCTAGGAATTCTGACTTTTTTTATCTTCTTCGAAGATACCAATGGCTACCTCACACAATCCCATCTAATTGAGTGTACTCTCTACATAGTTACTTCCGAGAACTATTACGCGAAGCTACCGAACTGTTTTCTTCCATCGGTTATCAAACCTTTCGGCAGTGTATTTAAGTGTACGTCTCTATTCAGGCCTAAGTATATTGTATCCCATACTTGTGAACTGTAATTGTATTGTGTGTATAGCAATGTGTATATAACTGCTAAGTGTAAATAAATCACCTGCTTCTTCTTTGTGTCAAATAAAACAAAACTGGATACTTTACAAGGCATATGCCTAACAAACTTCTGATAGCAGTGTACAGCTCTTTTAGACCTTTCCCCCCTTTTCCGAAGAGTTGCCTTAAAGATTATTCCATCCATTTATAAAAGCAAAAGAATGTGATGGGTGCAGTAAAAACTATAGTGCAATTTAAGATATTTTTCACAGCAAGCCTTATATTTTTCCTCTCATAGCACAAGCTTGCTGTACAGAGACCTAGACTAAATTTAGTTAAAAATGGAAATGATTCGAAACTTAAAAGCGAGTTTCTATACTGGGGTATTAGAGATGAAGTTTTCTAAATGTGTATCTCTCAATTGAGATGCCTTGATCTCATCTGAATTTGAGTCAAAAAGAACCAAAAAAATAATATCTTCAAAGAGAGTAAAATGAAGTGGAAAGGGGTAAAAAACTATTCAACTATTCAGAGAATATTTAATTTATTAAACTGTAGGACATTTTCTCAAAAAACGTTTAAATGATTTTCCATAATAAAAAACTTTAAACCCTTTAATGCGGTATTTTTTTTTTAAATTTTAAAGGATTTATATGGAAAAGATCTTCATAGTTAAACTATTAAATGCCGAAATTAAATATATTAAACATAATCTTATGTAGCTAATTTTTAAGAAGTAAATCTTTTTGTACAGATATATATTCCTAAACTATAAGAAATATTTCATACATATTAAGACATATTTTCTGATAATTTTCATTACAGAACCATGAAACAAATTTTTAAAATTTGTTAAAAGTTGCATTTTATGTCAAATAGCAAATACTTTTTTAATGAAACTAAGTGGAAAACTGTTGCAATATAGAACAATTTTTGAGAGCATATGTATTAATTGAAATTTTAATGTTTTTTACTATAAACAGCTAACTTTTAAAATAGCTATAATTTATTCAAACCAGTTGATGGATTTCAAAAAATTACGTAATTTTCGATTGAAAATTATAAAAAGCTCAATGCTTGGAAGATTTAAAAATCGTTATAAAAATTTTTCTTTAAAAAAAACATTGAAACTTCCCAATGTGTGAAACTAAGACAACTGCATTCAGTCAATTGCTTTTGATAATATTTTCCGCGTATATCATTAGTATTTACAAAAACAACAAATAAATTAAAACAGGTATAGATTTAACAACAAATTAAGTTTTAAGAAAACTAGAATTACATAAATATAAATGCATTTGTCAATGAGTAGAACAATGATTAATTCACTAAGGGAATATCTTCTTACAACGTACGTCATGTTTACCAATATCTACAATGAAAAGAAATATGAACTAAATCTTGTTCATTTCCTACAAACAAAACAGACTATCAAATACGATGTAAAAGCTAAATTGAAAGTATTTTTAATATATTAAGTGGGCAAATGTTTTAGAACATTAAAATTGACATCATTGAGATATAGATTTAACGAAACGTGAATAATTGCATAAAATTTTCCTTTTAATAGCTTCAATTTTCTCAACAGAAAATTTCTAGGAAAAAAGAAGAAGGTATTTCTCTATTTATACAGCTTAGGGGAAAATTATTCGTGATTCAACGAAACTCATCTTTTACAAAGTCGATGATCAGTAGGAATTTCTGAAAATGTCCTCTTTAAATTTTAGATGGAATAAAATAAAGTAACAAGTACTTTAAATATATTTCAGTAAAATAAAGCCAAAAAATGTGATGGATGTAAAAACTGTAGTTAAACATAATCTGCAAAATTTTTCACTAACGGTTTTTTTTCCAACTCGAAACACATTCCATCACGTTTTATTGACACCCACTTAAATTTGGATATAAAAAAACTAAAAGTTTTCAAAAGTAAAAGAAGGTTTTCTTTACTGGAGGATCGAGATAAAGATTTCTAAATCTAAATCTTTTGACTGGGTTATTTTTTCCCACCTGACATAAGAATCAGAGAGCACTAATACAAACCATGGTAAAAAATAAAAGTTTCTTTAAAGAGAGTGATTTGAAATGGGAGAAAAACGATTTTGGGACAATATTGGAGATAACAAACTATCGAACTTATTTTATAGAAAACATTTTAAGAACGTCTTTATACCGTTGAATTTTTAATTACCTGATGTGATTTTAGTTTAATTTCAAAGGTTTCCTTTAAAGACATCATCGTAGTCCTTTCTTTAATGCCGAGATTAAAAAAACTTAAACACATTCCTTTCCTACCAATTATTTTCCAATATATTGCGTCTTTAACTGAAAAAGAAAATTCCTCACTTTTTATTTAAATGGTTATTATTTTTGTATATCGTCTTATGGCAAATTTAGAAATCGAAATTGTTTTGAAATAGCAAATGACTAAGAGAAACTATATTATAAAAGAAGACCAAATTTAAAAACTTATTAATTCAGAGGTTAATACTTTTTATATTGATGTGGTAAATTTACTTGCTATAAGTACCTTTATCTATATGTATCCTGGAATAAAACGAACTATAATAATTATCTGTAAGTGTTCTCAGCCATCAGAAAAATCTCCAACGCTTTAAGCATGTAAACAATTCATGTCAAAATTAAAATTACATAAAAAAATTATATTTGGGAAGTCAATAGAACTAAGATTAACTTACTAAATAAAATAATTTTTCAAGTGTATGTCATAACTATCTGAAAGATAATAAATAATTAAAGTCATGTTTTGTTTCTATAAGAAATTAGACTTTCACACAAGAGATAAAGCTTTGTTGGAAAAGTATTTTTAATACCTAAGTAGTTAGGTATCAAAGTAAACGTTACACAGTTGTATGAAGTTATTAATAAATAAATTTGATGAAATCCTGAAAAAAACATAAATTTTTTCTTTAAATATATATCTTTTTGCAACAGAAATTTTTTTAAATAGTAAAAAAGAGGAAGTATTTGTATGTTTCTGCAGTGTCAGTCTAAACTATTCCGGAATCGAATAACTATCGTTTCGAAATCAATAATCCGTATGGGGATATAAGAATGATCTAACAAGCGTGGGGCTGAAGGATAGCCGATTGATTAGGGTGCTGGCCTTCGGTACCGGAGTTCATGGGTTCGAATCCCACAGTGGCATGGATGTTCGTAGCCGTTCGGAATCGGCTTTAAGCTGTTGGTCCCGGTCTCATTAGCCCTCGTGTTGCAAAAAAAGTAGACCGTAGCACTCCAAACCAAACAAAACAAAAGTGGAGCTATATTGATTTAAGCATCCCTTAAAAAATTTCAACGAAATAAAACAAAAGAATGCGATGAGTTTAAAAAAGATATGTTAATAGATTCCGAGACGTTTTTTATAAAAGGTCTTAATCTTTTCAACTGGAAATACATTTGATCACGATTTACATACACCTTGCCTAAACTAAGAATTCCTATAAAAACTTTCCATACTTAAAAGAGAGTTTCTTTACAAAGTGGATTATATATGAAGATTTATAAATCTAAGACTCTCGATTGAGATACATTTTCTCACTTGAAAGAAGAGTCAAAGTTCACCAATATAAAGTAAACAAGAAGACATAATTTCTGGTGATCAAAATGAAATATAAAAGAGTCTATACAGATCTTCAGGTATTTTTTGATTTTATAAACCGAACATTTTCTAAGAAATCATTTTAAGGAATGTTTTTTAAACGTTTGAACTATAAATTATCGGGATTGATTTTTGTTTACCCCTTTTTATCTTGACGGTACTTATAAGTACCGCTTCAATCAAACACCTATATATTCCTAATAAAGCCATTTTTCCTGACGGTACTCACAAGGACAAGAACGATGCAGTTCCTACAGCAGAAAAGAAACGACAACACCAATCAGAAATCCTTTTTATTCGCTTAGTGGGGATTTTATAATTGGCGTGCTGCATTCGAAGGTCATTTTCTGGTAGAGTTGATACACATGTTGATCAATTGAGTAAATTTAGTGGTTTATCACTAGTTATTTAGTACTATTATTTTTAGAGCCTTCTATATTTCGCAGGTAAGAGTTTCATTGGATTTTTTATTCATAATTTAACTATCGTTATATAATCGTTATATAATATCGTAACATAATAACTATCGTTTCGAAATCAATAATCCGTATGGGAATATAAGAATGCTCTAACAAAGGTTGAGATATATTGACTTAAGCATCACTTAAAAAAATTTTAATGAAATAAAACAAAAGAATGCGATTAGTTTAAAAAATATATTTAAACTGATTCCGAGACATTTTTCATGAACGGTTTTAATCTTTTCAACAGGAAATACATTTGATCACGCTTTACTTATACCTTGCCTAAACTTAGAATTCCTAGAAAAAACTTTCCATACTTAAAAGAGAGTTTCTTTACGAAGTGAATTAGATATGAAGATTTTTAAATCTAAGACTCTCAATTTAGATACAGTGTTTCGCTTGAAAGTAGAGTCAAAATGTACCAATATAAAGTATGCAAGAAAATATAATTTCTGGTAATATATCAAAATGGAATGAAAAAGAAACTAAACTGATCTTCAGGCGATTTTTGATTTTATAAACCGACGAACATTTTCTAAGAAATCATTTTAAAGAATGTTCTTTAAACGTTTGAACTATAAATTATCGGGATTGAATTTTGCTTAACCCTTTTTATCCTGACGGTACATGTAAGTACCGCTGCAATCAAACGCCTATATATTCATATTAAAGGCATTTTTCCTGACGATAGTCACAAGGACATGACGGATGCAGTTCCTACGGCAGAAAAGAAATGACAGCACCAATCAGGAATCCGTTTTATTCGCATAGTGGAGATTTTATAATTGGCGTGCTGCATTCGAAGGTCATTTTGTGGTAAAGTTGATACACGTGTTGTTCAGTTGAGTCAATTTAGGGGTTTATTAACAGTTATTTGGTGCTGCTTTTAGAGACTTCTATACTTCTCAGGTAAGCATTTCATTTGCTTTATTCATAATTTAATGCTTTATCTTCTATCGTAGAATCAAAAATATATGTTGGTACTAGAATGTACCAGCTGCAAAATTAACTACTAAAATACAGTAAAAATTAATTTTCTTTTTTCGATGATTATTCTCCATTAAAACTTATCTAATGATTCAAAAATTCAGTAAGAAAGTTGATGCTAAATTAATTCAGGACATAAAAGGTTAAGGCACTGCAGTCTTAAATAAATAGACAAATACTAAAAGTAACACAAAATACCTCATAGAAGAATAACTCAAATTAAATCAGAAATATGGTGATTATAATTTATATCTGTACATGGGTATAAATAGCACTATATCACGAATTTCAAATTTTACAGGAGAGCAAAATAAAGACATATTATACATTATAACTTACACTACTTTGAGATGTACCGTTTAAAGTGTAAAGCTTTATAGAGATCTTTCAGGTAATAGAGAAAACGTAGTGCCAGTAAACATGCGAAATTAATAGAAATAGTAAGTTATGTGTTCAAATAGGTTTTTAACTTCGAAAGTGTGTTGGTTCATAGTTTTAGAATGCATTCACGAATTTTCATTAAGATTCTTTTGAGATTATTAATTAGCAAAACAGTTAAATACCAAAAAAAGTCAATTTATTTAGAATGCATTTACGAGTTTTCATCAAGGCTTTTATGTCATATTTAGTTGATATGCATTGATATATGATCTATAGAAAATACAAGTAAATACTCACCAACATGTATTCTGTAAGCAGAAATTTTTTTCACAAATCATATTAGAGGAAAACTTTCAAATAAAAAAATTTCAAACCGACAGCCATGTAACTACAAACCCAAATTTCTAGATTTATTATTTGGAAGCTTCTCAAGAAGCATTATATAAGTGACAGCAATTTCTCACTACAGCAACACGTTCTGAGTGAAGATTAGAAAATTTATCACAATCAGTTTTCAAAGAGAGTATTTATTTCAACTCCCAATAAATGTTATCAACGATGAAAGACACAACAGAAAAAAAGTTATTTATAATTTTGTAGGATATATAATTTTTTTTCTGTGATTATTCTCTGTTAAAACTTATCTAATGATGCAAAAATACACTAAGAAAGTTGATGGTAAATTATTTCAGGATATAAAGGGTTAATAGGTGATTTTTGGAAGACATTATTGTAGTTTGCACTATTTAATGCCGATATTAAATTATATCATGCACATTACGTACTTGAAAGTATAAGATAATTCTTTTATAAATAATGCATCTCTAACTGCTAAACTTTCTAACTTCTTTATAGGTTTGATGCTACTTCTGCATTGTAACTTATGACTAATGCTAATAAATCATGATATATAGAAAATAATTTTCAATTCAGCTGAGAGGCAAAATGCTATAGAATGCAAAAGAGTGAAATAGCATATTCATTAACCCAATTCTTAATATTTTTATTATTAAACAGTAAAATTAGTCCATTTTTCAATTCCAGCTATGTTGCATCATTTAAAAATATTTTACTTCAGTCCATCACTAAAATCGATTGTTATATTTATCGATATATTTTTTTACCAAATGTCAAAGTCCTCAATTCTTTGAACATCTTAACATTTCTTTAAAAGAATGATATTAGATAAATAAAAATACGCTTCACAACATCTTTTCACAAAATCCCCCATGCATTCCACTGGTATTTAAAAAGATGAGAAATAATTAAAAATATGTGTAGTGCCTACAGCAAAGTAAGACTTTTAAAGAGGAAATAAAAATTAGGTTCAAAGTATATTTAATATCACAAGTAGCTATTGCATCAGAGTGAACTATAAACAAATTCAAGATATTATTAATAAATAATTTTAATTAAACTTGAATAAATGTATAAAATTTTTCTGTTAATATCTTATTTCTCTAGAGAAATTCATGTGGGATAAAAAGGGAAGATATTTCTCTATACATGCAATTTATGTGTAATTTTTTCTTGACTCAATGGAAAGTAATCTCTTTGAAACCAATAATCAGAACGGAGCTTTCAAATTGTCTCCTAAAGGTTTAACTGAAATAAAGTATCATTTTAAATATATTTTACTAAATGGGAAGAAAAATATTGTGATAGGCGTAAAAACTATAGTTAAACAAAATCCGAGGATTTTTTTGCAGAAGAATTTCTCTTTTTCAACTGGACATACATTCCATCTCAATTTACTGATTCCTTGCCTAAATTTAGAATTCCAACAAAAAAAAATACCAAACTTAAAAGAGTGTTTCTTTATAGCAGGATTGGAGATGGCAATTTCTAAATCTAAGTCTGTCAATTGAAGTGCTTTTTTTTCTCTGCTGAAAGAAAAATCAAAGAGCATAAATAGAAAGTAATTTCTTCAAAGAGAGTGAATTGAAACGAAAAAGAAATATGATCTTTGGGCAATATTTGAATTTATAAACTGACGAACGTTTCGTATGAAAACATTCAAAGTGATATTTTTTAGAAAGCTGATTCTCAAATTTCTCTTTCGGGTTTTTACTTATGGGATTTCTTTGGAAGATATCCTCGTTTCCTACGTTGCTTAACAGTGATATTTAAAATATTAAACATATTCCTTTATAAAAAAATTTATTAAGGAAATTACTTTGTAACAAATTGCAACTTTAACTGATAAACAAATGAAAAAGAATGCGATGGAAGTAAAAACTATAGTTAAACAAACTCCCAGAATTTTTCAGCAAACAACCTTCTCTTTTTAAACTGGACACACATTCCATCACACTTTACTAATTCCTTGCCTAAATTTAGAATTCTATAAAAAAAGTACCAAACTTAAAGATGTGTTACTTTATAGCAGGATTGGAGATGAAGATTTCTAAATATAAATCTAAATCTCAATTGAAGTGTTTTTTCTCTGCCGAAAGAAAAATCAAAGAGCATCAATAGAAATTAATTCCTTCAAAGTGATATGAAACGAAAAAGAAATATGATCTTCGAACAATATTTGAGTTTATAAACCGACGAACCTTTCGAATGAAATCATTCAAAGTAATATTTTTTTAGAAAACAGAATCTCAAATTTCAGTTTCTGGTTTTTACTTAAATTATTTCTTTCAAAGATATCACATTTGCCTACATTGTTTAAGAGTGATATTAAATATATTAAACATGTTATTTCTATCCTATTTTATTAAGGAAATTATTTTGCAATTAATTGTAACATTAACTGATAAACAAATGAAAAAGAATGTGATGGACGTAAAAACTATAGTTAAACAAAATCCGAAAATATTTTTGCAAAAAACCTTCTTTTTTAACTCGACACACATTCCATCCCACTTTACTGATTCCTTGCTTAAATTGAGAATTCCAACAAAAAAAATACCAAACATAAAAGAGTGTTTCTTTATAGCAGGATTGGAGTTGAAGATTTCTAAATCTAAATCTCTCAATCAAAGAGCTTTTTTTCTCTGCTGAAAGAAAAATCAAACAGCATCAATTGAAAATAATCCCTTCAAAGAGAGTGAAATGAAACGAAAAAGAAACATGATTTTCTGGCAATATTTGAGTTTATAAACCGACGAACTTTTCGTATGTAAACATTCAAAGTGATATTTTTTAGAAAGCAGAATCTCAAATTTCAGTTTTTGGTTTTTACTTAAAGGATTTCTTTGGAAGATATCATTGTTTTCTACTTAACAGTGATATTAAAAATATTCCATTCTAGCAAATTTTATTAAGGAAATTATTTTGAAACAAATTGCAACTTTAACTGATAAACAAATGAAAAAGAATGTGATGGGTGTAAAACTACAGTTAAACGATATCCGAGAAATTTTTTGCAAACAACCTTCTTTGTTTCAATTCAACACGCATTCCATCCCACTTTACTAATTTCTTGCCTAAATTTAGAATTCCAACAAAAGAAAAATACCAAACTTAAAAGGATGTTACTTTATATCAGAATTTGAGTTAAAGAATTCTAAATCTAAATCTCTCAATCAAAGTGCTTTTTTTCTCTGCTGAAAAAAAAATCAAAGAGCATCAATAAAAAGTAATTCATTCAAAGAGAGTGAATTGAAACGAAAAAGAAATATGATCTTTGGACAATATTTGAGTTTATAAAGCGACGAACTTTTAGAATGAAAACATTCAAAGTGTTATTTTTTAGAAAGCAGAATCTCAAATTTTAGTTTACGGTTTTTCTTAAATTATTTCTTTGTAGACATCAAAGTTTTCTACGTTGTTTAACAGTGATATTTAAAATATTAGCATATTCCTTTCTAGCAAATTTTATTAAGGAAATTATTTTCCAACAAATTACATTTTTAACTGATAAACAAATGAAAAAGAATGTGATGGACGTAAAAACTATAATTAAACAAAATCCGAGAACTTTTTAGCAAACAACCTTTTTTTTCAATTCGACACACATTCCATCAATCTTTACTGATTCCTTGCCTAAATTTAAATTCGAACAAAAAATACCAAACTTAAAAGAGTGTTTCTTTATAGTAGGATTGAAGACGAAGGTTTCTAAATCTAAATCTCTCAATTGAAGTGCTTTTTTTCTCTGCTAAAAGAAAAATCAAACTTCAATAGAAAGTAATTCCTTCAAAGAGAGTAAAATGAAACGAAAAAGAAATATGATCTTTGAACAATATTTGAGATTATAAACCGACGAACCTTTTCGTATAAAAACATTCAAAGTAATATTTTTTAGAAAACAGAATCTCAAATTTCAGTTTGTGGTTTTTACTTAAAGTATTTCTTAGAAATAGATCACCTTTGTTTACGTTGTTAAACAGTGATATTAAAAATATTAAACATGTTCCTTCCTAGCAAATTTTATTAAGGAAATTATTTTGAAACAAATTGCAACTTTAACGGATAAACAAATGAAAAAGAATGTGATAGGTGTAAAATCTACAGTTAAAAAAAATCCGAGAATATTTTTGCAGACAACCTTTTCTTTTTCAATTCGACACACATTCCATCACACTTTACTGATTCCTTGCCTAAATTTAGAATTCCAACAACAAAAAAATACCAAACTTAAAAGAGTGTTTCTTTATAGTAGAATTGAAGATGAATATTTCTAAATCTAAATCTGTCAATTGCAGTGCTTTTTTTCCTGTGATGAAAGAAAAATCAAAGAACATCAATAGAAAGTAATTCCTTCAAGGAGAGTGAAATGAAACGAAAGAGAAATACGATCTTTGGAATATTTGAATTTATAAACTGACGAACTTTTCGTATAAAAACATTCAACGTGATATTTTTTAAAAAGCAGAATCTCAAATTTCAGTTCGTGGTTTTTACTTAAAAGATTTCTTTGTATACATCAGTGTTTTCTAAGTTGTTTAACAGTGATTTTTAAAATATTAAATATTCCTTTCTAACAAATTTTATTAAGGAAATTATTTTGCAGTACATTGAAACTTTAACTGATAAATTAATGAAAAAGAATGTGGTGGACGTAAAAACTGTACTTAAACAAAATCCGAGAATATTTTAGCAAACAACCTTCTTTTTTTCAACTCTACAAACATTCCACTACACTTTACTGATTCCTTGCCTAAATTTAAATTCGAACAAAAAATACCAAACTTAAAAGAGTGTTTCTTTATAGCAGGATTGAAGACGAAGGTTTCTAAATCTAAATCTCTCAATTGAAGTGCTTTTTTTCTCTGCTAAAAGAAAAATCAAACTTCAATAGAAAGTAATTCCTTCAAAGAGAGTAAAATGAAACGAAAAAGAAATATGATCTTTGAACAATATTTGAGATTATAAACCGACGAACCTTTCGAATGAAAACATTCAAAGTAATATTTTTTAGAAAACAGAATCTCAAATTTCAGTTTGTGGTTTTTACTTAAAGTATTTCTTAGAAATAGATCACCTTTGTTTACGTTGTTAAACAGTGATATTAAAAATATTAAACATATTCCATTCTAGCAAATTTTATTAAGGAAATTATTTTGCAACAAATTACAACTTTAACTGATATACAAATGAAAAAGAATGTGATGAATGTAAAAACTATAGTTAAACAAAATCCGAGAACTTTTTAGCAAACAACCTTTTTTTTTCAATTCGACACACATTCCATCAATCTTTACTGATTCCTTGCCTAAATTTAGAATTCCAACAACAACAAAAAAAATACCACACTTTAAAAAGTGTTTCTTTATAGCAGAATTGGAGATGAAGATTTCTAAATCTAAATCTCTCAGTTGAAGTTTGTTTTTTTTCTCTGCTGAAAAAAAAATCAAAGAGCACCAATAAAAAGTAATTCCTTCAAAGAGAGTGAAATGAAACGAAAAAGAAATATGATCTTCGGACAATATTTGAGTTTATATACCGACGAACCTTTCGTATGAAAACATTCAAAGTTATATTTTTTAGAAAGTAGAATCTCAAATTTCAGTTTGTGTTTTTTATTTAAAGGATTTCTTTGAAAGATATCATCTTTGTCTACGTTGTTTAACAGTGATATTAAAAACATTAAACATGTTCTTTTCTAGCAAATTATATTAAAGAAATTATTTTGCAACACATTTCAAATTTAACTGATAAACAAATTTGCCTCATTTGCATCAGAGGGGTCCATAATTGTAAATAAATAATCATACAGGATATTGGATATGTAACAAGTCACAATTACTTTAAATTTTTTAATTCCCTAGTAATTTCTCAAGGTTTCCCATAGATGCATATCTTAAATATAAGCTATTTTGGACTGCAAAAAAATAAAATAAATATGAAGTTTAAACAACTTTGAATGATACATTAGTTATCAGCTATAGTTTTAAACATCATAAATCATTTTAACCATCATTTTTTTCATGAAAGAAATATGTTTTTCGTAATATAAGTACTGTAAAAAAAAAGCTGGGTTGGTTTTTAGTTCTACTGCCTCCTAATTGGATGGCAAGAGATAATGGCACAGAGACCTACTGCTCAAAGCAGATGACAAACATCCAGACCTGCGACGGGATTCGAACCCGCAAACTCCGATATCGGAGATCAGTGTTCTATCATTCAGCGATCGTTTATCTAGTGTAACAGGAAGTTTTATAGTAGATAAATCAATTTGTTATTATTTCAGTCTATGCACCTGCGGAGAAATCAAATTTACACTCGACGTTTGAAAAACCAGTGTCGATATAAACGAAAAACGTATAAATATTAAATATTAGAAATGACTTAAATATTTTGTAGATTGTTTAATAAATATTTAACGTAGAGTGTTTATTTTTTGTAGATTGATTAAGATTGTCCGATACCTACGTTTAAAAGAAATATTCCAATATTACATAAAATTTTTACAAGCTATTTTTAGCAGTATCTATAAATGCCAGACATTAATGGGTTAATATTACCGTGTGTATCCGAGTACCTCATATTGAATAGTCCACATGTCTGTCTGAATACCCTTTTTGGAACTGTTATTTTGCCTGATAGCACAACCCTAATAAGTAGGGAATTTATACTAAGGAGTTTTTACCACAGATGTTTTTTTACCATCAGAATCTCTCGATTCATCATGTTTAGTTTCTAGTACCAAACCGTTTCTGAGCATGTCCCACATATTCAACTTTTTTTACGGGATATAAGGCTATTTTTTGCAGACCTGGAAACAATTTGGTATCACCATCACCGATGTACTTTAAAGCAAAAACAACATTTACATCTACAATTCTTATTGTTGTTGCCGTAATTTTTGCACGATTTCGGTGCCACTTGTTTTAAGATGTTCTTAAAATTCTAAACAATTTTTGAAAAATCAATTTTTTGAAGGCGTAAAATTACTAACTTCCCTTAAATACTTGACTTTAAAACCTTCTAAACTTCTTCACATTTAAAATTCAAATTTCATTATTAATTTCCTATTAGTTTTATGTAAACTTGAACTACGGTCAAATAAGGCACAGTGTGATATCCAGAAATATAAGGTATCTATTATATAAAGTAACTCATAGCACATGTTCTCTAACTTCGCACACGCCAAACTATGGCTGTTTGGTTAGGGTGCTGGCCTTTGGTACCGGAGTTCGGGGATTCGAATCCCACAGGGACATGGATGTTCGTAGCCGTTCGGAATCGGCTTTAAGCTGTAGGTCCCGGTCTCAATAGCCCTCGTTGCAAAGATTAGACCGTATAAAACAAAACAAAACAAAACCTAACTTCGTAAACCGTATTATTTCAAAACTTTATAATTATCCTAGGAGTAAAGCCTTAAAGGAAATATTGATAATCTTATGTAATTTTCTTTCATGAAAATCTCGTATTTAATGCTTCATAAATTTGTTCATTTTCTGATATCATTATTTTCATTTTAAATAACTCGGAACAAAAACACTTTTTGAAACATTATTCAGAACACTAAAATAACATCGATCGGGAAAATAAATACATAACGCATATTAAATCGGAAAAATTTACTGTAATTTGTTTCTAAAGAATAATTTCTTCGTAAGTAAATAGAATATCTAACAAAAATGAAAAAATAAATAATAGATCATAGCAATATTTCCTTTAAAAACGAATTTGATAGAACAAAGCGAAGTTTATTTTTAGAAATTAATAGAAGATTTCATGGATACATTATTTATTCAAGCTGCTTTCCAATCTAAATAACATTTTTGAAAGTAAATAATGACTTTCAAACTGCAGCATCTGCTTCATTGTTCATGGTTTTGACGTAACGTGTTTTCTTTTATCTTTACATGCCAGCAGAAAGTTGTATTGCTATTTGTAAAATGAGTTTCCAAAAACTTGAGATGGGATTGTACGATCAGAAAAGTTGATTACAAACTGCAATACTACTTCAAAATTTATTCAATGTACTGAGTGCAAACAAGTGATGCAAGAAGTGGTGTCAATAATGCACCAATGGAAAAATTTTCAACTGAGAATTGCCATCTGCCAATGAAACCTGCAATTTATTTCTGTCATTTAATTGTCTAGTTTATATCGTTTTGAAAAGGTCAAAAGATCTTAAATTTTATCTTCTAAAATATTCATCTTTTACCGATATTCTTCACACACTAGCATATGTCCCATCATATGAAGGGAGCTGTTGTAATGTACATACAACCTATACACCAGTGTTCGTTACAAGGGGGAAACACAGAATGATTATAATACTTTATATTGAAATTCAAACATTTATTCTATACATTCATTTACAAATAGATCCTTGGTTATCATATATCATAATCATCAATTATTTATGTCTTCTATTTACTCTATAATTATCACACATCTCTTTATAAGGAATTATTATTATTAACAGAGGCCTAAGTTAAGTGACTGTAAATATTATTTTATAAATTACCTCCATTAAAGTCACAGGGAAGCAGGCAGGGGCTTTTCTCCCTACGTCAGTCTTCAGTTGATGCAGTGGGTCAGGTAGAGGCTTTTCTCATACGGTGAGTCGGTCCGGGTGTTCGGGCGCACGGAACGAGTCGATGCTGGTGGATTCTTGTCTCACTTCTTTCGAATCCCGACTTCAACTCCTCTCCTTAACTTCATTTGCAAACTCCTCACCTCGGTCCCAACGCCCCTTTTTTTCTTCCTATCCAATCCCTTGTCTTCGGGAAATTTTCCCACATCTCGTGCCCTTCGGGAGTGCAGGTGGGCTCATTAAAGTAGCCCCTTTGTGCAAGCTGACATTACTTTTTAGCCCCTGCTCCCATAACTCACGGTTACAGCTCTGTGTGAGCTTGACCGTTACGCTGCCATTCCGTCATCTATACCTTCTCTGCAGGGGTCCCTAAACTTGACGTGAACAATTGGAGTCCTAAATTCCTCTAGGAAAATCCTCCCACAGCTGTGCATGCACGTGCAGATCAACGTGGGAAAGTACCTCGGTACAGGAGCATTAAAATTTTTAATTTTCCAGAATTGTAAAGTACCATATGCAGGTAAAAAATGGTTTGTTTTTTGGCTGAAATTATCTGGTATATGCTTAATAATTTGTTTATCTTCATACTCCTCTAAAGTCTCCCGATACTATAAAGGCAGTTTAGATTCAATATGAATTCATTGAGAAAGATAACTTAATGTTTTCTTAGCTACGTTGAGATTATAGTTAAGTTCTTCCCCTTTTTTACCACAGTAATTAATGGAATTTTATATTATTTAAATATCGTCCGCATTATTTTCATACGTTTTATCACTAAACTTAGATATTACGTAAATAGTTTTCTTTTATATTTGGCGCTTAAATAATAGATTAGTTACACATGTGATAATTTTAAATTTAATCAGTATTATTTTTGTTGCAAGATTATTTATTGTTGCAAGATAATTCTCAGCTGAAACAAAAACCTTTTTTTTACCTGCCTCATAGGGTATTTTACAATTCTGAAAAATTAAAAATTTTACTGATCCCGTCATATGACCGGCTATATACTAGAATAAATATATTGTATCACGTTAAAATTTTAATGCGTACTGAGGATAAATACATATATGAAAGTTAATATTCCTGTACTTATGTGTGTGTGTGTACACAGCAATAAAATTTCAAAGGTTAATTAGATCGGTGCATACTGCTAAGAATTATTCCAAACAATTCGGTGCAAGCTAAGAGAGAATTCGACACCAATACAGACCTACATTCGGTGGCTAAAAAGCATGCCATACTGGAATTCGAACCCACGGACTCTGTACCAGAGAAGACAAGGTCCTAACCAAATTCGCCAGGGTCAAGACATAAGGTCAAGAAGTAACAGAAAGCATTTTCAAGTTTGTACAATGATAGCTTAAAAAGTTTATTTAACATGAAAATTTTGCATTTACTATAAAACATGCTAAAACATAAAATAACGTACGAGGATCACTCTGAAATTTTTGAGATACAACTAGGTTTTTAAAGTTATACTTACAAAATTTTAGGTATGTTCAAAATAGTCTCTTCCAGCATCAATACACTTTTGTAGACGAATTTTACACATATTAAATTCCTCAAGCCATTCATTTCTTGGAATAGATGAAAAAATGCATTTATAGCCACATCAATCTCTTCTTCTGAATGAAAACGAAGTCCAAGTAAGTTCTTTTCTAGATTAAAGAATGACCAAAAGTTTTTGAGATACATCTAAGTTTTTAAAGTTATACTTACAAAATTTTACAAGTGTGTTCAAAGTAATCTCCTCCAGCATCAATGCACTTTTGTAGACGAATTTTCCACAGATTAAATTCCTCAAGCCATTCATTTCTTGGAATAGATGAAAAAATTTATTTATAACCAAATCAATCTCTTCTTCTGGATGAAAACGACGTCCAAGTAAGTTCTTTTCTAGATTAAAGAATAACCAAAAGTTTTTGAGATACATCTCAGTTTTTAAAGTTATACTTACATTTCAAAAAGTAATTTGTAGACGAATTTTCCACAGATTAAATTCCTCGAGCCATTCATTTCTTGGAATAGATGAAAAAATTTATTTATAGCCACATCAATCTCTTCTTCTGGATGAAAACGACGTCTACGTAAGTTCTTTTCTAGATTAAAGAATGACCAAAATTCACACATAGCTATATCAGGTGAATACGGTGAATGTTCTATCACTTTGTTTTTGTTTAACAAACTCAACAGTTAATCCGGCTGTATGTGAAGAGGCATTGTTATGGTGAAGAATTAGTCTCCTAGCATTCACTTCTTGTACAATTTGTGGAAGATATTTAGTAGTATACCAGTTTGCTGTTACTGACTCCTGTCCTTCCAACCTGATGGATTTGATCAATCCCGTACTTCTGAAGAAAACGCCATACATCACATTTTTCAGTACGCGTTGTCTTTTCACCATTTTTTGAGTGGGATCATCTTCAAAGACCCATATGTTGCTTTCTTAACGGTTGGAACGTTAAAAAAGGTATGTACGTTTTATCACCCGTTACAATTTTAGAAATAATGCGATGACCACCATCATTTAGCAATTTAAGAGTTTCATTACTGATTCTGACACGCTCCCCTTTTTAGTACTCAGTTAGATTATGGAGAACCTAATGGGAAACTGATTTTTTCTGTAATTCTACATTAATCATGTGTATGGCTGCGGGTCCAATATTAAGTGTCTTCTGTATAATTTGATAGGTACAAAGATTATCATCCATTAACAGTTTTCGTATGGCAGACAATTTTATCTTGGATTACTGCCGACGGCTGCCTTCTTGTGTATTCTTCATCCTAAAGAAAACTGCTGCCTCTGATAAATTCTTTAAACCATCTGAATACAGAAGCACGAGCTGGAGATTTATCACCAAATGCGAACTGCAACGTTGAAAGCATTCTTCTTGATTGTATCCTGCTTTAAAATTGTAGAAAATCATAGCGGGAAAATGTTCTCGCGTCAATTCCATTTTCTCTTTTGTTTAAAATTTATTCTACGCTAAACAAGTTGAAGTAAGTCAGTAAAAAATCGTCTATTGTGTTAAAATACTTTGTATTTTAAAATTAAATTGTTTTTTTTTATTTTGTAAATTTTCATCTGAACGTATCTTAAAAATTTCGGAGTAACCTTCATATAAGGCAATATTTTCTTATAAATGCATTCAGTCTCCCTATACACCGTAGCTCAGCTTGAATATATGAACTTCTTTCCATCTAGCAGTAACCATGGAGACCCAGAATGAATCTGTTTTCCTCCCAATTCTTATAAGCATCATTGAGTCAGTGTCACGGGCATCTTGCATGAAGAACAAACTCCCGTACTCGTTCTCCTCTTGCGAGATATACTGACTTAAAGAGATAACTGGACACGCTCGGAATGATATCTTGCCATGTAATATTATTTTATGTCAGACCCGAGATATATGTTATTGTACACGGTGTCGTTTGGCAGATCGAATACGGAATTCTCCTGTTTCGCATGTATCTCTAGGAATAGAATACGAATCGGAATGCTTGCTAAGGAAATTCCATATATAATGCTGGATAAAATAAGCATCTGCAACGCAACGCTTGCTCAGAATTTGTCACGTCAGGGAAAAGGATGCAAAATTGCTACTGCAACTAGAAGAGATAGAATAGTTATTGCTAAATTTGATGCCTCTCCACTAGGACAAATGTTCCTGCAAATACAATCCAAAAATTTACTTTTTAGACTATTTTGAAAAGGATAAAATACAGTTTATATTCTTTTTAAAGGATAAAATTAAAAGTATGCTTCGCACATGAAAAAATACAAAATATATACATCCAAGAGGCGTCCATAAATTAATAGTACTAACTGTGTAATATTCTCAAGAAATTTGCATCAACAAAGTATGCACTTCTAGTTAATACTTTTCTAATATAATTTATACTTTCTAGATTTGGTCGGTTGAAAACTCTATAGCAGTGATAAGAACCACGTAATTATAAAAAGGAAATTGTGGAAATTAGAATAAGTGTAAGGTATAGTTAAACGCCTTGTGCGTATGCAAATTTTGGAATGCTGAAACTGTTCATCACGCGATAGCTCTGATCGGAGATATAAGGAATTGCTGCTTTTTTTACCGTTGTTGTTCAAAATCAAAGTTTAACTGTAAATAATCAATAGCGTTCTTGCAATTTTCATAATCTGATCTTCACAAATGATTTTACTCTAATCGTTAGATGGGCAAAAAAAACATATGATGCCAGGCAGTTTGACGTCAGCCAAAGCATTGTTTCAAGGCTTTGGAAATAATTTCAATTAAATGGGATGTTTATCAAACGTCGCTGGAGAGATTGGGTAGCACGCTTTTGGAAGATATGTACATAGTGCTATCAACAAAAGGAGTTAAAGAGAGTCTCTAAAAATCTGTAGTTAGGCATTTGCATCAAGAAGGACTGTCGCCTGTCACTTTGTTCTGATTATTCCGTTGTTTAAATGCCACCGTTCTTCCGTTTTCTATTTATTTCCTTTATTTTTATTATTATGTAATTCGAAATACGCTGAAAATATCCAACATCATCAACAATTGCCCTGCATCTAATTTACTGTGAGAATGTTCTCCTTCAAGAATGGGTAATCACATGATATTTTTTCTCATGGGAGATCTTAAGACGGGAATTTTGTTATGATTGTAATAACATTACAACCACAACTTATAATTCGAAAATCCACTCAACCACATGTAAATAATAAAAATATTCAATTTTTCGTGGGAGAAATGACATTCTGATTAGGAAAAGTGCACAAGACTGTATGTAGCACATGTCAATCCGGACTTTAGTTTTATAAACTTGAATGTTATCCCAATGAATAAAGTTCTTTTGCTTCATTTGGATAACTTAAAAAATAAAAAATATGTATATAAGGAGATCAAAAAGTTTCTCCTCAAAGGTTTTGCAATCCAGAAATGCTATATCAGTCATACATAATGGCCTTGAGCTTTGGGATAATGATCACACTGCTTCATCAAGTTGATATTTATTTGTTTGTAGCTCCACAGTCTGCTGTTTTGCTACACAAAGGCTATTGAGAACGAGACCTGCTGTTTAAACCCGATTCCGCATGGCTACGAACGTCCATGCTAACAGTGAGATTAAAATTCTCGAATTTCGGTATCGATGAACAGCACCCTACTCATTCTGCAATCGTTCATCACTTCACCAGGTTGAATATACCCCTGTAGAAAAAGTCATCCTTCAGATAGTTGAAGAATCTCAAACTGCCTGCTGCATTTATAGGTTCAACATCATCTGTCGACCTTTCAAGTATTTTTTAAGGATCAAAGGCAGAAAAATCGCACGGAGGTGGTATATGGATGAACTTATAAATGGTGATATGAAATATCCATTAGGCTGAAACAAACCCACTCCATTTTTCAGTTTTTCTCAATGTTTAGCTTTAATTGCAAGTCTTAATTTTTCTGGCATTTCGATGTACTGTTCCCTATTGATAGAGATACCAAAATCATAGAAATCAATAAGTAATGGGCCCTAATTTTCAAAGAACAGAGTAAATGTTGATCCTATTTGAAAGCATGTGGTAGCATAGCTGCCATTAATAAAGTTTCAGCATTTTCCATTTACTTCGAGAAATTAGGGCAAGTGTGTTTTCTAGTCAAATGTGTTATATGGCCTTAATTTTGAGTTATTTGTTACTATCTCAACAACCTTGGAAGCATGATGTAAATTAGATAACTACTCACAGTAATCCACCAGAGTACTTTGTATTTTTCCGATTTTAAAATTTAAAGGAAAAAAACAAGTGTTTAGAATAATACTTCTTTACACGTTTCCCATCGAATAATAAATTTACTGCTTTGACATTTAACACTTTGACTGCCAGACGCATTTTCGATGGTTTGCCCAAGGAGCTGACATGAACTTTTCATTATGCGATGCATATTATGCTGAAATATTATTTTCAGCATATAAAATGAGTTACAAAATCATGCTTAAAGCAGTTTTCGTGGTGGGAGTCACCTGTGACCCCTATGGTAACCAACGTGTTAAAAAAAAACAGTTATATATTTACCAAATTTTGGTGGGATAACCCTGTGAGTCAGACTTAAAACAATTTTACTTTCAAACTGAAAATGATTCCTATCACATCGGAAAACAACTATGCTGTTTAAAAGTATACATTTTAGGTTAAGAAATGCAAAACAATAATCTAACAACTAATAGTAAGTATGTTACATCTGATTGTAGTTTAACTTAGCATCTCATATAACGTGCTAGTCTCACTTTACCGTAGAATTCTAGCATAAAGTATCTCGATAAAGATCATAGGTACTTCAATGCATGAATCCTTTGAAGTATCCAAGATATTTAATGTAATGTACGGGTGAGGCCCTTCTCTGTGTTAGTTTTGTTACTTTGTAGTACTGTTATCATTGATAACGTTAAACCAATTTCTTTAGACAATTTAGATATAAATGAATGTTACAATAATCCACTACCTAAATGTCGGTGCTTATTTTCTTAATTCGGTAAAGCGTTTATTTGCATAAAGTTTCCGACGCCCTTTCATGGAAACGTTTTACATCTGCACACAC